>OX376192.1:10790754-11390754 GCA_947363905.1 Lithophane semibrunnea | reverse complement strand
CCTGCCAGTTTAAAGGCGCTACAGCCGCTAAGCTTCCGAATTCTAAAGGTAAAATGAAATTAAAATAATAAAATATAAATAAACGTATCGTTGGCTCTGAGCCTTCTACTTATCAAAATTATATTCCATACGGTGTAATTTTTCCTCAAGTTATTATTTTAAAAGGAAATATCTTGGGAAATACCTACCTCATTTTCAAAGAAGCTGTGCGTTAGAAGGCTCCTATTATTTTATTTCGTATTCATGTGTAAAAGTTCTCGTAATGTGAATACTTGTAAGCTGAGATTATGCTACCTATGAATTATGTATACCTGTGTCTGGAATTTTATATTACTTATGTTTAAAAGAAGTTTCCCAGAGGTAACGGCCCCGGGCCATGTCAATCTGGCCCAAAAAACAACTCAATCATATAGTTCAGAGGTGTGAGGCGTGACCGGCGGAGACATTTTAGATTAGAACAGTAAATTAATAGATGCAGGTTTATATGGAGACGGTATGCGATACTATTATTACCCGTAACGTTTTACCGCCGAAACTATTCAGTTTTAAGTAGAACGTAATTAATAGTGAGGCCGAGAGGTATTTCGGAGCTTGTGAAGCATTAAGTTACGAAGCCGTTACGTATGCACGCCTATGCATAATTACACACATAAACAACATCGCAGTATGATCCCTAGAAGATCAAACTAAGTAACTATTCGTGCCAACACTATGGGACAAGGCACTATATTATCTTATCTATAACTTATAGGTAAAGAAAAACTTAGTTAATTATGCTCGTATCTGCACGTAAAATAAATAAATAGTGTTAATAAATCAATGAAAAAAAAAAAACTTAAAAAGAATATTAGTTACATGTCTAAAAGTTTCAGAAGTCGGCTGCAAACTAAGCCGAAGCAAACTAAGGCAACAAAAATAAATCGAAAGAGAATAATGTAGTACGGAAACTTTTTAACATATAAAATGACCACATTATTTTTGAAGTTCTTACAGTATTTTTTATGCCATAGAATAAGTAGGTAGTATAGATCTGTAGTAGATATTTTCCTATTGCGGATGTTTCGACCTACATAGAAAAAGAAACCTTGAAAGTAGATAAAGGACCTTATTTTGAAATCGGTTAAAATAATCTAAAGGTTATGAAAAAACATGTCGAAGATCAGGTCAGCGGAGACCCTTTAAAGGATCAACGTGTCCTATGGTCCATTGAGTGGAATCAGTGGTCCTGCTTCGATGACGTGGAACGGAAGCCCTGGCAACCGTCACATCATTAGTTAGAGAATTTTTTTGAGAAAAACAATCAGGTAATCAAGCTATTTTATTTTCGCTTCGAAAGAATCGAAAAGTGCTGCTCAGGGACAATTACTCCCCTAATTAACTACGAACACGGACTAATTTCTTTAAATTCAGTCGTTATTACTAGCCGTGACTTGAATCAAGGGATTAAATCGGAGCTCTTTTCAGGCTATTCACATTGTCAACGAGGAAAAATGGTTGTGAAAGCAGACTCGACCATGGCTGGTTTTTGTAAGTCTTTTGTGATATCGTGTCTAATAACACGAGTAAGGAAGGTCTAAAGAATAATAAGATATACCTAAATTCTCTAATTGGTTTAGATTTAAAAGCAGGAAGTTTTTACGAAAGTAGGTAATTGGATTTTTCTAGGTCGTCGAGATTATTTTAACAATTTAGATTAACCTTATAGATACCTTATTTAGAATGAGTTTACAAAGATAAATCAGATTTCTGCACAAACAGTTTACAAGAACTCATGTTTTACAAGGCCCTAGATGATAAACGAAACTAAAAGAAACGGAGCTGAACTAAATAATCTGATTTATGGAAAGTACGACCCTTACGAAGTTTCCGTTTCTTATTTGTTTCTTTTATTTACAAAGCGATACGTTACTGAACTTACATAACTTCTTAGTGTTGTTCAATAGCGCTTTTAACGTAGTTATGTCTCAATTCTTCGTACTTGTTGCTGGATCTCTTGAGGCTTGTGAGTGCAAATTCTGCCTTTTCATATTTTTGTAGTAGGTACCTACTTCACTTTTCTTTATTTGAATTATATTCACAGATGTTACACTTCTTCATAGATAGGGCTTACTAAATAACATCGCATGTTATTTAGTAGGGTTATCTATGGAGTAGTGTGTAGCAACTGCGATTTTATGCACTGCTTTTTATTTTTATACTTACCTGGAAATGTATTATAAGATAGATAAACCACTTATTTAGCACACAAAACAACAATTACATGAATACATATAAAGAAAACAAAACAATTTCCAAAAAGAAAAACATAATTTAAAGAAATAAAGTGACACTATGACGCAAATCAATGCTGCGTGGTGGTTCACTAATCTTAATTAAAAGTTGTATTAAATCAAAAACCCGTAAAGACATAGTTGAACTATCGGTTGAACATAGCATTGAGCTGTCTTGTGTTGAGCTAGATAAGCATGTCATAGTGTGCGTTTACAGACCCCCAAATTATCAAAACTACTCTATATTTGAGTCAGTAATGGAAGATGTTTTGTCAAAACTTGCAACTGGGAATAAATCGGTAATTATGTGCGGGGACTTTAATATTAACATTTTAGAAAATAATTCTAATACCAGTAGATTATTAAATTTGTTTAAATCCTTCAATTTGTCAAATGTGTTTGTAGAGCCAACCCGAATAACTACGACTACTGCTACATGTATTGATAATGTGTTTTGTTGCTGCGACTATTTAGATAAAGCCATCGTTAATTATCTCCCTTCTGATCACAGTGGGCAAACCGTAACTTTTGAGTCCAACTTACCAATACAAAAAGTGCAGATTCAATTCAGACCAGTAACAGCTGTTAATTTAAATAAATTTAATAGCACTTTAGTTTGTAAATTAAGTAATCAGGACCTTTCAATAAACAATGCCAATATTTTGTATAAAGAATTCTTTTCGGTAGTCCAAACCGAGTTCAATAATACTTTTAAGAAAAACACTAAAACTATCAGCTCTAAGTTTTTATTTAGTGATTGGGCAACTAAAGGACTCAGGAAAAGTAGGGAAAGACTTTTCGAGCTGTATGGCCTTAAGCCTTATATTAACACAGAAACTTTTAATAAGTATGTTGCTACTTATTCTAGAACTTTTAAGAGCACTTGTAGGGCAGCTAAAGCCTTATACATTAGCAACAAAGTTAAATCAGCAGACAATAAAATACAGACGGTTTGGAAAATTATCAATAATGAAACGAATAGGAACAAAAAGCATAATTCCGATTACACACTGGAGACGTCAGGTGGCGGTCTCATTTGCGACAGCAAAGAAGTTGCTCAAGAATTTGTACATTTCTTTACCAGTATCCCACTTAAAACTACTGAAACCTTAAACTCCTCGCCATCGCTCTCTTTTGATTTAGTAAGGGCGAACGTTTCAGCCTGCCCGATTGAATTTAACTTTAAGCATATTAACCCCGTAACAGTAATAAAAGCTTTTAAGCAAATCAAGATCAAACTAACCGAGGATCTTTGGGGAATGTCCATTAAAGTCTGCACCTCCATAATTGAAACCATAGCGCCTTACTTAGCCTTAATATTTAATTTGTGTGTGGATCAAGGAGTCTTCCCGGATTTAATGAAATACAGTAAGGTAATACCACTTTTCAAATCCGGGGACAGTAAAGACACTAATAATTATAGACCCGTATCCGTGCTGCCGGTTTTCAGCAAGGTGTTTGAAAAGGTAATGCTGAATCAAATGCTCAATCATTTTAACACAAATAAAATCCTTCACGACCAACAGTATGGTTTCACCAAAGGACGTTGTACGACCGACGCCGGTGTAACCTTATTAAGACACATTTTTAACGCGTGGGAAGAGGCCCAAGACGCCATAGGAATCTTTTGTGACCTCTCCAAGGCATTTGATTGCGTCGATCACGAAACCTTACTCTTGAAACTTGAGCATTACGGACTTGGAAAACTTGCGCTCAGTTTAGTAAAATCTTATTTAAATGATAGACAACAGCAAGTTCAAATAAACGGTATCAACTCACTAGGTTTAAAAGTAAAAATGGGTGTTCCACAAGGCTCGATTTTGGGTCCTTTCCTCTTTTTAGTGTACATTAATGATCTACTACATTTATTAAAAAATCAGCCACACATGGTGTTATTTGCTGACGATACTTCCTTAATTTTTAAGGTAGATAGACGTGCTACAAATTTTGACGAAGTAAATAACGCCCTACTGCAGGTCCAAAATTGGTTCACTGCTAATAATTTAGTATTAAATGGAAAAAAAACTAAGTGCATAAAATTTTCTTTACCAAATGTCAAAAGTAGGGATTGTGTGATTATATTGAATCAAGAGAAACTAGAATTCGTCGATAAAACTGTTTTCCTAGGGATCACGCTCGACTCAAGGCTACAATGGGGTTCTCATTTAACATCTCTTGCAGGACGGCTAAGTTCAGCAGCATATGCTGTCAGAAAAATCCGTCAATTTACTGATGTAGATACCGCGAGGCTAGTCTATTTTAGTTACTTTCATAGCATCATGTCTTACGGTATTTTACTATGGGGACGGGCTGCAGACATCGAGTCTATCTTTATTCTGCAGAAAAGAGCGATTAGAGCCATTTATAATCTCCGCAGGCGCGATTCTTTACGGGAACTGTTTAAGGATATTAACATCATGACGGTAGCTTGCCAATATATCTATGAAAACATCATGCACGTAAGAAAAAATTTACATCTTTTTAGTAAAAGAGGTGATAGACATAACTATAGTACTAGAAATAGGGACCTATTAGTTCAACCAGGTTTCAGACTGGCTAAAGTAGACTCATCTTTCATGGGGTACTGTTTAAAATGTTACAATAAAATTCCTCCCCACATACTTCAACTGAACGAGACGAAATTCAAAACTTGTATAAAACGCACACTATGCAGGCAGGCATATTATAAGTTGGAGGATTACATTTCTGATAAAAATGCTTGGCTTAATGCTGGTCCTGCTCCACAACCACAACTAACTAATTAACATTCGAAAATAATGTTGGAGCTGCTGAAGATTGTAAGACCATCTTTGCATTGTATAAACTCAATTTCCTTTGTATTATATAACTGCATAGCACAGGTGTGAGTACTATGTACTATAGAGCCATTTACCGGGTAATTTGTCTTTAATTGACTTGAATGTGCCCTGGCGGCTGGGAATGTCATGCTCACTCAAATGTCTCGCTGATGGTGGCGCGTGTGTTGGATCATTTAGCTCCCTTCAAAATGGTTGAGCTGAATGGTGCTGATCCATGCGTCATGTTCGTGAACGGGCGCCGTCAGTTGTGACTGGTCATCTCTTAGCTGCCATGGCTTATTTTAATTTTTGATTTGTTTATTATAATTGCGGACGCTTTTAACGTGCTTTCTACATTGTTCTCACATGTATAATTTCAACATAAATGATGTAACCAATATTTTGTAACAATATTTTGATTTAAAAGAGTGTCCGTGGAGTTTCTTGCCCGTTCTTCTCCATAGGTACCTACTACGCTTTGGAATGGGCAACTAGCTTCATATTTCTGATTGACCGACTCCTTGACAATTCAAAAGTGCCTGTAAATGGTTTAATTGAAATAAATGCTTTGAGTTTGAGTTTTGCACTTTAAATCAAATAACGTACTTATAAAGTGGCGGTATGTGTCTCAAGGTTGCACCAAACGGGAGTCCAGCTCAGCACATCATCGTCAGGCAAATGTATTTATTTATTATTAAACTTACACACACTATCTTTACAGGACGATCCCAATACAATAGCGGTTTGCAAACACACACCAAATAGGTATATATTATAAAATCTACTTACGGCTAACTTAAAATCTTAATAAATACTTACTTTAAAAAATACAAAACGACAGACTATAAGACTAATTAGTATACATGTATTACGTACTAATTATCAAACTTTTTTTTTTTTATATTATAAAATCTTAACCTAAAATATAAAATCAGATTAACACAGAATACCTACTAATATTTAAATATAACTAACAAAATTCAACAAAACCCTTGCGAATTCACTCAGATTGCACGAAAATATGTCCATTCTCTCATGCACTTCGTTTAGTACACGTATTGTGCGCGTGAGAGGTGTTTTTGACAGCAGGTTGGTTCTGGCAGCAGGCACAGCCAGCAGTGGCGGTCGCCGCCGCCTCCACACGTACCTGTCTGGCACGCACAAGTTCAAGTGACGCAGCACACCCGGGTTATGAGCTACTCCACGCAGGAGCTTTAGCGCATACGCCGCGAGTGTAAATTCCCGGCGCACTCTGAGTTCGTTGTACCCCACCATACCCAGTACAAACAGTGTAGGATACATCAGCGGGTAAAATGGGTAAACCCCATAAAGTTTAAAATACAAGTGTCTTGTAAATTTATTCTGCACTCGCTCCAGCATGACATTGTATTTCGCTTCATGAGGAGCCCAAAATTGTATAGGTACCTGACGCTGATATTCTGCTGGATCCCTGCAGGGACATACATAGGTACGCAAACGAAATGTACTTTATATATCTCGTTTGCTCAACGTATACTAGTAGTAGTATACCTATACTACCTACACCCGCAATTCTAATTATGTATTCTTCGATAAAGTTTTGCATTGGGAAACGATCTTGTTCGATGATGTATTGATTCTATATTTGATTATTTAAATAATTAGGTATAGGTATCTGCCTGTCTAGCCTTTTCCCAACTATGTTGGGGTCGGCTTCCAGTCCAACCAGATGCAGCTAAATATCAGTATTTTATAGAGATGCGCCGAATGTTCGGCCGAATATTCGTATTCGGTACATTCGGCATGTTTTTTCACAGTTCGTATTTGTGCGAATATTCGGTTGATTTGCCGAATAATTACCGAATGTTTAAATTATTGTTAATAATTAAAAAAAATACATTTTATTAAACAGTAAGGGCTCTAGCGCACGGCGTAGTTTAAACGAGTAGACGACGCGCAGATGACGCGCGTAAACGCGCTTCTAACGAGATTTGAACGCAACCTTGTAACCTAAGTACACGGGGCGATCGTGTAACGCTCGTCTACTGCGCGTATACACGCAGATACAGCGATACAGATGCGCTGTAGTCGCTCGTAGTTTCCGTGTTTTGGTCAGAGACTCCTCGGCGCGTCAGTTGTATAATCAGGGTCCGTCAACTTTGTTCGCCAATCATTTGGCAAGGGGACGGGAAAATAATGCTACCATTACAATAAAATTTGTTTTTATAGGAATCTATGGTAGCAATATTGCGGGCGGTGCGGTGGCGTGAGCGCACGCTCCTTCTGTACCCCACCTCCGACCCTTTGTACGCGCTTCAAACGAGTATCGAACGCGCTTCACACGCGCATTTGCACCACGTTTCACGCGCGTTTGCATCTATAAAATCACAAAAATCGGAAACTACGGTGCAAAAAACGCGCGTTCGTAAAACGCGCGTCGTCTGCGCGTTTAAAATACGCCATGTGCTACGCTACCGCTCTAAAGTTAAGTAATTACTAAAAAAGTATGGTTTATTCCGAAAGTTGTACATAGTTTTTTGTAAATGAAAGAGACACTACTTTTTGTACCAATTATTTATTGATAAAATAAAAAAGATTAACTTTAACAATCAATTTAAATAAAACTTTAATCAAATAAACTCCTGCTTTTTTTAGGGTTCCGTACCCAAAGGGTAAAACGGGACCCTATTACTAAGGCTCCGCTGTCAGTCTGTCTGTCTATCTGTCTGTCTGTCGGTCTGTCCGTCTGTCACCAGGTTGTATCTCATGAACCGTGATAGTAAGAAAGTTAAAATTTTCACAGATGATGTATTTCTGATGCCGCTATAACAAAAAATACTAAAAAACAGAATATAATAAATATTTAAGGGGGCTCCCATACAACAAAGGTGATTTTTTTTCTCGTTTTTGCTCTATATTGATGACGGCAACAGGTAGGCGGTTGAAATATTCACAGAATATTTATTATAAATATTCACTTCAAAAATAAATAATTAAATTAAAATAAAACAAATATTTTTTTCCATACAACAGACATGATGTTTTTGCCGTTTTTATAGATAATGGTACGGAACCCTTCGTGCGCGAGTCAGACTCGCACTTGGCCGGTTTTTTTTTACTAATGATAAAAAGCTAAATAAATTTTCTGTGGAATTAACAATTATGAGAACACTGCTTTGAGTAACAACGTGTACAAATCTGTTCACCGCGCAGAATTGAACTGAATGATTCGGCCGAATATTCGGTTCGGTTCATTTTTTACCGAATATTCGGCCGAACATTCGTATTCGGTTGAACCTACATTCGGCGCATCTCTAGTATTTTACATGGAGCGATTGCTTATCTGACCTCCACAACCCAATAACTGGGTAATACGTTACCCCTTGGTAAGACTGGTTGTCAGAGTTTCGGACTTCTGACGACCAGTAAAGACTGTCAAAGATCCACTAATGACAACCGGGACCAACAGCTTAACGTGCTTTCCGAGGCACGGAGGAGTCTCGGTATGTAAAGATGGTCACCCATCCACGGACCAACCCCGGCAAGTGTAGCTTAACCTGATGGATCGACCTGTGCGGCTGCTATTACTGAGCCACGAGTTCCTCCATAGTTAGGTATATTTATAAATAAATTAATAGTGATTTTAACATTGTGAATAAAATAAACGATTTGACTAGATTGAAATATGTTTGCAAAAAATAAACATAGAAAATTAGGTATAACTTAAAATGATATTGATACACGAATGACGTTGCCCATCTAGGTGCGTATAGATTTGGTGATCTAATTGTAGGTAGCATATTCATTATTAAGTTACTTAGGTACATAAAAAACATGAGTTCTTACTCAAAAGAACTTCATCTTGTTAGAAAACTTATGAAGGCTGGTTTGGACAGAGAAATAAATAGTTGAAAAGAAGACTGAAGTACGGTCTCGTACCAATTTTTATCGATATTTCACAAGGACCACTGTCGGTACGTTTAATATATTTGTCCGTGTCCCCTCCGGCTGGTTTTATCACAAGGGATAAGCACGTAAGTCGCACATATTTCAACTTGACTAACATACGTCCAAGCGCCTGCTATAAAGTTTGCGGCATTATACGCGCTGAACGTAACGATGTGTGCCGTGTGTGCTAGGCGTGTGCTGCAATCAACTGAATGAAACTGGTTTTCCTGGTGTACATTTATGTAGAATGATTTAACTAACGCCTGTTAAATATGTATAGTATCTTCATTTCTCAAGGAGGATTATCTCTGCTTAGTTTTCGGAATATCCTTTTAGTTATAAGTTCAAACATTACGTACTGAATGTGCTGGGAGCTGGAAGCTAGAACAAATGTTCATATTTATTTGTGAAATCTATATCTATATCTATACATATAATAAATCTGTAGACGAGGCGTTTCTGTACAATGAAAAAAAAAAAAAAAAAAATTAGTTGGTTGTCCAAGAATAACCAACAGATTCCATTTCTACCATTTTTGGAATTTTTGTCTGTTTGTCTGTTTGTATGTTGTGTTGTTTGATTGTTCCACTATCACGTAAAAAGTACGAAATCAATATGGTTAACTTTTATACTCAAATATTGTGTGTAACTCGATGTTTCAATTAGTTTTTGTTTCATCGCAATCGCTTCAAAATATCAAAAGATATATGAATTTAAAGTGTTCAAGAAGGAATTTTCATTACGTAATGTACATCCACGTAACGACATCTATTGACGCGAAATGATACTTACTTCTTAATTACTAGGTTTGTGAGATCGTGTGTTGTTATATGACCGTCATTTTCTTTGCGCGGAAACTTAACGCGATACATTGTGTATTTGTGTATAGAATATAACTCTAAAGTTAGATTAATTAAAATTTTCCAGATGCGTTGTTTATTTATTAGTTTAGTATTAGTGCGATAGGTGGCGCTACCTATCTTTCAAATCTTGATAATCATGAAAGAATAGTGACAAATGTTAATTTCTTAAAAATTAATTTTTCACTTTTCTACATAGTTTATTTAGCTTACAGAGTGTTCGAACGTTTTCCCATATATTTTGACAGTATCATTTCGTGCTCGATAGATGGCGTTGTTCGTTTAATGTCATTTTCTGAATCGCGGTGTTAAGACTCTCCGTCTTAGAATGACTTTCGCCCAGATATTCCAAATAACTTTTAGTATAGGTATCTTTGTTTTTGACTTCGTTAGTTAGTGTTGATAATATAATAATATAATATAATAAATAAATAAATAATAAATTGTTGGTTGGGTTGGGTTGTCATTCGTTGAAAGTATTGATCTTAGAGATGGGTTGTAACAGGTGAAACACGATATCTGTGATCACTGTGACTGTGACAAAAAATAACAGATCCAAATATCTGTTATTAAATCACAGCCTGTGATTTTTGATAAATACGTATCTCAATCGAATATCATCTTTATTTCTTTTGATTTAAAGTCGAAAATCGTATCTATCTGTTATAAAATTACAGCCTGTGATTTTTGTACAGACGATAAATACGTATTGACTCAATTGAATATCTTCTTTATTTCTTTTCGTTAAAGTCGAAAATCGTATCCGAAGTTTTAACAGTAACAGTCTTGAGGATCTGTGATTTTAAGTAACAGATATTTTTTATCGTTAGGAGCAATTGCTATCTGCTATTTTATAATATCTGTGATTTCTATCTGTGATGATAAATACGCCTCACTCCTAATTGATCTGATTGGTTTTGATTTGGTATTTTGGTTGGTTTCATTCATTAGGTTCAAATTAAGAAGTCAAGAAACGAGTCGTTACAGATCGATTCAAACTTAATGGCGGCTCGGAAGTTAGCTTTTAGCTGCGCAGTACCCCACCCCTAACCCCCGCTGTCACATGAAATTGTTACTGCGCAGCGACTCGCCTCATGTTCCGAGCCGCCATTAAGTTTGAATCGAACTGTACTATACTTCGTAATTTGTTCGTATGATTCGTGACCGCCGCTCATTCGATTCGATCGTTGTTGGCGTGTGTAAGGCCTCGGCCTTGAATCTTGCGGGCAGCGGGGCGGATGGCGGCTCGGAAGTTAACTTTTAGCTGCGCAGTACCCCACCCCTAACCCCCGCTGTCACATGAAATTGTTACTGCGCAGCGACTCGCCTCATGTTCCGAGCCGCCATTAAGTTTGAATCGAACTGTATTATACTTCGTAATTTGTTCGTATGATTCGTGACCATCGCTCATTCGATTCGATCGTTGTTGGCATGTGTAAGGCCTCGGCCTCGAATCTTGGGGGCAGCGGGGCGGCGGCGGCGGCGGCGCGGGAGCGGGGCGGGCATCAAAGACCCGTTCTCGAAACTAGCGGGCAGATCGCGCGTCACTATAGCCGCGTAGTGTTGTGTTCACGATTTTGTCGTCGAGATATTTGTTTTTATTCGCGAAAGAAATGGCTGAACAATGGCGGCAACATCTTTTTGATTCAAATTTATTCCTAACGCTCAATTTATTGTGGGCAACAACACTGCAATGCAGACGCGCGGGCGGTCACCGCTTGAATGGAGTGCACCGCTCGCTGCCCGCCGCCTCGCCGCTGCCGCGCCGCTGTTTTCGAGAACCGGTCCATTTGATTTTACGCATAAGATCCTGCTGCGCCCGCGCCGCCGCCGCCGCCGCCGCCGCCCCGCTGCCCGCAAGGTTCGAGGCAGAGGCCTTATGGTTGATTCGATTTGTTCGACTATCGGACAGCAATAAATACACAAATATTGGCACATGTTTCTGGGGAAAGTCAACAATATACATCGATAAATACGGTTCCCGAAGAAGAAGATGCCACACACTATCCAGTAGAGTTCTTAGAATCCCTTAACACACCCGGTCTTTCAGCACACAAAATTTGTTTAAAAGTCGGAGTGCCAATAATTCTTCTCAGAAATTTAAGTCCTCCCAAACTTTGCAACGGCACTCGGCTCATAGTCACCAATCACCAACAAAACGTCATCGAAGCCGAAATCTTAACAGGTTGCGGCGCCGGTGATGTTGTTTTTATTCCAAGAATTCCTCTCATTCCCAATAATTTCCCGTTTAGTTTTAAGCGTGTGCAATTCCCCGTCAGCCTGTGTTACGCCATGACCATTAACAAAGCTCAGGGCCAGACATTATCCGGTGCGGGGGTGGATCTTAGTATTGGTTGCTTTTCCCACGGCCAACTTTATGTAGCTCTTTCGCGTGTGAGCAACCCTAGCAACTTTTTTGTGTACGCTCCAGGTGGTTCCACCGCTAATATTTTATAAAGAGAAGCATTTTCTTAAATAAAAACACAAGTTTTTTGGCAGTTTCTTACTAGGAAAAATCACCAGCCCTGGTCGAAAGATTCCCCCTTTTTAAATGAAGGTACAACGTTTCTAAGCGACATATTATTGTTTTCCGACATCCATGCGAACGAAGTCGCGGGCACAGCTAGTAAAAAATAAAAATAAAAAATAAAAATAAAGAAGATGTTTCAATCGTTTCAATTTTAGTGTTCTGATTTACTATGCCAATACAAAAATTTGCCTACCGATTGATTAGCTTAACTTAATGACGATAGGTAGGTACCTATCTATACAATAAGGTGTATCACACGTCTGTTTTATGATGACGATTAATGATTACGAGGCTATACAGAGGCTAGCCTTAAGCGGATTTACGGATTTTGTAGGTCGAATCAATGTGTTCCTGTTCATCAGTATAGGTGCAATACAGTTAAGCCGTAATCCTATTTAGAGCTATCGGTGTACCTACGAATCTATAAATCTCGATGCAAAACATTCTTATTGAAGAAACCTATATCAAACCTTCATCAAGGAATTTGCTGGCACTTCCTGATTTATACGTGTTCGTTATCTTTTGGGAATGGCAGAGATTTCTGATCGAATGTGGAGGACGATTAATGTGGAGGACCATTGATTTTTTGTATAAACATACGTTTATTATGGATAAACTCAAAAAATACTAAACCGATTTAAAAAATATTTCACTTATAGAATGTAACATCTAAACTAACATTATAAAGAGAAAAGATTTGTTTTTTTGTATGTTTGTTTCTAATGGAAAAACTAAAACAAATACATAACCGATTTTAAAAATTCCTTCACCTATGGAAAGTGATATTATCAGCGAGTAACATGGGCTGTATTTTATCGACTTCCATGCGAACGAAGTTGCGAGCAGAAGCTAGTTAATGATAAATGTACCTACCTTGCTATTAGTCGTCGATATAACGGGCAGACAGAAACACTCTTTTGTGGTTTTATCCATTAACGATCTGTTGTTATTTATTTAAAGGTCGGTTGAGTGAAATAAATATTTCACTGAAAATCTTTGAAATTTTAGGTTTTTAGGTACCTACCCATGTTGAATTTATTGTGAAACTACCCAAAGCTCCTAATGTTTTTTTATTTAGATGAATGAACCAGTAGGTTGACTAAGTACCTACATATAGGTAGGTACAATTTTAGTTTTGTTGTTTGTAGTGTGTATTGATTGATTAGTAAGTTTTCGTAAGCGTCTACATTTTGGCCGAATCAGACAGCTTTTAACGTTTTTGCTGTAGTTATGTAAGTCTATTCATTATACTCACAATAAATTGTTTTGAAATAACAAAAGAGCAAGGGTTCCGTTGATGGGGATTGTCAATGGAGATTAGTGGAAAAACCACAATGAGAACAATATCGTAGATGAGTATGAAAAGTTCTCCAGATTTGAGGTTTAGATTTCCAAGCAAAAACACTCAATGTAAGATTGATTTTGGATATAAAATCATTAGATTCAAATCCCTATTCAATTTAAATAGTAGGTATACGTGACGATGAGTTTCCAATGCGATTTAAATTGAAAGATGTGGCGCCCTCCGTATTGAGAACAATTCAGATTGAATGCCATTCGATAGGCATCACTCTGGCTACTGAATTGATCCAGCGCGAAAATTGATATAGCCTTATATCTACGTGGGTAAGTATCTGTCGTACGTAGGTAGGTTCTCGAATACTATTAAGCTTTTGATTTGGTTTGTCTTTATTTATGATAAACAAACAGGTTTCGTATATAATAGATAGAATACTCTCTATTATGTACACCATACAAAATTATATACATTTTAGATTTTTCCTTTGGTCCATCCAAAGGAAAAATGTATGCAATTTAAAGGACGAAGGACAGACAATACTGCAGGTAGCCAGTGGTGTTACATTCACATATAAACTTATCTATATAAATATAGGTATATCTCTTGTTTCATGTTTATATATAAAATAATAAATATGAAACAGGAGGCAGAAACTATTTGTATAAGTAATCTAAAGCAATCTAATTGTACGTCGCTGTAGAAAATAGTCATGGCGAGATACAATGGTGCTTTAGAATTTCCGCGACGCTATCTCCTCTCGCACCAATGCCCGTGAAAACGTTATGTCTAATGGTATGTCTGTGAACTGATGTAGGAATAGGAATGGACTAAATTGTAAAGCTTATTAGTCAGGGGTGAAACAAGCCAGTTACCGGTTAATTTAGGGCATTTACAGTCGCTGTCTATCATTCGACACTAGGCTTGTAACTCGTTATATTCAAAGGAAAATAAATTTAATAAATTATAATATACACTAGCTTTTGCCTGCGGCTTCGCCCGCGTGGTATGTCGATAAAAAGTAGCCTATGTGCTTTCCCAGGATACCATCTATCTCCTTGCCAAATTTTGTCGAAATCCGTTCGGTGGTTTAGTCGTGAAAAGGTAACATAATACAGACAGACAGACTTACTTTCTTCGAATTTATAATATTAGTATGAGTGATTAGAATGTAAAAGAATAAGTACCCTTTATCTCTTCTTTGAGATCCCGTAGCGGACACACAATACGTGTAGGTATAGGTATATGAAACCTATTATTTTGAAATCAAGTTATTTCAGTTTGTAAGCCTTCAGTTTGCCGTGCCCTCCGAGTGTAATCCTACTTACGTAGGAAACCCGATCCTTTATATTCTTTATACTGTGTTACTTGATCCGCGATTTGTCTCTACCTGCTTTTATTTTGACCTAGTTTATCGTTTTCAGAGATTGAAATGAGTACATATAAAAGTAATACTAACATACTTGCTCCATGAATAAAGAGAAATATTTTGAGCTGGCTGACAGAAAAAAAGTGTCAGTTTGTGTTTTTCTGTGGTCAACATTTCAACATAATTATTTTATCACAGTGGCATACAGAAATCAGGCATTATTTCCATAAGACCATTTCCTATAACTTGTATGTGATGTACAGAGGTGGTGAAAGCGCGTTGCGGCGGGGTGCGGGCGAGGGCGGCGGGGCGGGCCCGCGACATGAGGAGCGCGCGCGCAGCCCGCCCCGGCCGCCATGCAGCGCCTGCGCACCACCTTCAAACGATCTCGTACGCCCACGCCCGCCGACATGAAGACGCAGAGTAGCCTCGAGGTTCCCAAGCAGGTAAGAACCTAGATTATTATTGTATTCCTGATTCAGATTCATGATTAAGACATTTTGATATTTGATAACAGTCTAGAAACGTGATGGATACTGCTTCTACATGACTTCTTATCATGATAAGCTGTAAAGTTAACTAAAAGACTGGCTAATTCTAATAAAAAACTTTCAAAACCAAATTGCAATTTTATCTAAACGATAAGCAAAAACTTGTCAAAAATGTAGGGAAATTAGAGGTAAGTATTATATTATGAATGAGATTCAAATGCGAACGTTTCACGAGTTAAAAATACGGGAATTGCCCCTCTGAACACCTAAATGTTATTTTTCATGAGAAATCTCGAAGCCCAAAACTGGGCCACGACTGCAGAGCTAATAATTGAGCCTTGTGACATCAAGAACCCCAAACTGGCTTTTGCGTTGAGTAGCCGAATATCATTTACTCTTATCTCTATTTAAACTTTTGATTCTTATGCATATCTAACAGATGAATGTCGGCAGGTCCGGTCCGCGTCGTTCGATGAGATCCAACTGGAGGCAGTGCGCGGCTCGGGCGCAAGTGTCCTGCTGTCGGTACCGCAGCCAGGCGCCCGTAGCCGCTCCTTCGACTCGGCCGGATCTGATGACTCGGGCACTTATCTCGAGGTAAGAAACTTACTCAATTTAATAACCATACTGAAAGTTGTTCATAATGATGAGTACAATGACCCCTTAAGAGGATTTAAACGACTAAAATTTAACCCTGTATAGTAAAGCACTACCGAATCCATAACTTTACCCCCTACCAAAAATCGCTTTCCACTTCAAAAATGTAGCTATAACCATAGGTAGGTACTTATCTAATTTTCATTTCGGAAATGATCTAAGCAGCCAAGCGCAAAGGCTTATCAACGTCTTCCGTGTTATTTCTGATGAAGGGTGGGACCCCAAGACTACAAAATTACGTCAACATTAGCTTTGACGTCGGTTTCTCAACGAGATGAGTACTTTAATGAGTACTTAACTTGCATCAAACAGTCTTTTGACATAAATAAGATTAAATAAGGTCCGTTCTCCACAATTGTCCAAGCAAAGAGTAGGTTTAACTTAGTTTGCAGTGCGTTTTCTTGCTAATTTATTTGTCGTAGTTTGTCCAGCAGAAGTTACGACATGACTGAATTAATGGATTTAGTTGAAGTTCGAAAAGGTTTCATTAAAAAACTCTTATCTACTCTCAGAGTGAATGGCACTTGGCTACGAGTAAAGTTGTAAATATTTTTTTCTCCGATGATAGTGTTTTATGTAGGGGTAGGTACTGTAGGCGTTTTATATAGATTTCACCGTATAATTATGAACTTCGTTAGTTTATAATAGATCGGTAAATATTATTTCCGTAAGATTATAAACTGTCGAAAAATTATCAACCATTTACAATTTAACGAATTATTTTTCGATAGTTTATGATCTATCCATGGGAAACCGACAAATTGTGAACGCAAGGTGCGTTATGTCACAAGCAAGGTTAGTACGAACCTTGCTTGTGACATAACGCACCTTGCGCTTATACTATATAGCCTACCTATAATGCGAGCAACTTGGAAGTTGTTCACAGTTCTACACATTTTTCGCCAGTTTATAATCCGGAAATAACACCGATAGATTATAAACTAACTGTTCTCCCAATCTTACGGTGACATAGACAATGAACACCAACATATTTTTTTTTCTGAAATCCTGTTTTTCTAAAGTGGAGAGAAGACCATCCGCGAAAAATGGAGAAACGGAAATTCTGTCAGATGAGGGATGAGAGGATGTAGTAAGCTTCCTCCTGCCTTCCACAACTCAGTTACTGTCGTTACTGAGTAATACTATACCTTTTGATAAGACTCGTTGCCAAACTTTCGGAGTTTCGGGCGGGGAGAGCTGTTAGTAAAGAACAAAAAATAGATAAAAATCGTAAATCTTTTACGTTCAGACGATACAGCCGGTGAAATCCGCAGGTGTGCATTACCCGGGCAGCTTTTTACAGTCTCTAGCTTTTGTGCAATACCACACATTGAATATACTGACTAATTCAAACAGGCCTTTTCTTTTTTTTTTTGAATTTGGGAAATCATCCAATGACTTCTCCCGCTCTGGGCGGAGCGGAAAGGCGTGTCAGACTTTTACTGACTAAAACCCACCCGTGTTCCATCAGTTGCCTGTTGCCAAGGTCCCGGTATCCCTTTTGGACTAACCCGCAACCCTGGCAGGCCTGTAACATTGATCAAAATTCACAAAATATGAATCAATACCATATCGTTTACCAATAGTTCTGTGGAGTTGGCTGTGCATTCTAAACTAGTCAAAGCATACTAATAAATCGAGCTTTCATAACTATGCCCAGAGGCGGTGTGCCATGTTAACTCCGCCGTGGTTGCAGTTCTGCGCACCAAGCGTATACTTCGCCTGCAACAAACATATTCTGTGGGATAAACTCATATGTATAAATAAATTAAATTGTTTAATTTATAAATAAAACCAAGCAAGATTTACATTACCTGTTACAGAGAGCATATTATTAAACCAGTGCATCAGATAACTATTGAGGTCTCTGTGAATTTTACCTCAAATGTTAAGTGGTTTGTATTTCGTGACAGGTCCCGCGTCTGTGGTCCCGCCGTCGCTCTGGGAAAGGCACGCCGCCACCATGCGTACACTGCCGCCACATGGAGACGTGGCTCGCGCGGCGCAGCGAGGAGCGTGTTACGCCCGAGCGAGCGCTCGCCTCCTCTTCGGCAGAGGACGACGACGAGGAGGACGAGAGCGAGCAGGACGTGCCGCAGGTGCTGCTCGCTCCGCCACCACCACCCCGAACATTCCTGCCGCCCCCGGTGCACTCGCCGCCGCCGACGCCGGGGGCACCGTCCTTCGAACTACAACCGCCCGTAGATGAACCTCCCATGCTTCCACAACGAAGGCGTTCCATATCAAGACAAGAAGCCTTCTTCGTGGAACCCACGGGTAGTTCGCTCGAAAATGTTCGTGCATCTGAAGAGGAAGCGGCCAACGCTGTTAAAGACTGCCTCGTTCACGACATCTACCTGGCAGTTCCTGAACTAAAACGTGATCGCGCCGCGTCTGTCGACTCGTGTTTTTCAAAAGTTTCTGGTGGTAGAGCTGAGGAGTTGCATGGTACCGGGAACTCTCTTACAGTTCCCGGAAGTGGACTTAGATCAAGATCGGTAGATATAGTGTTGCCTACAGCTGAGCAATCGAGATATAAGGCGTTAGCGTTAACATCGGCTCAGCAAGTGACGACTTCTTCAAATCAGGAGAAGCAGGAAGAACCTGTGTCGCAGACCGTTTCATCCGCTGAGTGCAGGTTAGTTGTTTGATTGCAATTATTCAGTGTATTAAATTTTATTTGACTGTTTTTTTTATTTCATTTATTTTTGATGACCTTATTTTATCTTCAAGCGAAATTAAATAAAGCGCTGCAAACTGATTTCATAGCAGTTTCTAGGTTTATGACAGGATGGTTCCTACATTAATCATTTTGTGAAACATTTAATCAGCTGCACACCTGTAATTTTTTTTTATAACTGTTTCTATTTTATACGTGTAGCCAACTTAATTGAGCTATAAATTGTTATACTTAATCTCGTAAAAAAAGATGTAAAAGGGTGTTGATTAAGGCTCGGTTCGAGTATAGAATACGCGGACGTTACGGTCGATTTATGGCTACACCTTCACTATAGCCTACAATGTACTACAAGTGGTTTTATTTTGTGTCAGTAATATAAGAGCTCCGCGCTCTTACAGTACCGGGACCATCAATACAAGGCGTATTTTACATAAATCTCGTGATTATTCCTGTTACTAAGAACTACTCTTATTTTATATAAGTATATAAACGTGTGCTGTTAGCCTGGAAGCTAACTCTCAATTCTTTTTTTCTAATCTTCTGTGAAATAATAAAGAGGACACCAGCTACAACAAAAATTGTGGCGGTTGGGTGGAGGATGGGAAAGCAGGCTAAAACCTCTTCAGTAAGTTTTATATTTGCTACCATAAAATAATGGAATTTTCTTTTGTTCGTTTTAAACCCTGATAGTAGTCCAGACTATACTACCTACTAGATAGGTTATTAACGCGTTTTTATGTAGGTTTTGTTACATAAGTTGTTTATTTTTGCTATAACGAATAAGCAATCACATGAAAACAAACTTTACTGAGGAACGATATCGTAATGAAACACATTTTTTTTTTAAATAATAAATACTTAAACATTGTTAGTATGGCGCATTCGGCCGCCCGTACATATAATCTGGCGGACGATTTTGTTTATCTGCCGACAAATTGATTATATACGATCTACTGAACTGAAAGCTCTAATAAGTTATTGGCGATTCTGTTTTTATATCGCTACTTTTATTTTTGGACATTGTTATTATTTATTGCGTTATAAAAAGCTAAAAGTGTTGTTTATTCTTCATAGAGAAATGTTTCAAAAGAAACACAACTTTAGGTAGGTATTGTTGACAGAATCTGTGGTTTTCACAGTCATTCATTTACAAAACGCCACAGCACTAATGTTTTTTCTTTATCTACTGATTAATAATGACCTTACCTTACCTTACTTTACCTACCTTTGTACTTATATTATAATTATGTCGTATCTATTATGTATTTTACTGTGTGTACATAAATAATAAAATAAATAAATAAATAAGATGGAAAATTAACTAATAAGAAACTGAAGTTTGATAGTTCTGTAGCTTGAAGAAAATAATATTGTCCTGTACTTTAAAATACAGCATTGAAAGTTAATTTGTTAATTTTATTTAGTTACGACTTAAGTATATTGACGACTGTAATAGGTACCAATCTATATCATATACATAATTAAGTAAGGTCAGCGACAAAAGTCGGCCAAAGTTTCAGAAGACATTTTCAATAAAAACTGGCTAATTATTACGTGTTTGTAACAATTGAATACTTTAAAGACTAGCAATAGAATATATTCGAAATAGTAATTAAGTTCTACAATATCCAATAATGTTTCTGAAATGATCAAAGTCAAATTCAAATAATTTATTTCAAATGGGCACATAAAAGGCACTTTTGAAAGTCAAAATTTACAAGAAAATTGAATTGATTCTGGTCGTCCCTTCCAAAAGGGAGTTTCGTATGGAGAATAATGGGCAAGAAACTCCACCGTTACTCTTTTAAATTGTTTTACAATATTTTGTATAGGTAGTTAGGTACATTAATTATAATTATGTGAAGACGATGCTCCTAGGGTAAAATTATTACTTATACTACCACAATACCTAAAAAGAATTAATTAATATATATTATAATTACGTATATTAATATAATTATGTATTGACTTAAGGCGCTTAGTCCCGTTTAGTACCGTAACACGGTCACTTTAAAAAGCCTACTCCTCATTAACGGCTTGGTTAAAATATCTGAAAAAAAAAATATGTTTGCCATAGATTCATGTACAACATTTTGTATTGAGCAATTTTTTCGTATGACTAATACTTTTGCCTTAAAAAATATTTAACAAAATGCAGTTTTTGGCTAATATTTCCCTACTACTTCTAAACGGCTTTGATGTTTGGAAATATTTTTATACTGAAAAATTGATGGTTAGAAGTACTACAGATTGTATTGAGCAGAAATGTAAATTAAACAATTTTTTTTTTTAATTACCCCTCTTAGAGATACAGGTTCAGAGGTGCTCTGCGCGAGCGCGCGCGGCAGTCGCGCGTTAGCATTGAGACGGGACGGCTTTGTCGCTCGCTGCTCCGCGCCGGCTATTGACCGACTACGTACGTTTGTGTATGTTAGTGCAAATAATCACGAACAAATTACAATAGTGTGCGTGTCTAGACTAGCTCGCTGCAGAGAGTCTTGTTCACGTGGATGCTTTATTAGTGCTGCGGTTTCTACGTACATACTGTTTTTGTTTATATGGTTTTTATGTAGGTCATCAACTACCTAGCCTTGTCCCAACTATGGTATGGTCCATACTAGGTAGGTAGGGTAGGTAGGGTAGGTAGGGTAAGTAGGGTAGGTAGGGTAGGTGGGGTAGGTAGGTAGGGTAGGTAGGGTAGGTAGGGTAGTTAGGGTAGTTAGGGTAGGTAGGGTAGGTAGGTAGGATAGGTAGGTAGGGTAGATAAGTAGGGTAGGTAGGTAGGGTAGGTAGGGTAAGTAGGGTAGGTAGGGTAGGTAGGGTAAGTAGGTAGGGTAGGTAGGTAGGTAGGTAGGGCAGGTAGGTAGGATAGGTAGGTAAGTAGAGTGGGTAGGTAGGGAGTGTAGGTAGGTAGGTAGGGTAGGCGACCGACCAACCGACCGACCGATGGACCGACAGACCGACCGAACGACCAACCGACAGCCCGACCGACCGACCGACCGACCGACAGACCGACCGATAGACAACGAAGCCTTAGTAATAGGGTCCCGTTTTACCCTTTGGGTACGGAACCCTAAAAAAAGTGCATTAATGATAAGATAAAATTACTACGCAGTTGAAAGAAAAGACAAATTATTTATTTTATTATGTAAAATCGAGTAGGTACCAGGGCCAAGCCACCTTTAGACACCAGTGCCAAAAAACCAGGGCTCGAAATACTTTCAAGTGTTTTCTTTCTGCATTGAAAATAGATCTGTAAAGTCATACAAATAAGGAGTACCATCGCGTATGCAAAAAAGGTTACGTCCAACTTCCAACCAAGACTTGGTGGAAGAAAAATACTTGCATAGAACATTGATCCTCAACTCTATAGAAATAAAGATTACAATAGCGTTTACAAAAAAAAACTTCTAAACCTAAACGTAAAAAAATACTTTCATAGGAAATTGTTCCGTGCAACCTTACCAATAAGGATCATAATCGCATTTGTGAAAGAGTAACGTGAGTCCCATTGATTAAAAATCTTTGATGCGTTGCGCGTTGAAGTAAAAAGTTCGTTCCATTTTCAAATAACACAACACAACAGATAATTCCCCTAAGACGACACACTGACCGCATCGTCACTTGTTTTTGACCAGTACAGCAATTTTGATTTATCTCGAAGAAGTTTATCAAAATAATGCTAGAATTTCCAAGCATGTTTGAGAAAAGATTTTATTTAAATTTCGATTTGTTTTGCAAATAGAGCTGTTTATGGAGCAGTTTGAAGATTGATAACGAATAATCGGTGGAGTACTTTGAGAATAATTCAAGGTACCTATGGAGCAGAATGGGAATAAAATAATAAGTATTTTTTAATAATACAAATTCCTTGGAGTTTTTGGGAAGTAATGTATGAGATTTTTATCTTTTTGATCAAAAGAATGGGGTACTTTGGGAATAACCCGTTTAAAATAAATAAGAAACAAATGAACATATTGGCGCGTGAAACATTGTTCTTGTTCGTCATTAATTCTGGAAATTATAATTAATTTACTTAGTTTGAAATTCCGCGCATTGTGAGATTGAGAAAAGTTCTATACAAGACTTGGCCGCAACCAGGCATTGATAGACTCACGTATGTTTGCCTCGGTTTTGCCTCGGCCCACATTTTCACGATCGTCCATCAATAGCCCAGTTGCAGGCCGCGACAGTAATGTATGGAAGAAAGAATACTTGCATAGAACATTGATTCGTAACGTAATATAAATAAGGAGCAGAATTGCGTCTACAAAAAAAAAAACTTCCAAACCTTTAAAGTAAAAATACTTGCACAGAACATTGATCCGTAACTTCATATAAATAAGGAGCAGAATCGCGTCGAGAGTCGACGGAGCAAAATACTTTGAAGTTTTGCGAGTATTTCGGGTCGGCACTTGGTCGGCGTAAGTACCTACTTACAAGTAAAAACCTGGTGTAAAAAACCTGGTCGCGTAAATACGCACCTTCCCTAAAAGAATAAACAAGTGAACATATTGGCGCGTGAAAAATGATCATGGTCCGACATTGATTCTGGAATTTATAATTTACTCAGTTTGAATTTCTGCGCATATTTGAGAAAAGTACTATTTAAGTCTTGGCCGCAACCAAGCATTGATGAACTCACTTATGTGTGCCTCGGTCCACATTTTCAAGATCGTCCATCAATGCGTCAGTTGCAGGCTGCGACAGTAATAGTAATGTACTATTGTAATCATCTGGTGAGCGATTGTTTATTCATTCTTTCATATTTGAAGTTAAATAATTACGAATTGTTCTAGAAAATCTAGATCACATTATGTCGAAAGTAGGTAATAACATCAAAATGTGCGGTCGGGGGACCCCCCGAGCCCCGTCAGGAACGAAGTTCCTTCTCACGTACGATTTAAAACAAAACAAAATTTCCCAGCCCCCATCCCGGATTTACATTTTAATGTCACTATCGGCATAGACACCATAAACAATTTTTTTTTTTCATTTTGGGTTACCATTTTGTCGGCGTGATTTATTTGTATACCCATACCAAATTACAGCTTATACACAAATTACGCCATTGCGAAAAAGTGGCTCTTTCCGCACAATTTGGCTGCCTGGAAAACGCTCTTTTCGAGCACATGCATTGTAAATATATTTTTAACCGACTTCTTCAAAAAGGAGGACTGTATGTTTATTTTTTTGGTATGTATGTTACGCGATTACTCCGTCATTTATGAAAATACACCAGCAACGACACCGACTTCCGAAACTAAAGTTATTTTTCACTTTTTTATTGTTTTTTGTGAAGTCGGTTGTTTTTTTTTTGTAAAAAGTTTTCTTCCACATACATGCTAAAAATAATGTCCTGTTCAAAACATAAAATATACGTATACGCACAAACATAAGTATCGTACTATACAAATATCAGCCTTGCATCTACCATTAATGAGGCACAAGAATCGTAGGCAAAAATGGCGACCTACATTTTAGTGTAGCGCGCCACCGCGCGTGTCTAGAGTAGGGACTTAAGCTCCGCCCGCATGCGCAAGGTCAGTCAGGAAACTATGGCCCTTAAGTTGGATTACCTGTTTGACCGGCCATAAATCCAGACTCCGGGCTACCACTGAGAAATTTCAGATGGAAAAACCCAATTGAAGAAAGAGAAAGAATGATAAAGAAATAGAAAGAAAGAGAAAGAAAGAGAGAGAAAGAAAAAGAGAGAAAGAAAGAGAAAGAGAAAGAGAAAGAGAAAGAGAAAGAGAAAGAGAAAGAGAAAAAGAAAGAGAAAGAGAAAGAGAAAGAGAAAGAGAAAGAAATAAATAAATCATTTATTTGCTGGTAATTTAGGAAAGAGAAAGAAAGAGAAAGAAAGAAAGAAGGAAATCAATCTGCTGTATACGTGATTTTAGTCTATGTTTTTAATAAGTCAGTCATCAAAAATATTTATCAACCAAACATCACGCGTTTATTCCCCGAAGGGTGAGACAGAGATGTACCTATGTACACCCACATTTCGCCAGTTATGTTTTAAGTTCCATGCCTGGATTACCTGTTTGACCGGCCATAAATCCAGACTCCGGGCTGCCACTGAGAAATTTCAGATGGAAAAACCCAATTGAAGAAAGAGAAAGAAAGAAAAAGAAAGAGAAAGAAAGAGAGAGAAAGAAAGATAAAGAAAGAGAAAGAGAAAGAGAAAGAGAAAGAGAAAGAGAAAGAGAAAGAGAAAGAGAAAGAGAAAGAGAAAGAGAAAGAGCAAGAGCAAGAGCAAGAGCAAGAGCAAGAGCAAGAGCAAGAGCAAGAGCAAGAGCAAGAGCAAGAGCAAGAGCAAGAGAAAGAGAAAGAGAAAGAGAAAGAGAAGAGAAAGAGAAAGAGAAAGAGAAAGAGAAAGAGAAAGAGAAAGAGAAAGAGAAAGAGAAAGAGAAAGAGAAAGAGAAAGAGAAAGAAATAAATAAATAAATCATTTATTTGCTGGTAATGTAGGAAAGAGAGAGAGTTATTTTTCACTTTTTTATTGTTTTTTGTGAAGTCGGTTTTTTTTTTTTTGTAAAAAGTTTTCTTCCACATATATATGCTAAAAATAATGCCCTGGTCAAGACATAAAATATACGTATACGCACAAACATAAGTATCGATCTATACAAATATCAGCCTTGCATCTACCATTAATGAGGCACAAGAATCGTAGGCAAAAATGGCGACCTACGTGCGCATGTCTGCGCCCCTGCATATTCTTCGATCAACATTTTAGTGTAGCGCGCCACCGCGCGTGTCTAGAGTAGGGACTTAAGCTCCGCCCACATGCGCAAGGTCAGTCAGGAAGCTATGGCCCTTAAATATGTCGCTAATTTAACTCTACCTATGTAAAAAGGTAATGTAAACGCCGGAAGTTATTATATATTTTTACATATAAAAAATTATACCATTTAATAATCTCGTCTGTAAAGTTTTTCCCAAGAAATTATAAATGTCAAACGCAGAAGAGACATCTTTAGTAGGTATCGTTTTTTTTTAAGTTAATCTTAAAAGTCGTTTATCTGACACGCGACAGGGTGTCAAGCCAAGTTCAAGAAAATATCGTTTTCAAAAAGATAGCTTAAGTACCTAATATATCAATTTAAGGTATTAAATGAGGGTGGACAATGGACATACTTACTATAAGTATACTTACCTGTCTACAGTTCTTGACATTGAAATCAACATAAATTGTCAAATTCCGTCTGTCGCATTTCTCAAAAAGATATAATCATTAGAATTTTTTTTCCGATGCTATATGCTGAAAACTGGACGTAGGTAAAGATTGTAACTGTACCTACTATAAGGAAAATCAATTAATTGTGTAATGGTTCTGAAATACATGTTCACGTTGCGGATAAGGAAAATTAAAATTCATTACTTACTACATAATCATAAATACTGAAATTCGAACAAACAAAAATAATTCAGAGAAAGTAGGTCCTAACTATAAGTGAATAACGCTGTTAGTAAAATAAAATATGTAAAAGCAATAACTTTCCTTAATAAATTTCCACGTATTAGATCAGCGCCACAGAATAAATAAATATACCAGATGATTCAAGGAATTTTATGAGCTAAGTAACAGTTAGAAGAACAAAATTAATTATGTAGGCTTGGGAAGAATGAGCTATTACAATATTTACCTACAGAGAATACCAGAAAACACAGTTTACAATAATTTGATTAAGTAATTTAACTTTACATAGGTACATATACCTACTTCATAGATTATATATCTATGAAGTTTATGTATTTGTAAAAATAAAATTGAAGTGACTGTTTGTAATGTAAAATTAGCAGCATTTTACTAAATGCATATGAAAGAATAAACGGTACATAAAAAATAAATCTGTCCGTCTGTCTTTTTGTTCAGGCTGAACTCCGAAACGGCTGGACAGATTTTGACCGGACTTTCACTGGCAGATAGCTGGTGTTATAAGAAGTACCTATATAGACTACTTTTAATTTATTTAAAAAAATAGGGTCTGCGCGATGCCGCGGGCAGCAGCTAGTTGACAATAACGAAATAGGTATGCTTCATAAACCAACTACCAATTTGTAGGTCATCCGTGACTGTGTGCTAAAATATATAATTAAACTGTTAACGTTTCCTTTAAATGTAATTTATGCTTTTATAAAGGTATCTTGTTTACATTTTTAGAACTTTATAGAAATAATTATAAACAGGTATTCTCACCAGCTAGAAAAAAATACATAACGTATATTTCGTATATATAGAACGTATATTTCGTAATCCAAGTGCAATCAATAATAACAATCTCATCTGATAAATGTATAATCTGTGCCACTTTAAGTGAACGTACTCTGCCAGCCGCAGTGCAAATAGTTCACGACATTCCGAGGATTCCACGGTTGAATAATGCGGGGCCGTAAACCCCTACTTATGATTATTGTATGTACCTCGAATACCTAGACAGCCGCGGGATTCTGGGGCCACTATGTGAACAATATTTCTCCAAGTCGTTCCCGCGTTTATTTTACCAGCAGGCGTAGCATGGCGCTTTCTATCTCTACGAAGAATAGACATAGCTTTTTCTATACAAAGTGACAGTTCGTTTCTTCATTTTTGACATCCACCGTAGAAATCTTTCTACAATCTGTCATTTTGTCTTTCATTTCTAACGATCTTTGTCTAGGTCTTTTTATATGTAGACTATTTCGGAAGAAAGTTTTCTATCCTTACCGTCAAAATCACACTGACAACCGATAAATCCTATGATAAAACAAAGAATTCTGAGTCGGATTATGTAAAAGAGTGAATTTCGTAAAAAGTGCAGTTGACTCTTTCTATTTTGCTGCCGTCTCGTACTGTCTACAGGAAACGTCATTTTTGTCTACTCTTCCGTCGACAAAACGGTGCTCATGCTACGCCTGCAGATAGAGGGTACTTTAACATTTGACAGCGCTACGAAGCGGAGCTATAAGAATAGTAGATTGTAAACATTTCAACGGAAATCTTATTGTAGCGAATAAACTTGAGTGATTTTGTTTACCAATGAGTTAACATATTTACAGTGCCTATGTCATTTGTTAATGTGTTTGGTGTTGATCTTTATTACAATTGATGAAACCGTATGTGATAATTGTGTTGAAAGGAGATTTCGTTTACTGTTTAATTGGGATTTTAGGATATACTTTGGCACGAACTACTATTCTATTATGATAGACATGTTACCTACCTACTTATTTGAAAATTATGTAACTGGTTATTTAATTCTGTTCCTGCGCTGAATTTTTGTTTTATTTTATGTAGTTATACAGGGTGGCCGGAAAGTTGACGTCCATAAAAAAAGGAGGTTCCTCGTATCGTGGGGTATCCAAATCACCCCCATGTATGTTCCGCGATTTTCCATAGTTTTCGAGTTTAGAATTTTTTTCTGAGTTTTTGACAATTTTCGACATGACCAACTTAAAAAAGAATTCGTCGAGTTTTTTTTTTTGCAACTTCATCTTAATGAGTAGTACTTTTATGCGTAAAATAATCAGCTTCGTAACTGTGATGAAAGTTATCAAAATGTTCGTATAGAGTGAAAAATTTACGTTCGGTGAATTATGACTTAAATTTTCAATTTCAAAGTAAAAATCTAAGCAGGTTACTTCATGGTACCTAAGATGGCTTTAAAAATGCGCCAGACTTTCAGTTTTCATAATCAAATTAAAAAAGTAGGACGCAATGTGGCTACGTTGGCTGAAATCAGCCTTCATAAACAGCGAGGTGGAAAATTCTTAAAATTAGGCAACTGACAAATAAAAATTGTCCATTTTCTCGTTCCTACGTCGAAAATTCTCAAAAACACAGAAACAATTCATAACTTGAAAACTATGACAAATCGCGGAACATACATGGGGATGATTCGGATACCCCACGGCATGAGGGACCAAATTTTTTTTTTTTGTACTTCAACTTTCCCGCCACACTTGTATATCAAAACCCGGTAAGTCACTCCCCTACTCGAAATTTAACTGTGAATGGAGTCAAATTTGAAATTTCGAAAATGCATATAGGGTATTATGTTTTATTTTTCCTTATCAAGGACATATCACAAAAAAAACTAAAAAAAAAACGATTAAAATTGAGGATTTCTTGAATTGTCCAATGACATGTATTTATCAAAGTCAAGCACATCCGCGACGACCAATCAGCGTAAAGTATGAAGTAGATGGCATTTCCATGAGTTATCGGGAGTGAACCCGTTAAGTACAAAGCGTTTTTTTTACAAATTCCGGTACGTTTCGCTAGTTTATATAAAACATACTTGGTTACATTATTTCTATTCTAGTAAACACAATATCCTACACGAGTGATCGTTTAATAAAAAACCTCATAACTTACTAATCTATAACCAAAAACATATTTCTTTAATTTTCCACTTTTCACTTAGAGGGGAAATACCGGCTTTTGATATTTAAATTACACAAAGTGTACCCATAGAGACACACCTCTACCGACGGTAAAATTTTGGGTCAACAGGGAAACAAGCGTGTCTTCTTTGCATATGAGATAATATTACCATATTAATCTCATTAACACATTTTCAGTTTTATACAATGCGTTGCGTGCTTTTTAACATGTAAAATGAGAATATTCCGGGCATTTTATTGTGTTAAACAGTTAATAACATTTACATTTTTTAAGAGGTAGGAAGGTAAATTGGTACATTCAAAATTCAGTGTATATTTTTTTGCATTCGCTTATAAAGCCCGCTCGAATTACTGTGCAGCTTTCCTGCAGTACAGTACAGTACGTGTCAGAGTAAATTGATATTAAGAGGATTCTGACCATGACGTGGTAGCCGGAGACCTAAACCTGAATAACGTTGGCTAGTAAAAGCTTTGAGAAACGAAAGGTCAGTGAAAACTTCACTCAAATGCACAGGATAGGTAATGGAATTAAAAAGTATTCCGATAGATTATGTCTGAATTCAAGACTTTTATTAAAGTATGGGAAATTAAAATAACTAATTAATTAATAAAAAATATATACTAAACTTAACTAAAACTATTCACAAATTAAAATATGGGGTATATTCGCATCGCTGTCGTCTGGTAATGTACTTACCCAAGAGACTGGCTTAAGCTTAGCCGGTAAAGCATTCAGTTGTATGTTTATTAATTCTCTCAGTAAAAACGGACAAGCCTGAATCGTCCGTTTTTTGTAATGTGATGTCAATAGGTGTCATAACACAGTATGGGCATAATTATTATTGAGTTAATTGCCACTTACAGACATGCCATTAACACATAATATATTCAGCATATAAAGCTCATGATTGTTCTAATCAGTTTATTAATCTAATCACACTTTGAATTATTGATGCGTAGATAGATTAGTCACCTAATAGGGACATATGTGAAAAGTTAAATAAATTATACTATTTATTGACAGTATATCATTTAAAGTATTAAATTACGTGTTTCATGTTTATGCACGGATATCAGCCTATTTAGACATTATCTCGACAAAAGCTTAGCAAAACCAATTTAATAATTACAGGTACTCCTACTTTAATCCATTATTTTATGTGGTTAAACCCTATGGTGCGACTTTTAGCTTAAGTTTACTGCAAAAGATAACACAAACCTTTGACGATTTAATAGTTATTTGAAGGCACATTTTACACACCTCCATCACGTGAGCAAACTGCCGAACAGTGAAAATAAACCACGTCGTAGAAATAAAATATTGGTTGACTATCAGCGAACCCTTTCACAATATTTGCTCACATTTTGTACCACTGTTGTTCTCATCACTTATGAACCTCCCTTTGTGTAACTTTACGGACATTTTAGTTATGATAGCTTCCATTAATGCATGATGTATGTTATTTATCTACTTTTAATTAGTGAGCTGGAGTATATTCATAGACATTGACGGGAATAGATGCATTAGCCTGCAGACCATTAATGGATTAGTTAGCAGTCGTTAGTTCATTACATCACTTTGATCTGCGTACATCGCGCTAATCGAGTGGCTAGGAAAACTCTCCAGGGAACACCTTGTTATAATTAACACCTTTCACGTGTAAATACAAAGAAAAAGATCACAAATTCCAACAATTCTTAACTTAGTTAGTTGATTCAGGCGTGACTTTGCGGAAATCCATTATAAAATACAATAGACGCAGATATATTTAGTAACCTATTCCGCTTGAGGTGAAACACGTGTCGATTTCTTACAGGGTTTTTATGACTCTTGAAGAATAGTCAAGCGGAATAGGTTAATTCTGCGTCTATTGTATTTTTAATTCTTAACTTAACAATTCTCTAGCAGCAATTTGGACACACAGCGATCACCAATCCATTTATATTAGAAAGCGTGGTGACTGAAAATATGCCCATTTTATAACGTTTACGTCTTGTCATAGATAACGATCGTTATAAGACCGAATTCGGTCGCAAAGTCTGTTGACATCTCTTGTTTGTTTTAAATAGCTGTTTATTTATCCCTGAAAGTAACGAAGGTTACAAGTTTAGATTAAAATAATCTGACACGTGTCTGCCTTTACCGGGTACGGCCTACGGGTATAATATTTACCTAGAAACTAGTAAATAGAGAACCGGTTTACTAGTTTCAGCGGGAATACAACCCTCGGTTGTTGTTTGTTTTAGATTATATTATTTTGGTAGTACCTACTTGCGAGGAAAGACAAAGATTAGCTGCTGATTTATTTAAAAAAAAATCCCTTTGTCAAAATCGAAACAGTATTAGTTAGTTTTTGAACATAATGATGAACATACATACAAACACTTAAACTCATTGCTCTTCTTTTTCAGTAGTCAGATAAAATAGTTTTGTTCTGAAGCTTAGTTTTAATTTCATTAATTGGAACTTATTATGATCTAAGAATAAAAGAACTTACCTACACTCAGAAAATCAGGCGTGACCAACCGTTGATCTCCATAATTTTAACGTAATTTTCGTTTCACTTTCTAATTAATAGACTCTTAAACACATAATGAATAAAAGCTTTAAAGGTATGATAATTTTTCCGAATTGGAATTTAATGAAGTTCTCTCGTTCAGCCTTATTTGATAAGAGAAATTCTTGACAATTTCTAAAAGCCATTAAGAAGCGTAAGGTCACTAGTAAGTTATTTGTGTTTGTCCTTTTGTGTACTTAATTTCATTTTTTTTGTTCCGCGCAATTCTTTTATCTTTGAAGCTTTTTACAATATTACGCAGCCATGGCAGACCGACCGTGTGATTCATTTTTAAAAAGATTCCTACAAATGTAACGAGTTAAAAGCAGGAAAATTGTGACGCTCAGTATTTTCACTTGATATATAAATAATTGCAGCCTTAATTTACTTAGTAGGTATAAAACTTTCAGTACATTTCGCTTCATGCATTGATTTTTTGTTTCATTCTCGTTCACCATTTCTTTATTTACCTATCGTTCACTGTCAAAGTGTAAGTAGGTAGGTATGTATCGCAATGACGTAAATAGGTATTAAAATAGAGCTACAATGCACTGATGTCACAAATCGATGTTAAAACTCATAATATGTATTATGATAAGGAAATGTACGTATGTTTAAATACAGTACGCGTTTTCCTCTTCTATCTCGAGTGCAAAAGAGTTTTCCCGTATTTATCAAATGCCCAGATCAGGATATAAACGTTATATAATGAAATAGAACATTTACGTCGTGTCTTGTTCGCTGCAGGCTACGTCATTGCGCTCCCCTTTTCCTTACTAAAGAAAATAGCCATTCAAATTGTGACTGAAACGTAGACGAAGTTATTATTACATTTATTACATGCGGAATAAAAAACTGAACTGAAAGGGTGCTGTGTTTTTTTCCTTTTACGTTTTGTTTTCTTTAAAGTTAGGTACCTACTATATCTACAATTCTACACGCAAGCAAGCTACCAACTCCTATTTATTTATATACTATATTTACAGCCTTTCTTGCCCGTTCTTTGTTAATTAAGAGTTTCTTGCCCGTTCTTCTCCATAGGTACCTACTACGCTTTGGAACGGGCAACTAACTTCATCTTTCTGACTGACCGAGTCCTTATAAATTCAAAAGTGTTAATTGGTTTATTTGAAACTAGCGACCGCTCCTGGTTCGCACGGTTTTTACGACATGAGAAAACATCGAGATTTCTTAGTAACTTTAATACTAACGTACACATAAACCATCCGGAATAAATTCTCCAAACGATGGTGAAAACCTCATCCAAATCTGTTCCGAGGTTTAGAAGAACATCGCAGACATACAGACAAACACGAAAAGCGACTATGTATAGATAAAGATAAATGCTTTGAGTTAGGGTTTGCCTTAATAGTCTAGTACCTAGGTACTAGGTAGGTACATGAAATCTATGAAATCGGTATTGATGTCATCGATCATACTAAAAAGTAGATATAATAATATTTAGTGCTAAGTAGGTACGGAAAAATTACATCATTATTAAACATGATGATATCATAATAATAATGATATTAGTGGGACGACGCCAATGGGACGAACGGGAATACACGATATTTTTTTCCTGTGTAAATCTAATCGAAGTTTATTCAATATTGAAGTTAGTACTTTTTAGTAAATTGTACTGCATTGAAATAAATTGAACGCAACAGCACGTCTTAGTTCAAAATGTCTCTGTTTAGTGCGACGCCGTCAGTACACGTGAAGTTTAATCTAAGTTTGTAAAATCTTTGCCACAAATCAGTGTTCCCGAGATAGTGAAATAAGAATTATTGTTTTCCTGATAGGTAGGACAGTGTGTTGCGGGAGTATAAAGTATAGTTGATCGTAAACCATATCCAGCTTTATTAGAAATAAACTGTCTCACAGATAATATGAGCAGTAACAGAAGCGACGCGAAACTCTGCGAAATCGATTTTTTTCTAAAACTGTATTAGCAGGTAGGTATTTATTGACAGGCTAGGTACGAGTATATAGATAGGTACATAATATGTCACATAGAGGAGTACCTAATGCCTTAATAATGATCTAGCTTCTCCAAAAGTAAGAAACTTTGCGCTTAGTCAAAACTTGAAGCTGTAATTAGTGCCGCTGAAACTGAAACTGCTCAAGGCTAAAACAGCTAAGACTCGTTCTTTATGTCTTCCGCGGTCGTATTTTCTGTTCTAACTTACAGCACTATAATAATTTAAGACGCGCTGAAAAGATAAGCTTTCTTTTCTTGTTAAAACTACTACGACTAAAGAAAATGGGATGAAGTTCTATAAGAAGAAAATAGTAAAGGAAACTAAAGGAAATGTTACAAATTAAATTACTTACATTACCTAACATAATTATATATATACACTACTTTACATTAAACTTTAATTAGAAAATAACAACTTTAGCATGCATTTTAACAAACAATTTATATTTCAAAATTATGAAAAGTTTGTACATTTCCAGTTTATGCTGATCTCGCATTGCATAGGATTTCCGTACAATGTGAGGTCAGCTTATACTGGAAATGTATAGCTTGATGTGTAGCCGTGTGTACTAACTACGAGTTTCATCAGTGCTGCGGGGTTTAGTAAGAAAGGTAAAATTAAAAATTGCAGATCGTAACCAAGCTTCAGAACAGAATATTTTATATAGTTTGTTTAAAGAGAATTTTAATGCTCCTGTTACAGCAAGTGGTAATCAATAATGCAGAAGGCACTGGCGGTGGCTATTTACCGGTTCCCGGTTCGACTCCCGACGGACCGCGCCGGTTAATACTATTAAATCCGCAAATGAATTTGAAATCAACATCTCTACAATATTGTTATTTGAAATACAATAAAATTTATGAAAATATCGGAGGAGTTCAATTATGCATTTATTTCCGTAATAACAGTATCAGATTAACTCGAGTATACTGTTCCAATTATTGTAACATAAGATACATATTTATGTACTTGTTTGGTTGAATGTAGGCGTCGGTGAACTGCTTTTGTAGGGCGGTTTCAGTGTGCCAATATACCTACATCACAATGGTAGGAACTCATGCGTTAAAGGTTCTTAAATATTTGCATGTCTTAATTAACGTGTTATAGAATACAGAGATTTATGCTCGTCTCAATCAAATTAATTTACATTGTTGAGAGCTTAAATACGCATATGTGAAAGCTCTCTCTGAATATTATGGAAATGCGGGCGAAGAGTCGCTTCTCATTCAGCTTTTAATGAGATACCTAGCGGTTTTTATTATGTCACTTTCATGAAATCGCTTCTGAGGAACCACAGATCATTAATGAATGGGAACAATTGATGTTTGGGGATCTGTAGTTAAAGCTGCAATGTTTTTGATTGATTTCTTTACAAATACTGCACACTTGGTTTGTAAGTTATTTGCATATAATTATACAGATATATACTCTCGCCTTTTTTCGATGGGGGCAGGCATAAACTACAGAGCGCCACCTGCTTCTCTTTACATACTTCTTTGTTTCGTTTACGTACATACATGTAGTCATACACGCAAGTCGGATGCGAGTACGGTGCACCTAACCTTTCTGAAGAAAATCACCAAAAAGGTCACATATGTCAGCTATTCTGGTAATAAAATCTAGCCAAGTGCATGTCTGACCATGCACAATGAAGGGTTTCGTAGTTACGATGAATTTATCGCAAGAAAAAACTTAACATTGTAGTTGTAAAACATATTCTCTCATACATTCTGACTGCAAATGTAAGTTTGTACGCACAATATTGAGAGGTTTGCATGTTATTGTAAGACCATAGACTTCTAATGTACTTAATCTTTATGTATAATAAAGAACTTTCTGTATTTTTTTCAAAATTTTTGGCACATTTTTTTCGGAGATAAAGTCAATTTTCTTAAATAGCTTGAAAAACATTCGTCGGTTTAGTCCACACTAGAGCGCGGCAGAAATGTGTCCTGCAAACGCTGCGTGTTGCTGCCACGCTCTTGCCGCTCAATGTTTGGATTGGACACACCTTAATATGTGAGTGAAGATACGAGAGACGTCGGTTATTCGTATATCTAGACTTTATTTTCGCCTGATTATAGTCGGCAAAGGATAGATACCTGTGCACATTTTCACCTAGTGAACTCAGACCAAATTAAAAACCAAGACAGAGCGCTGTGAATAGTGTCGTGAGGTCAGTTTCTTAAACATGCGTGCACATAGTGAGGTGTACTTAGATTGTAGTAGTGTAAATGTGTACGTGTGAGCGTGTATGTACGGAGCGGAGGTGTAGTTTTGGCATGCTTCATTGTATTGTTCGCAGCGTTCTGTCTTGGTTTTTTATTTGGTCTGCTGAGCTAGTGACTAGATTTTAATCGTTTAACTAACGAAATGCTGTTGTTTATTTATTATTAAAAACAATGTTGCCTTTTGTTACAATGTCGCATAGGTACTAAATTATATTACACAAAAACACTCGTAAATTATTAAACATTTACGCTCTTTGTGTTTTTTAGCTAGTATCTATGGACGGAAAACGAGGGGATGAAAATCGTAAATTACAAAGCCAAATTGATATTGATAAAGGACTTTTCATATATTTGACGTTATATTGGACCCATGTCATACGTAGACATTACAAACAAAACGCATCTATAGAGACCTCCCATATTATAATAAAAGCTAGCTACTACATCCAATAAATAATAGTAAGTACTAAAGCTACATGTTTCAGGTTTACATTTTCCCTGCTGAAAATGGAAAGCATTGATATTAAATGGTTACTCATTCCAAAATTTATGAAGTAAATTAATATTGAGCATACCCATTGATCTAGTTTTTTATAAGTTCGTTGTGTTTGGTCGAAAAATGTGTTCCTTGTCCGCCGGGGCTTTCATTAAAAGAACAAATCGGTGAAAGCAGCAACTACGAAGCTCAATTAGTAAATGAAAAACTCTAATTAACTGTAAATTGTTGAACACAGTTCTGTTAAGGTATTAGAAGTTACGGTTCACTTCAATTACATACATTGTTATATTCCACGCAGTTATGCTATATTGTTTCTTTAGTTAAATTCAACATTGGCTGAGAGAAAACGATACTCTCTTGATGTTCAAGAGCGGCTGATTAAAGCCCAGACGGAAGAGACAATGGTGTATTGTTGTGGTTTCCAAGGAGATGGAACTGGAAGGGAAATAACTTTGCAAATAACATTAAAAGAAAAAAATGGCTACTTTCGTTTTATTTTGAGAGAGCGCAATTATGTTAACACGTGTATTCGTTAAATTTGGGTCATTTTTAATGAATACGCTTCCGTTCGGGCTTCAGAGTTTTATCTCACGATCAATAAGGAAACATCACGGTACCGGAATCAAAGGTTTCCACTGGTTCCCATACACAATTTAGATTTTTTTATTAAGAACTTCAATTTGTGAAAAGCTTTCATTTATTTTCTCATAATAGAGGGAAATATCAATATGTTTTATTGCGCAAAAATACCGTGGCAAAATATATTTTTACTATACACGAGAGGAAATTGGGATACTTCATCCACAGTATAGGTACCTACAAACATACTTATTTTATACAACTCAACTGTAATATTTAAATGATTATTTTTTACAAATATTTGTAAAAAATAATCCAACCTAAGTATGATATTTGCATATTTCTTTTGAATTTATTTAATGCTTTGTATACTACAAATTACTTGGTATAAACTGCACAAAGGGGGACTTAACGCCTCAGGCATTTTCTGCCAGTCTACCTTAGGGTAATGCTTTATTGTGCAGTTTCAAAAATTCCAACCAACTGTAATTTACCCATTGAATTCTGAAGGCTTACAGTACCTACCGGCGTGTCAGGCGATACTGCCGTTACTAATTAAAACCTGTCTGTTGCTGTTCGCAGTAAGACGTCGGACATCTCTTGTTAAATTTATGGCTTTTATAAATTAGCCGGTCGTGTGAACTGCTGCACGTTGGCAACCCTCGCGTTCTGCGGCGCGCCTGCTGCGTACCCGCCATGCCGTGCCAGCCTCTATTGTACATTCAACCATTGTTCTGTAAATTGCGAAACATTTTGAGCCCTACTTTTAAATAAAAGAAGTGACTTATATCACCGCTCTATGGAGAATGGAGATACAATAATTGTATCTTTATCAAAAGATTTCAACAGTAGGTATATAGGACTACGAGTAGCTATTCAATAAGTCGAACAAAGGTCAAACTAGTTTCTAAAGCTGTGTCCTCAGTTCCTCACAAAACCGAGGTAAACCCTTATTGAATGCCACTCATCGACCATCAAGTTGAATGAGATTAAATATTTCTGAATAGATGCTGAACATTGAATTAAAATAATAGGTTTCAAGTATATATTTCGCAGTTAAATCGTTAACAGCTCAATTGTATTTAAGAGTTATCATACTTCAATTCATTTAAATCAGCTTATTAAATATGAAGTAGGTACGATTATTTAACTTTGAAATGGAAGATAAAATTTAACTTTTATAATTACATACAATTAGGTACTGCTTTTTCGTGCGTAATCATGTGAAAACTGAAAATGCTGTGAGTGAAAAATAAAACCAAAAAGTTCTTGCTAATTGCGTTTGTTGGACTAATTTGATAGTCCATAGTTTTATTTATAAATTATCGTCTATGATATAAAGAAATAACATCATAAGATTAAAATAGATTGTATCATTTTATTAAATGTGTAACAATACAACATGCATGTGTGCTATATCGTACAAACAAAGTGTTGGACATTGACACGCGGTGACGGCACGTGGAACTAACATAATCCACACTTTATTTTGTACCTACTTAGTTAATGAGCTCGGGTTGTACATTTTATACTTATTTTAACGATTGTTAACTAAAATACCTTTCGTTTCGTTATTAGTTCAAAGTAAGTTAGTTAGTGTACACGATTTTTCATGCATTGCACTTTAGCTTAGAAATGTCTTTAAAATACTGAGTGTTCTATGTAACACATTGGTTACAACCTATATACCTTTGCAACAGGCATTCACAACGCTTGCGTTTCGTAGCGACCGTTTAACGGCGTTTTTTCGTAGTTCGAGTGTTACTCCTTTCGTGCGGTAGACCGATAAGCGATATTACAGCGAAAAACATGTGCGAATGCGTCGTCATTATCCAAACCAAGAAACTTTCAGGCACACCAAACAATGTCAAGAATGTAGCGATTTCTTCCGTGTTTATCTGCGAACATTTTTATTGTACCCACTTAAAATAGACGTGTCACCCGAAGTGGTCGGTCACGCGCATATTTGTGGGCTATATATAGCTCTATCAGTTGGCAAATGTCCTGGCGATCCCGGCGCCCGCACTTCACGCTAAATGTCGCGTGCTCACGCGCCGCCGAGCTTCGTTATTTATTTTTGGCCACCGACATGGAGATTGACGCTTAAATCTAACCACTATCGATTGCTGGTACTAAATCTGTTAACAGAAGCGCTCCTCCGTCTGCAATAGTGATAAATATTCAGAGATCGTTGTCTACGTAGCATTTACGTCATTGCTACGTCAGTTTTCCTTTCATATACGGAACTAGACAGACGTATGCAATCACATGCCTGGCCTTCAAGTGCCACTCAGCGTTGTAACCCTATTATGTTTGAAAAAGGCTTAAGGCGCATCTGACGCAACGTTGCGAGAATGTAGCATATAAGTAAGCATTTAGCATAATTTTTTAATCAACAGTTTTACAATACATGGTTTAAGAACAGTTAAGATGAAAACGATACTCGCAATTAGTGTTAAGTACAATGCTCGCAACAATAAACCCGATTAGTCTATTAATAAACACATTTTATTAACTCACGTTTTTTCTCGTGGGAGTTTGCAGGGACCCACCTACCATACATTACATATTTCTTTTGCTTCGTCCGCGTTGAAATTTATTTTTATAAAGGCACCACGGCGCGGCGCCGGTATGAGAACTACGTACCCTGACCTTTTAGAAGGACATGTCACTAATAAGATCTGTGTACCGCGTATTCCCTTGCCCTTCTAGGGCATCTCTATCTACAACATCCGCCTTATACATTCATTCCCTTTGTTAATGTTCTTTCATTCATTCTCTTTACCAACTTATTCAATGTTTTCAATTCATAGCCTAACACATCACTCCGTAATCATTCAGTTTTTCTTAGACTGTAAATATTAAGCAGTGGCTTACTTAAATATAAATCATAGTAAAGATAGCCCTTTTTAAACTCTTTATAAGATCGAACGTACTTAAAAGTCTTCTCCCGTTAGGTACTTACTTAAACCTGATGAAAATGTATGTCCCACAATATTTATGAATAATAAATAATGAGTCGTAAAACACACTGAACAAAGTGAAATAAACGCAAAAGCTATACAGTCTGCATGAAACAAGTGTTTCAGGAAATTTTTATTAATTTTTTTTTAGTAATGATAACTTTTTCATACGGCTTCGCAACAATCACTGCCCAACAAACATTTACGACGTTGAGTAGACGTTTTGGTGGCAACTTAATGTTACTTAATATAATCGTATAAATGTCATAAGGACGTTTACTCGACGGCATTACGGCCCATTTTATTCAACTTAAGTTGCTAAGAGTTTCGTGTAACAGTCATATAAATTTTATTCGCATAGTAGTCATATACACGTCGGCGATTTGACTAAATATCATGTAATGATAGCTGTCGCGGCGTGTATTCGACTTCGGGTCGAGTTATGGCACACAATATGACTTTTATATAATGTAATCGTTGTGTTATTGTCATTTAAAGATGATGCTCATATTGAACGAAATTATAGTGTAACAGATTATATCACGTTAATTTAATATGGCACTGTTTTGGACAGCTGAGTTAATATTCCATTTTTTCTTTGTTATTTGAGGTGATAAAACCATTTCATCAGTTGTAAACCATTGTGCAATCAAGTTTACTGATTAATGTGAGGTAAGTTTGGAACAAATTTTTTATGCGCTTTTAAAATTTTAATGTTTTCACATATTTTATTAATAATTTTATTAAGTGACTGCGTTATATGACAACTACGTAACTTCCCGACCTATAAACTGCGTGTTCATTGTAAATGTTTACGCCATTACAGTTGATTTAGGGATCAGTAATAAAATTACAAACGCTTAGCTAACTTAGTTCAAAGAATTTATATTTAAAAAATAGAATATTAGTTTGCGTGACTTATAACTTAGTTAAGTCTAAATAATACTTTTGTTTTAGGTAAACCCCACAATGATCTATAATTATGCGGATGTTGACTAGTTTTTATCAAAGATGAACCTCATTGAAATGATACGCGCACATTTGAAATGGAAAACTTGAAATGTTAATTACGTTCCTGGGATAATTAAAAAAATGAAACAATTTTTACTGCCTTTTTTTATTACCTCCTTCATATAGATTTATTTTGCTTTAATGCAACTTGTGGAATATTAAAATCAATAGCCCACTTTTATTAATAATGACTATAAAATAACTTAAGACTTAAGGTCATATAAAAGTTTGATTATATAACAAAAATGTTTGTTGGGTGTCTGTTGGAGGACGTAAAAATTATGATATGTCATTAGAGTTTTAATTATTTGTCGTAAAAATAATTTTTGTGATAACTGAATCTGCTTGAATTTCAGGAGGAGAACTTTTTGTTTAATGTAAATAGTTTTTAATGATTTTATCATTCATAATTATGTATCCATGTTACCTTCAAATGGAAATATGATCCAATTTCCACCGCTTTTATAATCTAGAAATTACATTAACCGCTCACAAACGAAAATACAACGAGAGATTCTATAATGCCTTGGAACCGACAACTAACGTATTAAGAAAAATAATAGTCCCAGCTTGGTAATAAAGCGTGTAGTTAGTACTGGAAAACCGAGTAAAAAAATGTGAACTACACTAATATAGTGGTTTTGTTCTACTTAGTCGGTAGAGATATTCATAACTATTCCCGCGATAGTACATGTAGCGAACAAGTTGATCCCACTTAATTGGAGTAATTAAAAACAAACCCCAGGTTATTTTTAGGTGTCTTTCCATTATGTACTATGTAAATTAATTTATGAAACAATGAAAGCGACTGTAGATGGTGGATATGACGTGATGTGGAAGGTGGGCAATTAATGTTGTTGTTTATATAAATCGCCCATTCATCCGTTTGTAGAAGTTTGTTGAAATGTTTTTACATGTTTTTAATTAATTCGGACGCGATCAATTTGGAGACCATTGGAGTTTTTAGAGAGGGAGCTGCCTAGGGAGCACAGTCACGTTTAAATTCCGCATAAAATATTATAAACCATGGCCATATTATAACAGTAACAGTTAACTATCGCATTAGGGCAACCTGTAAAGATAGATCTAAGGTGTTGTATATAAATAAATAAAAGTATGTTATAGATAAGCTCGCAGCATGTTATAGATAAGCAGCGAGCAAGAATTGATAAGGTTTAGTAAATCCCAAATAAATGCGCCTCTAGTTGGTATATGCCATTTATTAGTAACTATAGTATAGTTTATACCTTTATTTAATCCATCCATCCATCCATTTATTTATGATGTGTAAATAAAAAAAAGCTTCGGTGCTTGAAAAGGCACCGAAGCTTTTAGGAGCGAAGAATGTTTGTCTCTTTCTACAGAGTTTGAAATGTCTAAGTAATTTTTAACGTTTTTAATGTTTTTTTTTGGAAGTCGGTTGTTTTTTTTTGTAAAAGTTTTTATTTTCACTTTTTAGTTGTGGTACCTACCCCACACAAATTCGAATACCACTACCTGCTATGTAAATAACAGTGACAGAGTCAAATACAATATCGTCTACATCATAGACTAGGTGGGAAAAATACGTAATTATTGAAGCTAACTCAAAAATTACGCAAGCAAAGTTAATAAAATTTATGTGGGACCATATCTGAAGCATGACATACCCAACAAAAAAATAATCATCGAAATCGATTCATAATTGGCGGAGTAATCGCTTAACGTCCACACAAAAAAAATATAAAAAACATACAGTCGAATTGAGAACCTCCTCCGTTTTGAAGAAGTCGGTTAAAAATAGAGACAGGTGTATCCGCCTGACCTTCCGAATAGGTACAATATACCTGCTCCCCTCACTTTTATTGAACAGAAACCGTCAGTACCAATCAGTAAAACGCGTTCCCCAGATTTTTATGCTTTCTTATGCTCACTTCACCTCGCGATTTTCATTCAGGTAACTTGTTTTTCTTGTATAGATTGTGTTTTCTTATAATTTCCCTTCCAATGTTCTAGATACCTTGTAACTTTATATTCTACAGGATGCTGCTTTTGGTTTCGTTCGCTTACATTTTCGATTAATTATTAAGAAAGCCGCAGAATGCCCTCTTGCTTCGTTAACTCCAAGAAGTTTTCGACTGGAATTTTTACTGACCCCTTTTCCTAAAATTATTCAATGCACAACCCTTCTCGATTACCTCAAATATTTTGTTCGTACACGTGTATAGATCTATAGGTGCCCGTTTCCTTGTTGTTTATTTCACGTCAGACATAATTTGGTGAAATAAAATGTTGTGAAGTGCTATTACGTGTTAATGACGGTCCATCCTATCATGAAAACGACGTTTAAGAAATAGGCTAACAGTTAGTGCAGCAATGTAGTTAGTATAATGTGATATCGTTCTATTTAAACATTGTAGGTGCAGGCCATCTAATTAACCTGCCGAGTGCCGCCCACTATCTTATTTAATATTCTCTCTTGAGAGCCTTGTGTCCACTAATCCGTTTCTCAAGCAATTTCCTTTTTTACAGGCAATTCGTCGTTTTTTTCCCTTGTATTTACCCTTACTTTTGTATTTCGTACAATTCGCAAAAAGTTTGATTGAATTGATGAGTGGTGTTTATGTAAGGTACTAGTTTTAATAATAAATTAGCTGGGTTTTTGAGGATTCCCTTGACTTCATAACACGCAAGACTGGCTTGGTATTTAAATATTCTCAAAAAATGGTACTGGTACGAATTAAGTTCATTTTTTATTTTCGTCCTAAGATAGTAGCTAACTTAAAATTCTGTTCAGAAGATTGTAGAAACGACGAAGTAAGTTAAGTACTACATTATTGCACAAAAATGGCTTGATTAAAGCGCAACTAAAACAGTTCATAATCTTCTGTTAGTTTTTGTGTTGTTCTGAAGACTTGAAGTTGTTGTCAGTTTCACAAATAAAGTATTTAGAGAAAGGGTTTGCTTTGAGGATTTTAGTTTTACATAAGTATGAAAACGAACAGATTGCTTTGTCCTAATTACGGTAACGACAAGTGTTGCCAAACACATTTGTAACAAACCAGTATTAAAAAATTGTGATAAAATATCGCTTAAAACTACTTTAGTATCAATTTGGAATATGGGATTTCTTTCTGAAATTAAATGGTAGGTACTTTACTACCCTAATATCCGAGTGATCGATCTCACTGACTCTCACTAACTGGTTTGTACGATTAATCTCAGTCTTATGGTCGGAAATGGTGGGAACAGCGGCACCACATCATCTGTATTAACATGGGGGTTTGTAATCTAATATTATCATCATTTGTGGTTGTAGGTAAAGCCATCACAGTGTTTTGGGTTTAATTTTGCAATAGGTACCCTTTACCTGTTGATTAATATCAAGGTTCTTGGGGATTATCACGAATATTAACTCAAGCTATACCATATTTGCAATAAATATAATATGTTATTTAGTATTTGGAAAGAGAAATCGATGATGAGTATTACAATAGGTAGCTCGGTAGGTATCACCGTGAACTAAATCCGAATGAAAAGTTTCAAGCAATAATAGTTGGTCAGGTAAAAAAATATATACCTAAGTGTCACCTCTAAATGTATTGACTTGTTAGCGTCTAGCCTATCGGTCCTAATGTGCCGCCTAGCCAGCGAAACTACTCACTTAAGTCACTTTCAACAAGTTTACGGTCTTTCCTTTTTACACCTAGAATAAAATGCGTAATTTATAGCTCCTAACTTTTACGACGAATTCCAAAGACTGCATCAAATTAAATTCACGCTTCGGTGAGAGGTTAACTGTCCAAGTTGAAATCCCAGAATTAGGTTAAAAAGTAGGCGCAAGTTTTTTAATAACCACACTTTTCTCGCTCGTTTATGTTGGAGACTTTTACGTTAGGTTTTTTTATTTTTTTTCATGTTTTATTTCGTAGATTTTAATTGAATAACTTGGGCTATGAGTATATTGGTCCAATTAGTGCACCATTCTACAGACGCAATCATCGTGACTCTTTTTTTTAACTTGTTTTTAGAGACTATTATAGAAGAAATATCATTGGTTAAAAATATCGAAACACGTTTACAATAACCAGCTTCGTTTTCAAAATTTAGTTAAATATGCAAATTGGATTGATGTAAGTTAGGGGCCACATCAATATGTGGACATTCGCCAAGGTGACAGTCTGTCGAGGTGGTCTGGTGCAGGCGTGGCTCTGGAAGCATTTCTATTTCGGCGCAAATGTCGCGAGAGGCGACGCGCTCGAGACGCGGCGGCACGCGGCGCCCGCGCATACGAGCACACTCCTTAGTTTACGCGTATGTTTCCCGTACGGAACACGTTTAACCTCATCAACAGACTGCGAACGCCCAATGTTTTGCTTTTCTGTTGACCGTGACAATAATTGTGTGCTGAAAAACTCAGACGATCACGTGTTAAAATATGTGAATAATATGTAAAGTGTTGATGCGCAGTGTAGCGATTAACAGTGCAACTTTATTTTTTGTTTTACGTCCACTTATCGGGAGTTCTATCAAACTTTAGGAAAGTTTTAAAACCAGAGTCCAGAGATTTATTGTGGCATTTTTGATTAAGTACCCATTACCTCATCATAATTCGTTTTTTCAATCGAAATTTATAATAACAGCAGAGCCGGGCAACTATTGTGTTATTATGTCATGATTACTTTGATTAAATATTCCCATTGTGAAGGCCAAAAACCTCGTCACCATATGAGTCATGGCTTTGTTGTGTATGTTCTGATTATTTGGAACATGGTCAGTCAAGTGTAGTGATTATATTTTTATTTATTAATGAGTGTTATGGTTAAAGTTACATTTGAAGCCATTTGAATGCCCCGAGTTCACTTGACTCAGCCATTAGCTGCATAAATAGTAACCAGCTCAGTCATGACAATGATGAGAGATTTAGATAAGTGACAGTGAATAAAAGGAATTCATTCGTTCCTTGTTTGTTTAGCTATAGATAAAGCAAAATATATGTCTGTACACCCGCATTTATGTGATCGCCGTTAATGTATGCGCTGTCGATATCGGTGTTTGTTCAGTGATAATGATGCCGCGCTCAGCCCGCGCGCTCCACGCTCACTCCTCACATTCTCTGCATACTCTGAACCACGTGTTTACCCACCTGTCTGAGGTAACGGAGTTCATAAAAACCAGTGACGTCATATCTCTCTACTGTAGCATGTAGAGCGTTTTTATCTGTGAATTTGATGGTGAATAGTGTCAGTGAGAGGTGTGTGGGGTGGAAAGTGTGTGTGTGTCGGTGCGCCGATATGTTGTTGCATGGTGGCGGGGCAGTGAGAGGGGTTGTACAACGGAGACTCTCAGGTCCCTGCGGAGTTCCATGCTGTCCTGGGGCAGGGGCGGGGGCTCCGCAGGCAGCTCGAAGATGCCGGTGCTCGCCAACCGCGCGCCGGCGGCGGCGTCTAGTGGCGAGGAAGCCGGCAGCGACGGCGAAGCTCAAGGCCCGCTGCTCCCGGGCGCCACCGCCCTGGCTCGAAGACGACACGCCATAAGATTTAAAAGGAAATCTAAAATTGTCTATAGAATTATCAGGTGTGTAAGAATTTATGAGTTGCAATTCCTTATTTAGGTAAGCGGCAAACCGTCACTGAAATCTATTTGCTATATTTTTGATCAGATTATAATTATTAAGCAACATAACATAAAATTAACCTGACAGATATAAGGATACAAGTTTTAAGCAAATACTCGGTACTCAGCCATCCAATTCACAGCTGCTAAATAGGTACACACGGCTACACATCAAGCTATGCATTTCCAGTATAAGCTGACCTCGCATTGCACGGAAATCCTACACAATGCGATATCAGCATAAACTGGAAATGTATAGCTTGATGTGTAGCCGTGTGTACGCAAGACCCTGTCTAGATAAAATCACAGCAATACTGTCGATTGTATTGATTGAAAGGTATCTGTAAACGCATTCGTGGTATCTACGGAATATCTATAGTTCGCGTCTACGTTCACAAATAACCTTCGCTTATTGAAAGCGTTCAAGCACTCCCAGATCACAATAATTAATCTGTTTAGAAGGTTACGCTGACCAGATTCTCGACCCGCCGAGCGGTCTATATTGTTAGAAGATTGAGGTCAATCAATGAATTAAGCCCACTTAACCCCTCACGTCTAGTACCTACCTGTCCAAATTACAGACCATTTACTCTTTTCAACAATGGCATGAGCCTATTATTGGGAAAATTGAGTTATCTTCTTAATTGTTCTCGCCAATTGCAGATGTTTATCTCAATGGCGTTAACCCGTACCTAACTTAACACATGTTTGTTATTTAACCGTCTGCTCATCATCCGTGTCATTATCATTAATCAAGCAACTTGTGCGTGGCGATGTAGATGTGCGATGAGAACAAAGACCGACATCCGGCAAAAAGCCAATTAGCATTCTAACCACGTGTGGCTCTGCCGGAGTGCCGGCTGCCGCGCGCCGACCCGGCAACAGGTACGAAACGAGCGGCCGCGGACCTATACTCAGTACAACACACTATATTTACATTTTAAATGGATTAGGTACCTACTACATTGAAAACAACGTTTGGCGCAATATTTTACAGGAATTACCTACAATGTTTGCATCGTTTCAGTCAGCAGATTATGGATATTGGAAAACCTACAACTATTATGATACCGTAGATATTATGTTAAGTAGGTACCTCTCATTTTGTTTTTCATGTTCAAAGGGAAATACATAAAAGGCATTTTTTACCCTCCAACGACCTCTCAAAGTTGGGAGGTCGGGGGCAATAGGCGGTCAATGCGAGAACTTTAGTAGCATGAATTATTTAATACACACGAAATGGGAATGGAATGGCTTTGCTGAGTTTGAACTTAGTAAATCAATTAGTTTACTGTCCGTGGGGCATTCCAGTTCAATCTATCAACCTGCTATCTATTAACTGATTCCATAATGTGTATAGAAATTAACAAAGGCTCCTCCACCACAATCTAAGTTCTTAACAAAGCCATTACTGCCGCTGATTGATCGTTAAGTACATAGTTTGATTACGGTTTAATGAAAATCCCAAGCGGCTTTTCATTACATGTTCACGTCACCTATCGGTAACATCATACATCAAGAATGTTGAAGTAGTGCGGTGCCATCATATGAAATATTTAGTAAGTGGAGTGAGAGTAAAGTGAACTTCAATCAAAGCGAAACCCGTCGGCTGCGGGACGTCCTCTATCGTGATGGAAAATTAAATTGTACCACCAATCGAGAGCGCTCGTTGTACGGTATAGACCTGTTCGAGCCACTCCAGTGCCGAAATATCAAGTGACTCCCACTCGATGTCGTCTGTGCATAATTATCAATACCTACCCGCTTCAATACCACCTGTTTTGCTTCTCTTAAACTAATATTCACGTTAACGTCTCTTGCGCATGTCTGTCAGTACCGACGGCTACCCAATACTATTTTATGGTTCACATTTTATTGAGAGTACTACGTTTGCTAGAACACAATTTTATAGGTTGTCATCTTAGGTCCCACTTCAGTGAACTGGAGACGTCATTTATCCAGATTTCACAGACTGTGACGAATTTATTAGACTATAAACTTTTCTTGGGTTTATAGTTTCTTTGATTAATTTGAGTTCTTATAGCATAAATAATAATTCTACGGTAGAGCAAATATTATGGAACAATACTTATTTCATGAGTAAATAATGTTACAAATCACATTGAGCAATTCATAAGGAAAGTGGTACTTATAGCTGAAGTAATAATGTCGAATTAAATTAATATCGCAGCAACAGATGGTAGTATGTGTTTCAGTGAATGGTGCGCGGCCCGCGTCGGCTTGCGGTTTCCGGCCGAGGCAGTGTAGCCGCGCGCGCCCCCGCTAACGACACCATTGTGTGAACATATAAAATAGGCCAGCGTATGCCGGCCCGATTTACTCGTACGCGCTTTATTCAATTGCCACTAGCTTTCCGCTTTTTTGTAAGGCCACGACCCCTTTTTTATGGTGGGAACCATCAAATGACTTCTCCCGCTCTGGGCGGAGCGGAAGGGCGTGTCAGACTTTTACTGTCTAAAACCCACCCGTGTTCCTTCAGGCCAAGGTCCCGGTATCCCTTTCGGACTTTCCCGCAATCCTGGAAGGCCGTGACCCCTAACCCCGATACCTAAAATACCAACTTTCGGAGCGAGTTTAAAAGGCACCTGGGCTTGTTGGCTTACTGAAATAAAATTAAGTAACAAAAACAAACTCCTGTTGATTTTGTGCAAAATCAAATACTCTTTTTAATAAAAACCTTACTGACAGTTACTCCAGCAATTTACACATTTTGCTTAAATATCTATCCCGAACGCACAGGCAGAGGGGCGAAAAGTTTCGGCTCGCTGTTCAAGGTAAAGAAGAGAGTATTTGAATATTTTTGTTTTGACAAAACAAAAATATTCAAATACTCTCTTCTTTTTCGGTTTGCTACAGACGAGAGATATGTTATAGATATGTAGGTAAGTACGTAGGTAGATACTTATTTGTGAAATGTGTGATCCTTGTTCTATTCGATTGAACGATTTTGTAGAATGCATGAATGAGCGTAAAGCAATACTGCTTTACGCACATTCTGCATAAATCAAGCATTGTTACATGTTACGAATAACTATATTCTAAAGCCATTCATTCAATAGTAGGTACATGAAGCGAAGGGTATCTATATTCATAAACTAATGCCTGAAAAGTCTTGCTTTAATCATATCGAAAAAAATTAAAATGTCTTGAAAAAATAAACTATTTTACTTTTTCACAGATACGAAGTAGGTACACATGCAAGTAGGTTCACAAGGGCGTGAAAAGTCGAGTCTAAAATGTCTGCGACCCACTTTCCTAGGAAAAACTGGCAACTTGATTTTTTCGGCACAATTTTTCTTTGTAAAGGTACGCGTTACATGTTTGCTGTAAAAACAAAAACATGTTATAGTTAAGTTTACAGGTACCACAAGATTTAGTCATTGTGCAGGTACGTCCAGTAGAAAAATACTTGTTTAGCAAGAGAGGTAGGGTTTCATTTGTTTTGGGATCCGTTTTGCAAATGGTCTAGGTATTTGATAATCTCAAAGAAGGTAAGCAAGCAACTATACCCGCTGTAATAACAGCGGGTATAGTTGACTTACCTTCTTATCTAATCTTGTAAAGACTATAAGTTTTTCACCAAAACATGTTATGTAATTTAAGAGAAACGATTGTAGCACTCGCACACATAATTATTAAAAACTAGCTGCGCCCCGCGGTTTCACCCGCGTAAGTCTCGATCCCGTGGGAATATCGGGATAAAAAGTATTCTATGTCCTAGGGCATAGAATACTATTATTATTTTTTTTTGCAGGTCATGGTCTACCAATGTTTCAATTTCATCCAAATCCGTTCAGCCATTTTAGCGTGAAAGCAACAAAAACAAAACACACAAACTCACTTTAGCATATATAATATTAGTTAGGATATTTCAAAAACTGATAACTCCGTAATCAACACTGAAATACACATAACATAACATAGGCCTGTAATACAATGTAAACCCCCGAAGAGTTAGGCAGAGGCAACACTGAAATATCCGGAAAAGAAAACCATAATATTATTCATGATCCTTATCTCGGTACTTTCCTCATCATAAATGTCCAGTTCCGAACATTGGTCTCCATTAACTGTGGTTTTCGAAAATGGATTGGTAATCGCAGTTAAAGCTTAAGTGCTTATTCTCGTGATATATCATCTTATGCTTGCTTATTGATATTGATCTATGGGCAGAGAAGATACAATTTGTCCAGTACCGTTACTGAAAACACGGTCAAACGTGCGGTGTGTGGACTTTTGTGCGACATTCATGTAAATGTTTACAGTTTTACTCTCGTATACATTATGTAAATTATTTAGTTTTCAGGTATACATAATTTTCGGGTTTAGTGAGGTTTCGAAATCAAACGGAACTTTTATTCATGAGCTCATCTCTCAGAACGTCAAAACTTGTCGGGCAAACCTGAAATAACGTGAGTAAGAGAACTTTACACATTAAAATAACAAAATTAAAGTCGTGTTTTTCCTTACTTTATGGCTCTTACACTGTCCCACATAATGTACTATGCATTTAATACACTCAACTTAGGACGGTAAGTGTATTAGAAGTATAAAACACGTAACGTTACATACGATGCCTTGTAAAGGCGCATATGTTCTTCCTTATTGCTTCCAACCTTTCAAGATGACAACGTATTCATAAACTATAAAATATTGTTTTCTTCAAAATGCTTTCCGTATTTTACCGGCTTTATTTATTTTCAAATGTAGGCTCGATTTCAGGACCAATATTATCCAAACAAGTCTAATATCGTTTTACTGTTAATTTAATATCATACTCATAATATACAGGGCGTCCCACGGATATGCCACATGGAGGGAAAGTACCTTGAATATTGTATATGGAACATTTTACTGAAAGAAGACATTATTTGAATTTAAAAAAAATGTAAACTGCATTCATAGATATTTAAATAATTACATGGTTGAACCGGGAATCGAACCCGTTACATGAGAAAAATAACCACCCTGTAGCTTTATCATACCGATCGAAAGGCTTCATCATAAGGATTATTTTCATTATTATCAAATGCTCAAAATGAGTCCATTCCTGTTGAATACAAAGTCGCACTCTTTTGATTATTTCGCTCCCTGTCGATTTTTTGATCTTGTTGTGGTGGATATTTAGAATAATACGTCTAAGTTCTGCTTGTAGCTCGTGGACACTTTCATACTGGTTCTTGTAAACTAAATATATGTAACTGAATGTCAGTTGTATTTCTTATGATTGTTATTGTCCTTACGGCAATGTCAGCTTTTCATTTTTCTAAACAAAATTTCACATCAAATGTTAAAATTCATGGTCTTCCTTTTATTTGCGACACTATTTTATTTAGCAAAAAATAATCCTTACGATGAAGCCTTCCGATCGGTATGATAAAGCTACAGGGTGATTATTTTTCTCATGTAACGGGTTCGATTCCCGGTTCAACCATGTAATTATTTAAATATCTATGAATGCAGTTTAAATTTATTTTTAAATTCAAATAATGTCTTCTTTCAATAAAATGTTCCATCTACAATATTCACGGTTGGCGCAGTGGCTGAGCGATGGACTGCTGCGCAACGTGTCGCGGGTACAGGAAGAAATTCATAGTGTGGGGCACCGTTTTAAAAAAAAAAAAAAAAAAAAAGTTACTTTCCCTCCATGTGGCATATCCGTGTATAGTAAAAACTGTTAGGCGCGGGCCAAACAGATCCGACGTCTCTTCTGTGTGGCCCGCACCTTACTTAGTGCCAAATTAACAACCTAAAATAAATGAAGTCAAGTCATAACTTAAACAGGCTAGTGCATATAAGAATAACTTAAGTATTTATAGCATTTACCGCAACGCTTTTAAAAATAAAGCTTCCCATTTTGTTTATTTTGATGCGATAACTGTCGCGGTGGGTTTTAAAAGTGTCACCAACTTGTCACGCTGTTAATTTTATAACTGGCCATTAGTATACACTTTATTTTTAATGGATACAGCTGATATAATGTAAATTACTGTCTTACGGGACAATTTAAACTAAAGCCAGACAAAGTTTCATCAATGCATCTATTTACTCGTATATCTTTGGAAATTATAAAATAAAGATGCTTTTCGTGTCTGTCTACGTGTGACCGCTTAAATCTTTTGAGCTACACAATTAATTTTATTATTTTTGTGAGGTTTTCACCATCATTTATTCTGGGAGGGTTATGTGTATAATTCATTATATTTAACTTAGATATAGCACAGCAATCTCGATGATTTGCACTGTTGCCATTGTAGCCATGCGATGTTACGGATATTCGTATCCGCATCCTCAATTGCGGAGCTTCCGCATTCATATAGACTTCCGCATCTGCATCCGCATTAATCAAAGCGTACCTCATGCGGATGCAGATGTGGGTCGAATTCGAAATCTAAATGGTCACATTTTTAAGAAATATATATATATAAATAAAACACATACAATTTCGAGAGCTTTAAATATTTTCAAATGATTATAATTTAAGAAGTGATTATTTTACTATAATTGCCGCGAGTTAAATTATGATCAACATGCAATGAATCAGCACTGCAATTTGCAAAAAATGTTAGGAAAATTCGCCTAGCCAGTTTTTTTCTTTTAAGGTGGGAAATCATCAAATGACTTCTCCCGCTCTGGGCGGAGCGGAAGGGCGTGTCAGACTTTTACTGACTAAAACCCACCCGTGTTCCTTCTGTTGCCTGTTGCCAAGGTCCCGGTATCCCTTTTGACTTTCCCGCAACCCTCGCAGGTTAGCCTAGCCGCCTTGACGGCTCCCTTAAAAAAACTTGAGATCCGCATCCGCGGATGCCCAACAAACATTTACGACGTTGAGTAGACGTTTTGGTGGCAACTTAATGTTATTCAGTATAATCGTATAAATGTCATAAGGACGTTTACTCTACGGCATTAGGGCCCATTTTATTCAACTTAAGTTGCTAAGAGTTTCGTGTAACAGTCATATAAATACCTACTTAGTCGCATAGTAGTCATATACACGTTGGCGATTTGACTAAATATCATGTAATGATAGCTGTCGCGGCGTGTATTCGACTTCGGGTCGACTTATGGTACACAATACGACTTTTATATAATGTAATCGTTGTGTTATTGTCATTTAAAGATGATGCTCATATTGAACGAAATTATATTGTAACAGATTATATCACGTTAATTTAATATGGCGGTGTTTTTGACAGCTGAGTTAATATTGCATTTTTTCTTTGTTATTTGAGGTGATAAAACCATTTCATCAGTCGTAAACCACTGTGCAATCAAGTTTACTGATTAATGTGAGGTAGGTTTGGAACAATTTTTTTATGCGCTTTTAAAACTCTAACGTTTTCACATATTTTATTAATAATTTTATTAAGTGACTGCGTTAAATGACAACTACATAACTTCCCGACCTATAAACTGCGTGTTCATTGTAAATGTTTACGCCATTACAGTTGATTTAGGGATCAGTGATAAAATTAAAAACGCTTAGCTAACTTAGTTCAAAGAAATTATATAAAAAAAATAGAATATTTGTTTGCGTGACTTATAACTTAGTTAACTCAGGTTCCTTGCTGGAACGCGTAATTCTTTTAGGGCCCGCTGCTCGCCCGACATCGCGCCCCGGAGGCCCGCCGCGTGTCAGCGGCTCCGGGTAAAACCTCAATATCTTGAGTTATACTTATCGTAGCTCGATAACGTAAAGTAATTTGGATTCTTGAATAAACAGACCACATACTTATCTATATACGGTGAACGGATGAATACAATAGGATTTACAATATTATCGTAAAGTGCGTGGTAGTTTATTTGTTCTTATGTTCTTACGATTTCTGTTAAAAATACTGTTTCTATTGTTATAAAATTTTACAGGCAGTATTATGAATAGATAACGAATCTAAAAAAAATAACAGTTTGAGATAATAACAGAAAATAAAAAACAAAATTATTACGTAACTAGAGGTCATCTTGACCTTGATTTCAAGGACCGTGTTTTGACGACAAAATGTTGTTATTATGACGTTATAGTAGTGAAAATCACTTACAAATTGATTCAATTACACTAATTAATATTTTATAGTAGCTTCCCACGCTGTAAACATCATAAAACAAACACTATTCACATAATCACCACCACACTCAGTACTTTCACGGCATTTTTATGATACGCTAATTTTGCACACTCAACTTATGTATTTTGGTAATATTATTATCACACACGATGTATAAACTATTATTAATTTGATTTAATATCACTTCACGACGATTACGGCAGTAAAAACACGAAATAATTATTAAAATATGCACGGAGACTGTCCGCGCACACCCGCGCAGGCGCTCTGACAGATGACACTGTCAAACGTTCCATGCACAGATTAAGCATTTAGTAGATTAATTTGACGTGAATATCATCCAACTCTAGAGTGCTACTGCCCATAGACACTATTAACCCGTATTTCAGTAGAAATAGAGACCTAAGTTGCGTGGCATCGACTGATGCATTTTATTCATCAGTGGGGCTTGAAGGATATTTCCGATTGATGCATCGCGTGCATCATTAGGACTCAAGCGGTTAAGTCTAAATAATATTTTTGTTTTAGGTAAACCCCACAGTGATCTCTAATTATACGGATGTTGATAAGTTTTTATCAAAGATGGACCTCATTGAAATGATATGCGCACATTTGAAATGGAAAACTTGAAATGTTAATTACGTTCCTGGGATAATTAAAAAAATGAAACAATTTTTTCTTTTAACTACATAGTAATGTTATCTGTGTAGTATTATAATATCTGTGGTAATGTTATCATTAATCACTGACAGACCTGACTTGACCTGACTGGTTAATACAAATGGATAAAAACCGTTTAAAATGCCTTGACTTGACCTGACTTGACCTGACTTGACCTGACTTGACCTGACTTGACCTGACTTGACCTGACTTGACCTGACTTGACCTGACTTGACCTGACTTGACCTGACTTGACCTGACTTGACCTGACTTGACCTGACTTGACCTGACTTGACCTGACTTGACCTGACTTGACCTGACTTGACCTGACTTGACCTGACTTGACCTGACTTGACCTGACTTGACCTGACTTGACCTGACTTGACCTGACTTGACCTGACTTGACCTGACTTGACCTGACTTGACCTGACTTGACCTGACTTGACCTGACTTGACCTGACTTGACCTGACTTGACCTGACTTGACCTGACTTGACCTGACTTGACCTGACTTGACCTGACTTGACCTGACTTGACCTGACTTGACCTGACTTGACCGCCTTTTTTTATTACCTCCTTCATATAGATTTATTTGGCTTTAATGCAACTTGTGGAATATTAAAATCAATAGCCCACTTTTTTAATCGTCTCTGAAGTCATCATTGTTGGTTGAAGTGTCTTCTTTATCAACATTATCTTCATTTTCGGATGACTTCAACTTCGAAAAATCAACAAGAGTCCTGAACTTTGGAAAATGAACTGCGGGGCACACTTGTAGTATTTTGGTTAAATTGATTAGTGTAACGCGAGAACTTGAAGAAAATAAATAAATTAAATAAAGTTGTTCCCCGAGCCTTACCACCGCCTAGAAAGAGCACGACTCTCTAATACTCTCTATCTCGCTCGCTCCCATTGTCTCACCTACTTATGGAGACCGCTCGCGAGATAAGAAAATCACCCATTGGTTCGTTGGTCGGGTGGGGGATGTTGGACATCACGTCGTCAGGCTACAACACCAAAAGTAACGAATCTGTGGAAGTACCTACTTTCGAGGCATTATAAATGGCCCGTCACTGTTGCTAGCGGAAGTTTAAGTTCTGATCACCGACGGGAATAGACCTAAAGACGTGCCCACGTACTATATACCACGCATCCTCCGCGACTCTCGCGATGTTATAAGTTTGTTTGTGTATTTCTAGTACCTAAGTTTATTGTAATAAACGATATTTAATGTATCCGCATTAAATTAGTTAAATTTGCATTTAAATGTGATACGGAACCTTTCTTATTTTGCTCACTCTCAGCTTGAGCTCAATTACTTTGTATAAAAGTACGCGAAAATTGTATACAAGGTAATTATAAACCTTTAATATGAGTATTAATTAAGTAGCGGTCGTATTATCATGTTTGTGATACTTTAGGATGTATACAGGTCGCACTCGTAATACTTATTCGACTTATATATAATGGTAACAAATACTACGTGTATACAATTATTATCCGTTTAGCAGATGTTTAAAAGGTAATTATATGACAAAATGTACAGTTTTATGACGTTTATACTACGAAAACGTTTAGAGGACGAAAAGTTGTATAAGTAAGTTTTATAAATGTCGAAATAACGTCATATGACATTATTATACGACAAAAAATGTTTATGACTATTCGGACATATAATACACCAGTACATGACGAAGAGTTAAAATAATGACTATAAAATAACTTTAAAAAGACTTAAGGTCATATAAAAGTTTGATTATATGACAAAAATGTTTGTTGGGTGTGAGCCACCAAAAATCCGCATCCGCGGATGATAAAAAATCTGAATTCGCAACATCCCTTAGTTATTACACACTTTAGATATTTTACACCTATGTTTATTTTTCAACCATGATACGTAAAATACTAAAAAAGTTATCACATAAAACATAAATCTCGCACTGAAAGGTGAAAAAAACCTTTGCAGGATTATTATGGTTATGCACGGTTTTAGTTTTAGTATCCGCTACGAGGTTGGATTTTTATCAGTTTTATTAACTTCAATATGGACATGTACACACGGCTACACATCAAGCTGTACATTTCCAGTATAGGCTGACCTCGCATTGTACGGAAATCCAATACAATGCGAGATCAGCATAAACTGGAAATGTATAGCTTGATGTGTAGCCGTGTGTACCGCTCAGGGCTCAGTAAACAGAACAGGGCACGTTATGAAGCATATTTTCAAAGATATCATGCTTTTATATGTACGTCGATATGCCACTAGCTAGAGATTTTGGATCGTGGAATTTAAAATTCATCTGTACTGTTTTTCTCACGAACCAGTTGACGACGGCAATCTAGATAGGGTCAGCCCAGAACTCAGCTACGACTAGGCATGTGCAGTATTATCCGTTGCAGCATCTAAAATAGTTATTAGGGCCCGCAGGACTCTAGATTTTATGTGTCCCAGTCATCATCATCATCATCATTTCAGCCGAAAGACGTCTGCTGCAGGACGTAGGCCTCCCCCAAGCACCGCCACTTCGACCGGTTATGTGCTTCTCGCATCCAGCGGATTCCTTCGGCCTTCACCAGGTCATCGGTCCACCATCTGGGGGCCTTCCAACGCTACGTCTTCCGGTACGCGGTCGCCACTCCAGAACCTTTCGGCCCCATGTGTATATCACCAAAAGTGTAAGATAATTAACTATAGTACACTCCATTCACATTTTCAGCCTTAACCCAGGCTTATGTAGTTCCTAACGCAGTTTATTTATAACATTACTCTTGCTTATTAATCAAAGTTACGACGCCGTCATTTCAGCAGTGCTCCGTAGACGAGCCATTTGGACAGACCAGCTGCGCCTGCTCTATAAACACCTCCCTTCCACCTCATAAAATACACTTAAATCGTCTAATTAATCCGAGTAAATTAATTAATTAAGACACGGAGCTGTGCCTTTACTTTTTTTTAACCGAGAGAAGAATTTCTTTGTAACCTTGAAATAAATTAGGAACCAAGTTTCTAGAGTCTTTTTCTCTAGGAATATTTCCGACGCTCTCAAGAAATGTGCGGAAATCGGTTGACATGGTATGGGCATGTGATGCGTAGGAATGAGGAAAATTATGTGAGGAAAGGGTTGAGTATGAATGTCGATGGCTATAAGAGTAGGGGAAGATGATATGGCTGGAAAGGGGTGACTACCGAGATGACGACTAATAGAGAAGAATGGAAGAAAGGGACATGTTGCGCCGACCCCAAATCAATTTGGATAAGGGCAGGATAATGATTATGATATCTGACACTCTCAAGACTGCTGAGGCTGAATTAGGTTTAGTAAACAATGGCAACACTGTAACAGCTCAATTTACAACTCTACTTTTAAAGTTTTATGATGTTCCTTCAGCTCGGTTAGGAAGGTTACTTTGAATAATAAGGTGTTAGAAGTACCTGGTGCCCTACGATATTTTTTCCTTTTTTCATTGTAGATCTCCGAGTACGTTTTATGCTAATCAGAAAAAGTTGTAATTTTTGAGATAAGAAAAAAAGAAGTCACCTAAGTATAGGCATCTGTCAAGAAACGTACCTACAATAGATTATAGGTCCCGTGTCAATGAAAGAGATGCATCGCTGACTGTTCACACCGCCGGCGCCGATGCCAAAACTCTCTATTGTAACGTACAATCTTCTCAAAAGTAGTCGATAGCTAGTTGCTTCCTCGTCAGTGGTGAGACTAAGGGCGGGTTGTTTGACGTCCACTTTACGCACGGGTAAACGTCAAAAATGGCGCTGACTATCGTCAAATCAAAAACAAGCGTTGTTTCACGAAATAATGGAATAACTTTGACACAACGCTTTGTATTTAACGAACGTTAAATTTGACGTACGTATGTTACGTTAACCAACCGTTTGAAACAACCGGCCCTAAGTGTCTTATATGTATTTGAACACTATTATTTGTATCGATAACGCTATTTGATATATTTCGTGCGTAGGATACCAGTCTATGCTACATATATAGATGTTTGTCGCATAAATCCCTGTCTTATACTTTTTCTGTACCACATCTGCGTTCATAATTTTCTTTGCTATACCTCACTATCCGTTTCTTTCTGGATGATTACCCTAAAAGTAATACCTACAGGGAGGTTCCCGATCACAATGTAAATGGTTCGGAATACATCTCCATTATGTATAGTTCGGCGGTGCTGCCACAAGCCAGGATGCTTAGTTTAGGTACCTGAATAGTTCCTGGTTGATTTACTGAACCGTGTTCACCGAGCGTTATTCCATTGAGTTCGCTAAACAGTTTACTAGCAACCAAGATCGAAATAATAAACTGAACTGAAAACAAAATAGTGGCAGAAAAGTTTTGAATTGCCTTTTTTGATCTTTGAAATGTTTCGATAATTTGGCAAATAACTAATACCTAGATCTTTTCACTTCATACTTCCTATGACTAACCAACCACGTACAACGACACAACCTAATTGTAGCATCGACAAAATTCGTAAAACCGATCACCATCCGAACTGAGTGCGCCTTCAAAATCTCCAATCTTTATTCCTGCTTTAGGTGAAAATGATCTTTACGCAAACGCAATAACTGGTAACGTCGTATAACAAAGTACATTCGTAAAATTGAAATTAATGAATGAAAATTTTCGAATTTATGCTACATCTATAATAAGTTGCATCGTACTGTTCCTAGTTTTTCTTAACGTATAATGCTTAATTTCTCGATTTCAATTTTTTTCTAGATTTTATTTTATGCTTTCTCGGTACAGGTAAGCCAAATTAAATGCTTCTTGGGAGGACCCATAAGAAGCGGGATCTAGGTATTTATGAGATTTTTTCAGATAATAAGTATTAATATTTTGGAAAAGAAGAAAGTGTTAATTTATTCAAAAACAAGTAACCATGTTATTCCTTGTTAGGAAAATCATTTCTTTTTCAAACTTTGAAAAGTTATCAAAAAGTTAAAAGAAAAATCTTAACTCTGTAGACATTATTTCCTTTTACGAACAAAGTTTCTAGAGATAAAGCGTTCATTTATAAGAATTCTGCGAACAACTACAGTTGTGAAACTCTGTATTCTTTAGGTTCTAGTAGGTACCTATTCTTAAGTTAGCTTATTCATATTTAATGCATATATATGGAGTATCTATTCAGACACGAAAGTCATTATGAAAATAAAAATTTGTTCCCTACATTTATGTTCGCATAACTCGTCAAAAATGTGGGGGGAACCGATTTTTTTTTTGCAATTCCATTGTTGGGCCCATAGTGAACAGAAGATTTTATGTATGAATATGATATTATTATACACCTTATATTTTGCCACTTTACTGAAAATTTTCAAGTTCAAAGCAACTATTTCACTGAACTTAAAATGTGAGGCCTCAATATTTTGTCTTTTAAACGTATTCAAGATTTTCTTATTCATCTCTTTATATTTTTAATTGGAAAGCATAGAGTTTCTCATCTACCATGGCTTTAATAAATCGATCTCATAAAGTAACAAATGACCTGGTAATAACTTGTGACAGGTTCAATATTGTGAGGCAGCCATGAGCCAGCCTTCAAATTTTGCCTAAAATGAAAGGCGAGTCACGGTAATGCTTCATGTTGGCATATTTTCATAACCAAGCTTCAAACCCAGGTATGTAAGGAGCTGAAATATTATTCAGAATTTAATAAACGTTGCACTCATGTTGCACTCTCCTTAGCCTTAAAATATTTTAAAGCAGCTATATTGCTTTTCCTGCTCTTATCGTATCGACGACGGTGTATTTGTTTGGGTCTTTACCAGATATGGATAGTGCTGTATTTAAGGAATAAGTTATTAAAAGATGCCATGGAGTGCCATAAAGTCATTAAAAAATAGTCAAATTAATGTTATTCGAAAGGCATTTTACGATACGGTACCTCATCAAACCAATAACTGAATGTGGTACACTTCGACTTGAATTATTATAATCCCGCTTCATGGTCATATGATTAGGAACTAATTATATCTACAGACGACCTACACACATTACATATGATGAAATTACGTACTACTTGAGAAATGTAATAAGAGGCATCCATTAATAACTATCTATAATTTTCCAGATAGAGTTAATAATTACCTACATAAACTACAATAGTACACAAATTACTTAGGATGAAATTCTCATGTTTCTGAAAGTTTTAAAACGTAGATATAAAACATAATCTTGTTATGAAAGCTTTCTCAAATTATTTATTATCTAAAAATATAACTTTCAAGGCCGCCCAGATAATCTCGTTCCATAATTTGTGGGTGATTAACTCGATGTAACTTTGTAGGAAATTCCTATCTGTTATGATAAGACTTGTTATCTAACCTACATTATTAATGGGTTATGTTTAACAAGTAATCCAACTACCGATAATCGAATAAAAAACAGGTTTTATGACAGTACCTAATGAGTTATTATTTTATAACACAGTTTTGAAAACTTTTTCTAAATCTAAAAAACTTTTTCTAAATACGCACTGAATATAATGATAATACCTAATTTACAACCCGTACCGAAATGAAATTTGTTCAAAAATTTATATTATTATAATTATGGTAATAGAAGCTTCATATTTTATATTCAAAGGGATTGAATTTCAACTAGATGGACACGTTTAACAACTTTTAAATTTAAAAATAAACAGCCGAATTGATGAATTAATATAATGCGCACATGAAAACCACATTATATTTATGAAGGTAATTAATTATTAACTCTATCTGGAAAATTATAGATAGCTATTAATGGAAGCCTCATAATAAATGTCTCAAGTAGTACGTACCTCCATCAACAATACAAATAAATAACACTATAACAGGTACACGGACACTGTCGATACCGACTGCCGATTTTCGAGTTTCAGTGCAGAGTCAAAGCAGCTTTCAGATATGATGAAAGAGCGGCGCGAAATGAAATTGCAATCTTCAGCCGACATGTCAGTGAACAGACTGATCTGCAAGTCAATGGGATGCGACACTCCGATTTAATATCACAATCTGATGTTTATAACTGGGCGCTAACGATAGTGATCGAACGAAATAAATGAAATTCTCATAACAAATTGATGTATCGTTTGATTGTATTTATGATCAAGATTCATGTAATTTAATAAACTTTTTATGTGGCTTCTCCGATGGATTAAATGGATCATGTATCCATACCTACAGTTCAGGCCTTTAGGGCTCTAGGTATGGTTGTATGTGTAACGTTATCGTAACATGTTTATCTGTTTATAGATAAACAGGCTTTCGCAGAACTGAATAGAAAGCTATGTCAGAAAAAGTTTCAAATCCACTAAGAATAGTAAAGCTTTGTGTCGATACTTGTTCAAATACTCGAAAAAGTTCACTAACTATTAATATTTAGCTAGAAGGTCGGGCAGGTAACTTTTCATCAAAAACTTTAAAACTCAATTTCACAAAATCGACTATTTTACAATGAAAGCATCGGATTGATTAAATGTCTGTTATATATTTCTAAAGAACTTTATCATTAATCGGTTTCTAAGGAAGCTAATTTTAATTTAATAGTCAACAAAGAATCGGTTCCAACCTTGATTGTGTTTTGTTACACAGATATCAAAGGGAAGGGTCGAGCTTACGTTTCTATTTCCAATAAGTTATCTCTTTGTAAAAGCACGATGGGATTCATAGGATTGACATCGTCGCATATGTGTACAAAAATATAAAGTTACAATCTTCCGCCCGCGGCTTCGCCCGCGTGGTATGTCGATAAAAAGTAGCCTATATCCTGAGCCTGAGAAAGGTCTCAGGCTCTAGACTATCTTTGTACCAAATTTCACTTAAATCGGTTCAGTAGTTTTGGCGTGAAAGCGCGACAGACATACAGACAGAGTTACTTTCGCATTTATAATATTAGTAAGGAAGTAAGGATTATAACGAAATGAAATTGAACGAGGTATAGTAGGGGAATACCAAAGAAACGAACAAATGATGGACAGATGATGTGGAAGGCGATATGGCTAGAGAGAGGGTGACTACAGTAATGACAACTAATAGAGATGTATGGTAGAAGACAAGCTACGTTGGCCCAAATTAAATTGGGATTAGGGCAGTGACAAATGTTAGGTGGAAAATATAAAATACAATAATATAATAGGTATGTCGTAAGCATCACTTACATAAATATATCTTCCCAAAAATGCAATATCTGTTATATTTGGAGAAAGCTGTTTCCTCATAAAGGAAATAACGTTTATTTTGTTGGTACAACCCCGCTTCTAGCGTGACGTTTGCTCACAGCATGTTGAGGATTTTGATAAATCTACGCCCAGCCACAGAATAGTACAGAAGATTCACTCTGCAAAATCATTTAAATAAAAAGCGACTCTTGCTACGATACAATAAAGTGCAATTAAGTCGCTCAGCGCTAATTACCTAAAGACCTAATACTTGCCTCTCTTTCTATCGCGTAACTTTTATACCCATCTTCTGACTACGTTGCACTCACTGAATTGGCCCAACAAGACGAGCCCTCCGTGTACTTGTAACTTCGTATCTAAAATGCGGACTGCGCTTTCTGTACTATTCTGTAGCCCAGTATTCTGATACAAAAGTTATTCAAAACGAACCGAATCGATTACCACTTCGGATTCATACGATATGACGTCTATTTCGATTCAACTTATATTAGTCAAAGACAAGTTGGGAATCGATATAGCTATTGTAATAAATAATGACTAGGTATTTTTTATTTGAAAAATACCGATGCATTTTAATCGTTGATGTCTTTACTAAGAGTATATAACTTGAGGTTCTGCTTTCCGTCCTTATCATAACGATTTTTATGAATACATAATAATTAGGTACATATAATATTATTACACAATATTATGTAGTATTATGTCTTTTTTATGCCATATGTTGTTGCTTTTCATATGAAAAATAATATAAATCCGTATCAAATCACAAACGTTAAAGAATATGAACTTGGCAAGGACAAGGCAAGGCTTACGTCCTAAACCAATGGAGTATTCCATTGGCTTAGGATCTAAGCCTTGCCTTAGGTAATATGTCTATTCTAAAGAGCCCAAAAAGACAGGTGCTCTAAACGTCAACGAATTATAACGTTGCTAAATTAAAGAGTACAACTGTGACGTTGCATGACAACTGAATTGATACGTATTACATTTAGTCGGTTGCTTGACAGCTATCTTGTCACGTGGTTTTTTTGTTTACCTACCTTAACCAATGGAGTATAGATTTATATCGATTTAAATACTTGTTCAAATCTAATAAAATTTATATGCGAAGCATTTCAATAAACCAATGATAAGTAGGTATGTAAAATACTTATGTAGTTTCGATCAGATATTTTCCTTGTCTAGATAGGAATATAAGTAGTTTGGAATTGAATAATAAAGACAAGAAAAGAAAATGAAACAATAGGTACTGCTGAAAGTTTATCAAAATGCTCTGTTATTACAATATCTAGAGTGAGATGGGACTGGCTTATGATTAATATTCAGCAGACGGTTTTGAACCATAAATCTAGCCTAGCCAGACTGAGTCGATGTTTTTACTTATTTATGAAACAGTATCTATTCCACAAATTATAATTCGTCATATACTCTTCTATGTATGCTATGTGACACGAGCAACGCACGTCAAAGACTCTTTCTACACTATATAAGACACGAGGAATGCACTACAGAATATTAGGTATAGTATAACGTCCTTTGTTGTACATAAATTCCTAGTTTTAATAGGAGCAGGTAATCTTATTGTAAAATAAAATACTACATAATGTAGGTTCACAAGTACACGTTCAGTTGGAAAATACAAGGTTTAACGCTGTCACTTTACGAAGCAAAGCATTATCTAACGCTCCAGTTAAAGCACATGCAATTTAGATAATTATAACTATCATGCTTGAAATATTTATCCACATATTTCAACGAAAGTGTACGCTATTCCACTCCCTACTTCACTGATTTAATAGAAAAGTGGCATTTTCATTCAAGTTAATTGGCTGTAACATTGTGCGACAATATGGAACTGGAATTGACAACAGAAGGTAACTCTCTCAACTCTTAATATAAAGTTTAAATACAACGTCGGTTAAAATGGGAAATGTCGTGTGACACGGCATAGTCGTAGGTGAGCGCGCGCGCAGAGCTCACACATGTCTCGGTGCGAGATCACCGGCTCGTAAATATGACGCGATGACTACTTAAACAATCGCGAGGAGGATCTCCCAGGTACGTCACGAAAAAATGCAGAACGGTGACTACTGGTTTAGTAAACGCGGCACGTTCAGTGAAGTCTGTGAAGTGCATCGTGCAAGAGACGTGGAGAGCGGCGCGCTCAGCTGTCGCCGGTCCGCGGGGCCCGCTGATGCCCGGGCAGGCCTACAGTCTCCGTGGACGCGCTAATCGCTTAGTCACGGCGCATGCCGCCAGTGCCGCCACACTCGCGCACAACATCTGTGATAAAATCGTACTTCACCTCCACTCTTGTGATAAAAAGTGATGTTACATCAACCGCCATGGGTTTTTTAGATGGTGTTTCGTTTTCTGTGTTCAAAAGGTGTCCCAACCTCAAATTGAAAAGAAGATGCAAAGGACAAAGGTAAACAAACATATACCTACAGCATGGCATAAAATAAATTTAAGTGCATATGTACTAAGACAGGAAGATGTTACTAACATTGTCAACTTGTTGTTTGTCATTCGATACAATTATCTAATTCGGACCTTACGTCGCGATTACTTTAACAAGGTAATTGTTTTGCGGAAGCCTATTTATAGCGATATACATATAGGTACTCGTGTGTATCTATTTATTTACAATTAAACAAACACTACAGTGTGTTACATCATAGCACAACTTTAAACATTTCTGTTTACAGTTTATTTGTACATATTGAAAATTAAGAGGAAATTGTTATTGTAAAATGAGCATGAATAACTGTAATTTTTATGAAAACTATAAGTTTAAAACTCAAGAATTTCATTCATCAAAATAAAAAACAGAAGGTATACTGAGACACCGGCAATTTGTTATCTGCGATAAGGTGTCGTGAGGTAGGTAATCGCACCAGATCGGAACGAACAACGTCAGTCTTGGTGAAGATAACTGTTTTCTGCAAATCTAGTACAAAGTCTTCACATGCCTGTGTTATTATAAAACATAGCGTTCATATTCCGTGGCCTACATTGCGTATAGCGTTACTGATGTTACAGACAGATCTGTCCTTGACACCGGCAATGGCTGTAAAATAACAACAATTAAAATCATAAAGTTCTACAAAATGCACTAACCGTTAAAAAACAATGATATTATTTTTATTCTAAACTCGTGATCAAACTACAACATTTAGGCCATTAAACATGAAATTGATTCGTAATGTATTTTTAATGATGCTGCTATCAGTTTGGGTGTTTTTGTAAATATTCCTATTTTATATACTTATTTTGTACCGGAAATTATTAGAATTGCTAATGTAGCGTAGGTATGACAACATTGTCATCTATAGTCAGGTGAGCTGTTCACACAATTGCAAGTACTTAAGAACTACAGCTTTCTGCTTCATCAAGCATATCACCCTTGAACGACATTTTACTACAGAGCCCACTCAATTCAACGTGAGACAATCAAATCAATTATTATCGTTTACCTCGTTTACAACATTTCAGTTATGAAATGTCTGACATTGTAACTTACAAAACATATAATCAAACATACCTACATCGAGTTCCTTTGTTATGTAAATGCTAAATTGACTATAACTGATTTACAAACTTGAACTTAAATTTGATTTGCACTTATGTGTTACTTAGATAATGATATACATACCTACAAGACCAATTACTCATGTTAATGAGCATAACATCGTCGATAACGATTAAAATGCAATTGCGTAGATGCTAATCCTTTTTTTTTAAGGCTTTGTTCTGTTCCTTGTCAGCCCATACAAAAAAGGACACGATAATTATTTTTCTATATTTAATTAGAACGATGTTTGCCTATCTTTGTCATCATACATCGATCAAAACAGATATCGTATTATCGCACTAGCTAGCAATAAAGTGACTTAATTTATTCTACCCCTGTGAGAGCAAGTTGCCGCGGCACATAATTATAAAGTTACATTTGATCCAGTGACTATGTTTTATTCAGGTATATATGTATATACCTGTATGACACACGATTATGCTGCGGAACCATGGCAGCGTTCCGTGACGCTGAAACGGATCGTTGAATTTGAATGACGAACTGGAATGTTAACTTTAAACACCAGTCCATAGGGCCCAAAATCGTATAAACGCCATAAAATAACGACAATTAACAGAAAAAAAGTTCTGTTAAGAGGGTTAAGCTAAATTGTTTGGAGGGGTCGCGGTCGGCCCGACCGGAATAAGCAATCAAATCAAGTATCGTTCCAGTACAAAAAATATCGGAAGTAATTACGATATTAAAACAGACGCCAAGGTTAATTGTTTAAAATTAATTAACAATTGCAATATTTGCAATCGGAAACAAGCTTTTTCTTTCGGATCAGATGTAGGTAAAAAGGCCACATGTTTTTTTTATACCCTAAATTATTTTACTGGGGCTTTTCTAGGGTCCAACTTCCTGCATTTTATGCACTTGACGTGGTCTTAAACATCCTCAATGATTCGGTTAACAGTACATTGGTTTTATCTTTATAGGCGATTTAATGAAGTGGTTGTAAAACCCCCATGTAAGTTGGAGAATTGCTGAAAAGCCCTGTAGTTACAAGTGTTCCACGTAGGTAGGTATGCTCGACAGAGTTCCAACATATTTCCAGTTACGGCTTGTGACATGATTTGCGAATTTCTACACAAGGAAAAACCAATGTTGTAATAATGCTGCCAGTCTTATTCACCAACTCAATCAATTTAAAACCATGGATTATCAAGTAAACACTCTAAGCCTACTTCTGGTCATGGACCAAATATGCGGTCATGCCATTAATCTCTTAGGGTAATCTTAGCACTGCCCACAGTGACTCCATTATTACAAAGTGTATAAGCTCCCTTTAATCTGCGTGCGTCACACTATGACATCAGAATGTAGACAAGTCTCAAATGGAAATAATCTACGTGATCACAATCACAAAGCTAAGCACGTAAACGCACCAACAACGTTATTATTTAAATGGAACCAAGAACAAAAAAAATGAGAGATGAACAGACAAGTTTGTAGCCACAATCTGTTCTTATTTGTCCATGATAAATTGGAATCCATTTTACTCTTTTTCAAAAGTGAAAGGAACTCATTGTGTTGTCACAGGTCAATGCCGAACTTCGAGTAATGGAGGATGCGTCATGCTCCATTTAAATGGTACCTATAATACATGACTGTATGGAAAGTTGAAATGTTGAAACCACTTCATGTGTTCCAAGAAAGGATTTTTGCATTGAAGCATTTAATGGATCAAGTCAAAAAAGTAGCATGACAAAGCCTCGAATCTCTACGGTAAGTTAAATTGAAAAACCAACAAGCAATTAAGTCAAAAGTGGACATCACCCAAAAAATCTTTAGAACCAAATTATAATCTGAACACGTATCTACACTACGTTTAGAACCATCTGACCCAATTTCTATTTGTCCGATTTTTCTGAATTATGACTATCGGGGAGAGAGACCCTTCTCTATAGATACCTCGAATTTGTTGAATTATCGAATAACTCGACAAATTCAATATCCTATAAGTCTTTCGTCTGGATATTCAGAGTCCACTCGTAGAGGGTTCCAAATATTTCAAATAGTATTTCAGAATTTATTTTTAGAATGTTTTTCCTGCAACAGTCAGGAATTAGAATACCTACATTATATATGTATTTGATGCACAAACTAAAAACCAATGTTAGGTAGGCATAAAATCACTACTAAAGAGTAAGGTCGTTTGTCCACTGCCACCGTGATTATTCGAACCGAACGCGAACGTGACGTCCGGTGGTGTGCGATGGACAAGCATCCATAGTATATGTATATATGTGTCGCTACTTCGCTTCGGCGCCGTCATCTCGTTCTCGTTGACGTCCCGTTGACCGTGTCGCAGGACCATGGACATAGAGAATGGACTGATCGTTCCGTATTCAGTTGTGCAGTGAATACAGACCGAAAAGTACGTGAAAGACAAGTGAATTCGCGGCCAGTAGTTGTTTCTTTGGTAGTACTACAAGTATTGGCCCCACAGTCGCTTACTCGCTTTGCCTCTTTCTAGAGAGTCATCACTTTTGTGAAGTTAATGCTCAGTCCAATTCTCTATGTCATATATGCGTAGGACAAACGGCCTAAACATGGAAAAGGGGAAAATATTAAATCTCCTTCCCTTTGCCGTTTTTTTTTTAAATAATGTTAGTGACCTACCTACAAAGTATGTATATTTAAAAAAATGGAATCAGATCTATGATTTTCCTTTAAAGCTTTAGTACCGTACAGGGATGATGCCAATAAAATAGTAGCTACAAAAAGTGCTCGTGATGACAAGCATTTTTTTTTGTTATAGCATTTTGTTTCGCATATGACAACATTGAGATCATTAAACAAACACACTGTTCGATTTATTTGTTTTTTTTTGTTTACATCTCCATTATTGACGAAACTGCAATAGGTACTCAACATTTTCCCAATGTATGAGTCATTAAGTACGGTCTATTTTATTTTTGGATCAATGAAAGATACGCAACTGGTGATGAAATATTGGAAAACTAAGTTTATATTTTATTGCATAAATATAAACCTTATCTGACTGTTTTATTATGGTTTTCTGCAACTACCTTATCTTCACACCAATTTTACACACGGAATTACAATCGATATAAAATTATAAACATTTAATATTAACTTGACCACGTATAATTCAGAAGCCAGTAAACCATGATTCTAAAGTTAATCACGTTCAGTGACAATTGTGCTGATTCTGTTGTTCACAAACTAAACTGAATTTATGCTCAGTGCATCTTTTTCTTCCTATTTCATTAAGAAAAGGACAGAAGATTTTTTTAGTTTAGTCCTGTCAAATTAATCAGCGCCTGTCACTACTCGGTATAAGTTTAGATGTGATTAAAAACTTTACTACTAAAATTACGTCAATTACGTCCGTTATACTTTTCTTAATGAAATAGAAAGAAAAAGATGCACTAAACTTTTTAGTTTGTGAACAACAGAATCGGCACCATTATCTACCTTAAAATTATCTATCCCCGTACTTAGATAATATATAAACTTTGCATAAAGTTAAATAATGGTTAATGTCTGCTTAGCCAAACCTATTTACTTATACGTTTTTACTTTAAAGCTCGCTTAACTTTAAGTATAATAATGCTTAAAATGCACTGTAAAGTACCCCACTTTTCAAAGTTACCTCAGTTTACGCTTCACGGGATATTAAACCACTGATACGCCGTGTTTACTCTTATTGTCGAAACGGCGTGACGACCCACATTGCACAGCGCACTCTAGAGATTTGTATGTTTTACTGATACAGATGTTTGAGTCTGCTTATTTGTGCATGTGGTATCTGTACGAACTTTACTCTGTGGGACTCAAGTTTTAAAGGCGGGAATGTTCATGTTTACCGTAGTTTATGTTTGCACATAATGAACTGAAAATTATACCTTTAATAAAAAAGTAAAGGTATCTCTAGTGTTTACCACTGGCAGTAGGTAAAAATACCTTTTAAATTCTAAATGCTGTAGAAGTGAGGGTTTTTTTTCACACGCTAAAAAACAACTCTGAGCTCACACCAAGAACTTCCTTATTGAAAAAACCAATAGCTGATACGAATTCCTCGTTAGTTTGAAAAATTAACCACAATATAACGGTAAAGGTTAACCGGAACTCTGTAATAAAAGGTTAACCTTATAATTTAATTAAATCACGGGCTTATAACCTAATTAAATGAGTCTGTAAGTTTGTACCTTAAGCAAAGCGCTAGCCTGTGACCGTGGATGCAAGCCGGTTGAGTCAAGATCCGTCTGCGAAGAACCGGTTCGCCCACATGCTATACCTATTAGCACATAGTCCTCTGCAATGCCATTGACGGCAACTGTTATACAACGCTAAACGCACTGCTAATTTGCTATGTACGTTGAACTTCTACGTAAGTTTGTATTACATGTTAGCAAGTACACTATGGTATTGTTTGTTGAACTAAAATAATACACACAGAAATAACTTCCATTCACGTCACACATGTTATATTTCTTGAAGGAATAGTAGGTATAGTATACCTACTATTCCTTCAAGAAATATGTGTAGGCGAATAGCGAACTGTTTTAGATCCGTATTTCATTGACTTATATTTCATTCTGTATCACTTGATCACTTCATGTTTCTACGTGAAGTGAATTTAAAATAATTACTTTACTTTTTTTAAAAAGCTTGAACCACCTCAAATTGATATGCATGATCCTGCAGCATTAATTTTGAAATAAATATATGTTAAAGTTGAGGATTGATTAGGTAGGTACTATGTTTGATGAAAACATGATATTACATTAAAGTTTCAAAAAAAAAAAACAAAGTTACCTCTAAACCGCACTATAAACCGGTACTGGAATTAAAAGAATACTAGGAAGAATAAAAAGAATTAAGAGCAATTACCTAAAATATTCGAACTTTGGAGCCGCTAGCACCCCACTCCTTCTCGCTCTCACTCAGTCTGCGAGTAGTATGGTGCAGCGAGAGAAAAAGTGAATTTGAGCTGAGATAGTATAGGCTCTTAATAACTCAGTCTGCTAATGAGAATAAAATTACTTTATTAGAAAACACTGCTACAGTTAGAAGTCGATGCTTTGATCGCACGCTTATAGGAACCGCGATTGCAATCAGACTAACTACCTTTTACCTGCTTGATGTCCATTCAACTAAGTGTTCTTTCAGTTTAATATCATTTAGATAAAACCATGACGCAGTAGATGCGTAAGTTTACATAATAAATAAAAGGTGTTGCTTTATCGTATTCACGCTAAGCTGCGGTCTTAGGCAAATGAAGGATAATCTTAGAATTAATGAGGGTTGACTGAAAGGCAAACGACGCCGCCGACGCCGACGCTTTCGCAATGACAAGCTGTGCGGTTTGCGAATATTCTATATTTTCTATTCGAAAATTCACTTTTACGTAGAACTTTTATTAAAATATTTAAGTCAAACCATCCGTTGTTTGGAATAGAAAGCTGCGTGGGATTTGCATTAGTAATTAACATATCAATTAAGTAATTATTACGTGAAAATTAGGGGAAAATATGTCCCTATTCTACACAGTTATTTTCATTACCTAAATTATCCCTTCTAAACAAAACTATAATAATACTAACTAATATTATAAATGCGAAAATGAGTTTGTTTGTTTGTTTGTTACGCTTTCACGCTAAAACGGCTGAACAGATTTAGATGAAATTTGGCACATGGGTAGACCATGACCTGGAATAGGACATAAGATACTTTTTATCCCGATATTACTACGGGACCGAAACATACGCGGGTGAAACAGCTAGTATAAGTAATATCATAATTTATTTCACTCTCAAAGTAAAACAAAAACTTAATCTAAGAGATACAATTTTTAAGGTGAAGTGGTTCCAAAGCAGATGTTTTGATGCGTTTCGACTTGTGTCTTTAGTGATTTATGAGGCCCGAAACACGATTGACAAAACTTTCCTCGATACAAAAAAACCGCAAAGTTTCCTTAAAATATGCTTTTTAAAGAGAAAAACCTATTCCATTCGATTGTTATCAAAGCAATTGTAATAAAAAATTTGTCTACGTGTTCACTATTAAATACTTTAAGGGATTATGGCCTTATTTTTCTATATAAACACAAATAAAATTTTAAAATTAAATATTTGTAAACTTAGTTGCGCGCGGGCGGGGACATACCACCCCCCTCGGCTCCCGTCAGTCCCATGATGGTTGTACAAATATACTTGCGGGACATAATTATGATGAAGTTACAACAACGAACAAATTTCCATCAAGATCCCTTTCCAAAGGGTGTATTAAAGTGTTATTTTTGTTGTAACAAAGGAGCCATTGTTTCCCAGTATTATTGTTGTCGATCGAGGTCGTCGATATAATTGCATACAGCGTGGACAAAATAAATAGCCGTAGACATATAGCCGTACCGTACATGATTAGCTGTATGCTCGGCGACCGTTTTAATTGCCTGGCAGTTTGGTTTATTTATACACGTCTCGTTAGTGCGATGACTTGAAAGCACAAAACATAGTTTTATATGGTTTTTTGCACCTACGAAGCGTTAATGTAGGTATGTTTGGAATCTTGTGTGGAGATGTTAAGGGAAATACATGCTCGAAGGTGAGACGGATTCAAATATTTCTTGTTTTAATAAGCTCTGAAATAAAACTGTATATTATACAGCGTGTTACAAAAACCCTGTCTGATCCGATATGTACTGTAATAACATCAACAGAAAAAATATTGAAAATAAAAAAGTTATTGCAATTTGAAATTCATATTTTTAGTACTTACCCCAATGTCATAAAAAATTAGCAAATTTTCCGCAGAGGTCATAATGTTATGAGTTATGAGTGACTTGTAGACACCCTCTAGACGACGGCCGCCCGCGCCCCATTTAAAAACCCGGAAAAATTCCCCATTGAAAAAAAATGCGGCGGATTTTTTTTTTCCTTAAAAAATAACAAGATTTTTTTTATACGCTGTATATAAATACTTCCTGGCATCTTCCGTCATATGTGCGCCCCCCCACCTTTAAGAAGATTATGAACATTAGCACTGTTGTAACTAGCATGTAGATACCTTTAATCTATCAACTCTATAACTACTGACCCGGATATGTAGGTATTTGCAACAAAAAAAAACATGATCGAAGGCCTCGTCAGGTAGGCAACGAATTGATACTTACCTACTTGTGATTGAGGCAGTACTATCTACTACAGTATGATTTAAATTATGCTACGAATCTCTGTAAATCCTCATCATTATCTTATGCCCGGTACGCATTATTCCAGTTGCTATTCCAGCGGTGGACTGGAATGCTGGACTGGAATAATGTGAACCAGGCATTACGCTAATGCACGCGGTTCACATTATTCCATTTCAGTCCAGTCCTAAACTGGATAATATCGTCTACATTGTTCCAGTCATTCAGTCAGTCAGATAAAAAACAACAATGCGTGTTCACTATTCAACGTTTAATCCAGTATTGAATTGGCCATCTACACTATTCCAGTGGCGCTGGAATGAAAATGTAGGCCGTCAATCCAGTCACTGGACTGGAATGGATACATATTCCAGTGCAGTTCAAATTATTCCAGTGACATTCCAGCGCTGGTTTCGACTGTCGCGTCAGACTAGAGTGCTACTGAATGTGAACCGGGCATTAAGGCAAACAGGCGCGACGCGACTTTAACAAAACAATTTCTGAGAAAACTTCACGGTAGAACAATTACTGGTGTCGCGTCGCGGGTCAAGTCTCGCTAGTCTGCACGAGCCCTTATGTATTAGGAGGTCGGCGCAGCAATCATCAAATGTCTTCTTCCATAGGATCTTCTTTAACATGCTTCGTCCACACAGTCCACCTATCGTTTCCTATACTTTCATACCTCAGACAAACCTTCATACTCGAAAGGTTCCCATACGCATTCCTCCGCATCACATATCAGTAAGCGGTTCGTTAGTATTATCGCATGTTAGTTTATAATTTTTATGCACAGAAGTGCCAAACGTGAATGTGGATTAAAGTGAGATAATAAAAAAGAATTGAAGTCAGTCTTCACAAGTCAAGCTAAGGCTGACCCCACATTAGGCGTGCGCGTTCCTCGGGGGTGTGAGTAGCGCAGGAGCCGCGCGCGCTGCGTGAGCGTCGCGTTTTGCTGCCATGCGGCGTATGTGGAGAGTCAGTGTTTCGGTCAGTTCCAAGGCGGACAGGGTTGTGTTGAAGGGGGTTAAACGCCAAGGCGAGGGAAGCGCTCGCGTCGCTCACACGCCCGAGGAACGCTCACGCCTAATGTGGGGGACGCCTAAAGTCCTTGGGCGCCATTTTAGTTTGACCTTTCAAATCAAAGCATAACTCCATTTGTGTGTGTGCTGTGACAAATCAAACAAAGAAGCACTATCAACAAAACATTTTATTTCCAAATATGTCACGATGGAGGGTTCACAATCAATTTACCATTTCGACAAAGTTACATTCTACGCATGGACGTCTGTTTCGATCTTGGCTGGTGTGGCAGCGGCCCTGAGGAGTGACTCGCACCGACAGCATCGCCAGCTGTTTGTGTTGGGCACCAGGTGCTCGCTGCTCACACACTCCAGGTGGAACTGTGACGCACACATGCTGCACTTTATGCAGGCGCAGCCCTCCGTCGTGTGGTTACAGATCGCACAGTCCATCTTTACTAATTTTACTGTGAAGAAAAAGACAGTTCTTATTAGATCTTTCTGCTACAAGATGAACACAGATGCTTTATATTCAAAGTAAAAAAAATCGTATAGGAACACTTACAATATTGTAAATTCACTATATTTATTAATATTCCAGAATATATATTTCTTTTTATTCGTTGTTAGAAGCTATTTAAATTTTTTTTATGCGCTTTTAAATAGTTAGTGCCTTTGGTATGACTGCAAAATTCAACTGAAAAAACAATCGCTGACAGTTTTCTCATGATTTATTTTTCCATTCTTTATTTAAAATTGAATAGCAAAAGAGTTTTTATTTGATAAATCTGGTCAAGCTCGAGCGAAATCTGATGAGGGTAGGAGCAATGCGTTGGATCCCGAGGCTGTATTGGTAGGTAGGTATGGGTACATAAGCCTCGGCTGCGTTAGGTAGGATAGCTAGACTACTAGGATAGCTATCAAGAAAATACGATACGACGTGTAATTACTTAAATATGAGAAGATCTAGCTTATATTGACGTACAACAAAGCGTAGCTAGAATAGGAAATGTTCTACGAATCTGCCACTGACCGTATCTACTGGTCTACATAATAAAAACCTCGGATTACGTTTGTCTGAGATTATTCTAACAGAATAATCCCTTTACAATATGAAAAGAAACCGCAATCAAGCCTCCTCACCTTGACCGATTTTTTTCTAATGCCTGAATCGTCCAATTTAGGAAGCTTTTTCAGAGATTTCGTTAGCGGGAAAGCCTGATTTCTTATCGACTTCAGTTCAGAATCAGGAATAGGTACTTAACTATAGCGTGTTTGAGCTTGATTAAGGTAAAACAACCAACCTGTTGATTGCCTCATCTGTGCTATGCCTCATATTATACATAGGTATCGAACTGCCCTGATACGTTATTCGTGCCGGTCTCAAATTGCAAGCGAATGAACAAAAAAAGTCAATGGATCGTCTGAAACAAATCTTAAAAATCTGTTAAAAATCAGGATGGAAACTCAGACCAAATAAAAGATGGAAGTGAGTATTTTTTTATCGAATTCACTAAAGAAAATGTTCACATAAAGAACAAAACATTTTTTTATAAGCTATGCAGAAGCCTCTCTTAATTTGAGCTCTCTGTGACTTTCGACAACCACAGACGTTGACTTTATCCACTATCTACCTACTATGAAATCTGAGTAATATTCTAGTTTATCCATCAACGATGCTCCTACGTTTGCTACATGAGCGGCCATCGTCAATATGAGCTGCAGCGTTCATTTGCTAGACTAATCTTGTGAGACCGGGCACTCTGGCGATCACTACATGATTACAGCTACTTACCTATCGAGCCAAAGCCTTCGTACCCTTTCTGATAACATTACAAGAGATTCTCAAATAACCTCATCGTTAAGTTTAAAACGACTTATTAAATGCCTACATCTCACGTATCTTCATTCAAGATGTCACTTGCCTTAAATACAAGGCCGAATCAAATTTAAATACGTTAACAATAAAAATAGTTTATCGATTTCCTCTTATTTTGGTTGTTATATTATTATTGTCCTTCTTCGAGATGAACTATAGATAGGAAGTGAACAATGTGAACATTGACGAGTCGAAAATTCGAGAAAAAAATAATAATATTATCTATGGAACACCTACTGTCATAAATGTCACTAGTCTGTGTAAATGTCATTAGATGACTGATGGAGCTTGAACCAGCATGGGGATCAAAGAATAAGCATAATAACAGATTGATTGATTGAGAGATTATTCGTCAATAAAACAGTAATATCACATATTTTTTATTTTATTTATTTATTTATCTTTATTTCAGACACACAGCCTATAAAAATTATACAGATAAAGAATCTGTTAGTAGGGTTGTTATTGTGTACAAAATAAAATAAAATGGTGTTAGTAAATTATGTGTAAAACATTATGGTACCAAAACATGTTGACAGCCGAGCTTGTTAATTCTCTTCACATTCACGTAGAACCCCTATATTTCAAGAGCAACAGCTGAACATTTTGCATTACAATGGAAAATGGGTTGAACTCAGAAGTTTGTCTATGAGTTCTGAAGATGTATTCTCGTATTACTGTAAATTTGGTCTCGCACCAACACTTCGCACTTGTACAGGTATTATTATCCAACACCTATTATAAATTAAAACCTTCATAAATGCATTAAAATCCCCTAGAGCATTTCTGTCGTGTAACGTTGTTAACGATTTGGCTGCCTGCCAAAATGTACTACTGAATTTTATTTTGCGCAACAAGAATTATTTAGTTATGCCAATATGCTTTTCTCTCCAAAATATAGCACTTACTGTTGTGTTTATCATAACTTCCAAGTGCTTCGTTGAAGAAACCAACAAAATTAGACATGGAGATTTCAATAATAGTTGGTATTACAAAACAAAGTGCTATGTAAGTTTTCAATGAATATAGCACCTCCTATGTATTTGTATAAATTACACATTATACAATATGGAGACGATAATACAACAATAAATGAAAACACTAGCAATATTAATGCATAAGAGTATTCTGGAACTATCAAATAAATCCTAACATCGAAATTAAAAAAGTCATTTTTTCAAACAAATTAAATAGAAGTGATGGGCCGACTATGGCGTTTGCCGATCTTTGACTAAGGGTGAATTTCACCAAACTTTTATACTGAGTATAAGTCTTATACTGGGAATAAATTTTGAATTTTTGACAGTTTCTCCATACAAAAACGTCAGATGACAATTTTATTCCACGGATAAAAGATTTCTGACTTTGATAAAACCAGCCTAACTAAACTATTGGATATTTTTGATTAATCTTTTGTATGTAGACCGAGAACGTCATTCGATATACGGAGTTTTATTTTTTGTCGTATTGTCGTCTCCACCTTGTATATTATGTGAAGTAAGATTGTGAAAAAAAATTATACATAACTTGCCAAATATTTTATTAGTTTTAATCTGTGGTTGTAAGCAACATTTTGGCGCCAAATCAAATTGTGGATTTTACTGTCTCTTTATTAATTTGTAATAAATAGTTCGTGGTCGTGGCTTATACATATTTTTATGAATATTGTGTATTGTGTACGGAATTGCGGTTAATATTAGTTTATTGTGTGTTCTTTGATATTAGTTTGGTTATAGGTATATAAATCCAACCAATATTATTTGCTCGTGTAACTTTCTATTTGATTCGTGATTTCCTTTATTTCTTCGTAGTTATAGCCATAATATTGATATATATGGCACCAACGCGATAAGGTCTAGCAGATCTTGAAATTTTAGGGTTTAAGCGCGGGCCACACTGGGTACGAAGGTAAGTTCGTTCTACTTCGCTCATATAGCTACCGCGTGTTTCCATACTTCGGTTAACGCGCACCGCGAACTATGACCGAAGTATATCTAGCTTCGTTTTCAGTGTAGTCTGCGCTTAAAACGTGCCGAGTTTTTTTGATCGGAAAGGTTTGAAGGTGAAAGAAAACAAAATACCAAGTCTCGTCTTTGAAAGTCCGTACAGACGTGAAATAATTTTCATTATTAATTAAGTAGTCCATAATCCATACTAATATTATAAATTCGAAAGTAACTCTGTCTGTCTGTCTGTATGTTACCTTTTCACGCCTAAACCACTGAACGGATTTCGATAAAATTTGGCAAGGAGATAGATGGTATCCTGGGGAAGGACATAGGTTACTTTTTATCAACATACCACGCGGGCGAAGCCGCGGGCAGAAGCTACTAATGCATAATCAAATCAGCCTATAATGTTGCCACTGCTGGGGCACAGACCTCCTCTCGGTGGAGTGGCTGTAATTTAGTTAATTAGGTAACTTAATTTGATATAAAGTAGTTTGGGATTTAAACAAACGTGAAGTAAAGAAAAGAAAAATAAGTACAGAGGCTTATTTCTAAAGAAATCCCTTCCAGCATACCTGTGATACCAAAGTAGATAGAGATGTAAACATTTTTTTTTTTCTCCTAACATATTCCGTGTTTGTCGCAGACGGCCGGCCGATGTCGGTGGCGCGCGGGTGCTGCGCTCGACCCCCGACTGGAGTGACAGTGCCATCAGCGGCGAGCACCTGTGGGCGCCCACCTCTGTGTCCGGCGACTGCTGCTACGTCGGTGATGCAGAGTGCCAGGTACTATTACTATTGAAGGAGCTTTTAACTGAATAACATCCACACGGATTGATAGCCCGCAAGGCTTAAGTTGCACTTGCGGCAGGCACTGCGTAGATAGGTGTCCACCACCATGGTGCCTCGGAGTACTCCTATAATAAGGCCCGCTTGCACCACAAGCCACTACATAATTACTTATTTTTAAAACGTTTAGCGTTAAACACATTTAGTTTATTTTATTTAGTAGGTAAAGGAGAATGCCCTGAATTATAAGGCACCCTGTACCAAGCCAAAAAGTCCGCTGTCACAACCAAACCTACTGTATTTGGAGGAGAATTCAATGCTCTTCTTATATTGTTTACTATTTTTTACATGGATTTCCGCAATTCGTATTTATTAACCATTTACGTACTTCATATTTTGAGGTTAAGTTCGAGAAAGTGACAGCCGAAAAGGTGGAGTTGGTGACAAAAAAGGTCGCTATTTATTATTGATTTGGCGCTAGTTTCCTGATGGATGACTATACGATACATCACTCATAGTCAAAATAATTCTTATTGTAATTTTTTTAATATGTATAATGATTATGTATACCAATAATCATGTAGGTTCTCGCATTAAGTGCAGCTGGTGGTCTGAATAAGTAATCAATTAATACTATGTTGGATTCAATATCTTGAAATCTTAACATAATCTTAATAATGAGTTAGGCAGAGTTGTATTTACTAATAGTACACCCACTTTTCGAATTTGAAATGTTAGTTAACAATATGGTAAGAATGTTGTTAGTACCTAATAAGGTACTTATATAAAAAATTAAAAACGTAGTTAAGATTAATTACAAATTATAAATTCATATTTACATAATGTATAAGACCTCAACCACTACCAGAACAGAGAAAAGAAATATACAAATAAAACAATAGGTAGGACAATTGGGTGGCACTCGGATACGCCTTGCAACACGTAGCATGGACTGTCCACATCCAAAGCACACATCACTGCACCTTGTGACCAAATGTTGGTTCAGGTATCAGTTTAGAATCCAAGGGAGTTTTTCTTGTATTAATGTGAAACATTCGTTACATTATGAATAGGTACTACCAGGATTGATCTGAAAGCATAAAAACTGTTGTAATCCTTGAATTGAGCGATTAGTCCCGAAACTGGATAGGTGCTTTAGAAGCTAACTACAATAATATAAATGCTTCTTCCTACTAGGTGAGGTAATATGTCGGAGCAATCTATGATGACAATGTTAAAACACGATCGTAGCCGCGGATATATTTTATTTTCTATGCAATTTATTCTAAATTGTTCTAACAATACAAGTGAACATTTTATACATCGGCGACGTTGACTTGCTAGCCGATGTCTTACTCTAGATGGAGGCATTCCTAATGATTATCACACAAAGACGTTATGAAAAAGCACCTGAATCCCCGTTTTTATTAATAAGTAAGTATTATAATTCTATTCAAATAGTTCGGTTCGGATGAAACCAATAACCAACATTGAAAGTAACGTCATCCCTGACTGCGCCACAGAACAATAATTAATGCAATACGCCACAATAAAAATGACTTTTTATTTTTTTGAATCGGTCCTCTTTTAATGCTGTATTCCAAAATAATTATTTGAATTATTACGATGCAACGCGTGACCCAAAAATTTTTTTTTGACACACATAAAAATATATTATACCCTAATATTATATTATTAAATAGCAAATCGGTACATACATAATTATCTTCTTCATTTAATGTTCGCTGGCAGGTACCTATATTTTTTACGTAGTAGCAACATTCGGAAATGAAGTGCAATGACAGTGAAATAAGCGGAAAATACGCACTTAGAAAAGTAAAAAAATACTTTTATTTTTGGTGTCCGAAAGCCGGGAATCGTTTTGACAACAAAAACGTAAATCTGATTTAAAAAATAGGAGTAATTTTATGAACTACATTTGGTTGTGACACGCTCGCTCCTATGTTGGTACGACCCAGTGGCATTGTCCTTTTATTTTATTTAGGGCGAATTTCACCAAACTTTTATACCAAGTATCTATTATACAGGATGTAAGGGTAAACACTCTTGTCATTCAAACCATGGGTAGTTGACTTAAATATAAATATAAATGACCGAACACAACAAAAAAAAAACATTATTTTCATTAAAAGATTTTAAAAAGTTTCTATCTGACACCGTGCTTGCTAGCGAAACAGCTGACTGACTAAGGGAGGGATCGCGCTCGCTGCCGGTCAGGTCACATCCCGTACGCCCCGCCCGTGTTGAGACGCAAGTTCGTTGCCCTAGCGCATAGGGCAACGAACTTGCGTCTCTTGTGGTAAAATTTTGATCAAAAAAAATTAAAAAAAAAGTTGTAATTTTCCATTGATTTTACGTTCTATAAATGAAACCAAACCACTGGTTGCAAGGATAACGGTGTTTACCCTAACACCCTGTATACTTATCCTCCGAATAAATTTTGAATTTTTGTCAGTTTTTCCATACACAAATTGTCAGACGACAATTTTATTCCACGGATAAAAGATCTGACTTTGATGAAATCCGCCCTTAGTATAATAATATTATTTTCATCATTGTGAAGGACTATGTGGGTCATTTTTTTTTCTTCTCTTAATTAGTTTTAATGATGGTCTAACAGTTGAGTACTTTATACTTTATGCGGCCTACCCAAATGTCCTTTCTTTGGTATTGTTCGTCAAATAGTTGAGCAGCACGATTACTGACAAGTACGTGCACTGACAGGACAGATCCACGCAAATCTGTGTGGGTCTTTTTCCAAAAGAACATTTCAGACACAAATCTACATGGTCCTCACATGATCTGACCAAGATCATGTCTGGACTTTAAAAGAGATTGACCTCTGAGTTTGTTTCGACATTTCTTCTCAGAGTAATCAGATAAGAAACGCCGACCTCATCTGGTTTTTAAAATATGATGGACGTGTAAATGTGTTTGTATAAACCTTCTTACAGAAATAAAACTATTTATCATTTATCAGTAATTTGTGGTGCAAGCGGACCTAAATTGGCAGTTCGTGTTGTTACCTAAGTTTGACATGCCAGAAGCCACTATAAAAAAAATCTAAAACCTGAAAGTCCGTCAACCTGTTTTCAATATTGGTATTGCTCAGTATGTTGCTGTCGCTACTACTATTATACTGACACTTACATCTAGTTAAACTGAAAACGGACCCAAACTCAGTTACTAGGTAGAACACGACCACCTAAGCGGCCGATCTACAATAACATCACCAAGTATAGACAAACATGTTTCCGTCAAAGACGTTCTCACTACTACTCACCCATTCTCTCAACTCTCGAGGCGCCTTGTCTATGATAAAGCAACATAGGACCCGATTAATCTACGTAGAGGTTGTGGTGACGACTTAACTAGGATTATCTTCCTCTTTGTGCACGAGGCAGACTATCAATGAAAGCTCCTCTTCCATGTTGTGAGTACATATACAAGGTGAAACAGAAATAAACGATAGTTTGACCAAACCATGTCATTTTTAGGGCTCTGTACACAAAAGGTGCCAAACGGAACCCTATTACTAAGCCTCGGCTGTGCGTCCTTCCGTCCATGGGTTTGTCGGTCAGTGTGTATCAAATGAAACGTAATAGGTAGCAGTAAAGTTAGTGTACTTTTTCCTATACCTAAATGTGCCAATAAGGAATATGCATGTATTTTTTGAATATTTTTATTCGATAGTTTACATCGTCAAATAATAGTTAAAAATTAAAAAATTATAAGATAAAAGTAGTACTATTAAGATAAAAGTAAAAAATTCGACGGCAAAAAAGCAATTTAAAGTAGTTAAAAAAATGTTTAAACATATCCAACCGATCCGGGCTATTTAAACGCCCTCCATTTGGCGCGCTTGGTGTGGTGACGTCACAGTCCACAAAAACAGACAAGCAACTGTCAAGTCAACGTCAAACACTCCTTTTTCTATGAGCGTTTGACATTGACTTGACACTTGTTGATTGACTTGACATTAACATTTTGATTGTTATCCCGGATTGTTACGTTACATCCGCTCTTATCCTTTCTAAGTATTTGAATTACCCACAGTTTTTTGGGACTTTAATGAAATTAATTTCTCGCTCAAAAAGAAATTTTATTCAAAAATATTGATGGAGGCATAATTCTGAAGTATTATAGTTTATAAAAAAAAAATTGACCCATATTTGAATCACATGCATATTCCCTATTGCCTAATAAATATTTAAGAATTTTGAATTTGCCTCAAGAAAAAAATACGTTTTAAAAGTGACGATTCACCGAATCAACCAATAAGCCCTTATTCAATTGATATTTATCGGTTTATATTGTTCAAATAATATTTTATTATTAAGAACTGCGCTGTGTAGGTACAACTGGCTAAAGCAACCTATGAAGAATTAAAGACTAGTCTATGGAGATAATTATAAAGCCGAATAAAACTTGGTGATACTACTACCGAATACTTTGTTTATTACTAACAAAAGTATCTACCTATACCTATTTAGAGCCGCCATGAGGTCATAATAACAAAGACGTTTAAATAAACAAGCAGGTGCTTTTTCTATGGTATGAAATTATGGTTCCAAATGATCTACGCCTGAATTACCTTGATTATAAAATATACGTTTCCAGTTATTCATGATACCGTCTACAGCATAATTTATGGTACCGCGCCGACAAATTTAATAATAGTGCAGATTTAATAAATGGGCATTTATGTCAGTAAATTAGATGCTGCATGTAAGCCAGAACTTCTTATTTCGGTATTTTCGAATTTTCGGTTGGTTTAAAAAATAAGAAATTCGTCCTTACATTTTTAGTTCACGATAAAGTACCTACGTAATTTACAGCGATAATAATGATCGAAGGTCGCAAAACCGCAATCATGCAAAATTAAGTCAACGATCCAGAATTTTCCAATCTTGCAATTCTCACAGGACCATAAAGTTAATCTAGCGCACGTTGTAGGATTAAATGGGGAAAATGTTACTTAGTCGGTAATAAAGACAATACTTATAGTTACTTTTCCACTTTTATATAGGGTTACATTTTAGTCGTTTAATTTCGCTTAAGGGGTCACTGTACCTACTCACCATTATGAACAGCTTTCACTATAGAAAAAATCAGCTGTCCCTACATTTTGACGAGTTATGCGAACATAAAAAATGTAGGGAACAGCTGATTTTTTTTTCCACGATTTCTTGGTTGGGCCTATAGTGAAAGTTGTTCATAATGATGAGTACAATGACCCCTTAAGAGGATTTAAACGACAAAAATTTAACCCTGTATTATTCTTAGGGAACATGAAAATTTTATACCTGCGTCATAAATAAAATTAAATCCTGACATAACTTTACTTAACGATGAGATTATACTTTACTGCCGTACCTACACGATAAAGGCATTAGAGAGTTAATTTGACAACATTTCGGAAAATAATACTTTACTTATTGTTCTCGGCGTTACTATAATAACACAATGCCTAACTAAAAGCTTTAGCAATACGAATAGCTATATTGTAAAGTAAAAAGCATTTTCTTTGAATGACATGCTCATATTTAATAACAAGGACACAATGAACCTAGTAAATTGCCCGACGAACTGAGTGAAGTTTTAATGAATTTTTACGTACAAAATAGTCCGTCAAAACAAATTTTTATGTTCGTATTATTCTGTAACAGGGTTCTCGGAGCTGAACAAGATATCTTTTACTTTCATTCTTCCATTATTTATTTAGCTCCTTTCTTTGAGAAGAACTTCTTTGTAACGCCGTGAATAAAGGTATTAATATGAAAAATCTACCTATTGAAGTTTACCTACACCAAGATACAAGGTATCTCGCCTCGCGTCTTGGTTAAACAACAGTAGAAGAAATCTAATTTCCCCAACAACCATTAGCGAGTTTCCTGCCTATTATGTCGCAGGTTGCTTGTAGTCGTTTATAAGATTAATGACCCGAGGCCTCTATTTTGTTGTGGCGATGACCTGTCACAGTGGGTGCAACAAAAGGGTGTCTCGCAAGCCTCATAAGCGCAATAAATTCCTAATTGTAAAACCCTCGCCTTTTACTTTAGGACTAGATAAATACTAATAAGTACTACTAATACTTTAATGTAAGTAGTTGTTCTAGCACTTTGTTCAGTAACTTCTTCAAACTTCAGTAAAAGTTACGGGTTTTGTTCGAAGCATCCTGTCTTATGTCCATAGTTACGGCTCCTTATCAAAGTTTATTCTTTGTCTCTATTCGTATCTATTTATATGACTCTCCGTGCGCCGAATTTAGAACATTTCGCTGGGTGTTATTGATTGAATATTCTCGTCCAGTTGTTTCATTCATAACAAAAAAACATTGTTGCACACTTTCATTAGTTTCATCCGTTTGGTATGTTTCTATGCAGCAACCGTCATAATAGAACCAAACTTCCATCATTTGAATTCAACTTGAAAAGCTTTCATTACGAAGCCAACAAAATAACCCTTCCACTGATTTCTAGACTATTTTGACAGCTGACGGCCGAAGGGGACGATGTTTGTGTGTCAAGCTTTTTTCTATAAGTGTATGGTAAAGTGAAGTATTTTTACTTAATGAAATTAAGTCTGTTTAATTCAGTAACAATGTTTATCTTCGTTTATCGAGTCTCTTGATCCAATATTTTGTAAATTATTCTATGTTCATCCCACAATTTATATTTCAAACTGGTTATCCCTAGACATTTCTGATGAGTGTATTTATTTTTAAGGAGTTTAAAAATTCATGAGAGCCGCTGGACTTAAGATCTCCTAGGCATTTACTCGGCAAACGTGATCTGGTTACTAAAATCCGCCTGTAGTGAATTTTTTTAGCTGTTACTTACAATGAGAACATTTTTATGTGGTAATCTTTTACCACATAAAAATGTTCTCATTGTAGAACTAGTGGGCAGTTTAATGTCATTACACCATAAAATGAAGGCCTAGTATAATGACAACTCACTGATTAAAAATATTTTGAGGCTGAGGCAGGTTCAAACAGACTGACCTTTTAAAAATATTTAGTTAGGAGCTATCGCACAAAAAGCCCTATAAGACTTTAATAAACTTAAAATCGAAATATTGTATGAATAAGTTAATGCAGTAAATGTTAATCAAGACTCGCAATAGATATTACCTTGACATCCAAACAAGTTTCATCCACAATTACTCATAATACCTCTTTTCCACAGAAACATGGGTCCCGTATGAAATGTTCGGCGTGCAAGATCGTCGCGCACACAGCATGCATCGACATCCTGATGGACCGCGTGCAGTTCACGTGCAAGCCTACTTTCAGGGATGTGGGGGTGCGGCAGTACAGGGAGCAGACCATAACGCACCACCACTGGGTCCACCGCCGCTCAGAGAAGGGCAAGTGCAAGGCCTGTGGTAAGGTGAGGGCCGCAATCTATATGTCGCTTACGTCATCGGTCAATGTTGTGCTGTCATTTATGGAAACGGCTGTGTTTATGATCGTATTTTGTTTTATTTTATTTTGTCAGTTCTATTTTTGGACTGTTATTAGTTGAGTTGTAGTCCTGCAGGTTTTTGTTTTCCAATTCAGTCATTTATTATTATTTTAAGTTGTAGCTGTAGGCATTACGCACTTCGATCAGTATGTTGGTAGTTTAAATTAAGTGCAGTAAAATTTTGTAAAGCATAATTATTTTTGTGTAATTGATTGCTTTCAAACGTTGTTATTAGTTATTATTCAAAACGTGCATCGTGCATTCAAATATATCATGAATAAGCGGCAGGTTATGTTCATTACCTAAATACATATATATAACGAATATAGAATTTACTCTCCAAGTTTCCTGAAATCCGAGAATATAATAAAACCACAAAGTTACTTGTAAAACAAAGTAGTTTCCAAGAATATTTTCACTTATTTGATTTCGCTTATGAAGGCACTTGTGAAATCTTTTAATGGCAGTATTTATACGTTATCATCATTCATTTTTATGGCCATGTCATTATAAATTTCAAATACCTACAATACTGGCGGATAATGGTCAAGAAAAGGTGATGCAAGACTATTTTTTGTTAACAAATGCATCGTAAAAACGAATAAATGAAAAACAGACAATTATGACTACCAACATATTTTATTATGAAAGAGCTATTATATTTGTTCCTGAGAATGACGCTTGCCTGCCTGCCATTGAAGTATATAATTAATTCATGGGATGAAAATATGGATACTGGGATGTAAAAAAAAAAAAAAAAAAACTATTTCAATAAAATTCGTTCATAGTTGTAGGCGTTATTTTAGAAAACTCAAACTCACAACAAATGTACAAAAAAAAATGTGGTTTTCTCAAATCATAGTAGGTACGCATTGAAGAGAGCTACCAAAAACACAGATACAGATATATCAGCCGTTTTCATAATGACAGTGGCGTATGGGTTCATTTGGTATTTGTCATTAACCTGTGTGAGTTTTTGTCTTTTTGTTTGTTTATTTGGTACCATTTTTACTTAGATAGTTATAATCAATTCAAAGTAGATTTTAGTTGTGTTTTTCTTATTATTCATTTCGTAATCTTAATATTTATCACAGTAAAAGCACCATGGTTTTATTTTCCTCCCTAAGTTGAGTCACAAAATTTTCCAACAGTTTGCAAATTAAAACAATACGAAAATAGTAGGTATGTACCTAACTTTGTTATTTGTTTGACTTCTTATTACTCATAGCCTAAAAAAATGCAAGGTTCCGTACCTCAAAAGGAAAAAACGGAACCCATAGAGGATCACTTCGTTGTCATCTGCCTGTCAGTCTGTCAAGACCCTTTTTGCTCAGGACCGCGTGGAGGTATTAAGTTGAAACTAATATTAAGTACGTAGGTCTACGATCCCTTGGAGCACCGCCGTGTCCTCGTGGAGGCGATTGGCGGCGGTGATCTCTCACGTCTAGCCCTGGTCCAGGCCATAGTAGGCATGGGAAGCCGTCACTGCGTTCTGCGAAGCAGTAATGCTCGCGAAGGAGGAGGCGGAACGCGTGAAGGAAAGGCAAATTTCGCGCCCTCATGGCCCTAGTCGCCGCAGGAGACGCCCTGGGCGTCGCGAAATCCAGGCCGTGTCCCGGCCATCGTAGGCGTGGGCTTGCGGACGTTGAGCGATGGGTAGCTCGCCGTCCGATAAGGACCAGCCCCATGTCGCCGGCGCGTTGTGTTCCCCGCGCGCCTCAAAGAGATGTTAGCACAAATGACAGGGCCCGTTAGGGCCGATGCCTGCCAGAGTCGCGGGAAAGTCCGAAAGGGTTACCGTGGCCCCTAGCAACACACATGCAATTGAAGAAACACGGGTGGGTTTCAGTCAGTAAGAAACTGACACGCCCTCAGCTACGGCCAGAGCGGGAGAAGTAAAAAAAAGTCTACGATCCCTTGGAGCTCTAATAAATCAAGTTTCTAAGTCAACGCAAAAAAAAAATACGGCCTTTTATGTGAAATATTTTGAAACTCGCAACATTTTATTTTTGAATACAGGATCGTTCAGATGCAGAATGTCCAATTCTCAAAATGCCCATTTCTCAAAATGTCCCTACAGGAGGTCTAGTAGGATGACAGAAAAATATTGTACATTCTTTCAGAATTTTAGCCGTGTTTCGAGCTCATTTCTAAGTCAAAATTTTATGAAAATACTTTTGGAATATTACAAAAACAACAATAATAATTTCCTTATTGTTTCGACTGTTGCACGTTGGAAGGCATTACGTGCGTTGAATAATTTAAACTCGATCAGATTAAGACAAATTCCGCATGACTGCTGCTCAAACGGAGGAAAAACGTTTCACTCAGAATAATTGTTTTACAAAGCTGTTTGTTAATTCTTTGTATTCAATTTTAAGTGCCTTACCTACATGTCTACAGTACCTATATTATAATCAGCCTATAATGTTCCCATTGCTGGGACACAGGCCTCCCATCTACCACACGGGCTCAGTGCGGGTTGGTAGATGTCACATGTCTTCGAATTTTTGTTTCTAGGACATGCCGGTTTTCTCACGATAAATATCTATAGTATTCTTACAGATATTCAAAACCGTTATTTCTGTAACCTTCAATATGACTTCAATCTGTATCAAGTATTAGTTAACGGCTTACGTATTCACAAGTAGTCATCGATCGCGGCCAAATACCAATAGTCATTCATTTATAAACCATTCGTTTTAATAACAAGTTACTTTTACGTATTAGTCTCTCTTTAAAAAAAACAAAAAAACGTAGTCTGTTGTATTCTCCAGATTTTTATTAATAATTTAATTACTCGACCGATGTTACAGAACGTGTGGCAGTAATATTAATTTCTCACATACGGATAGGCTTACCGTAGATTAATAAACAGACCGATTAACACTAAATGAGGCTTACTACAATTAAGTGAGCCAGCTGGATCATCTACTCCACCGGAGGATTCATTAATATGTATGGTGCGCTTCAGTGGTCGAGATGTTGTCGTGCAATCACAATCTGGGAGTTAGCGGCCAGACAAAGCTATTACATTAAAAGTCCTTTCCTCAAGCCACTTAATTGAGTCTTTAATTATTTAAGAAATCGATAAGTACCATTGTGTTCGACGGGCAGCTATTTAATGGGGAAAGTTTTCCAACATGGTGGAGGTACCTACGTATTTTATTCTAGGACCATTAACAGTCTAATCACACAGTAAAACGGAGGTAATAACAAACAAACGTTTGAAGTCGTAACCCCCTATATTTAACTAGACAATCGTCGTGGATGAATCCTAGTTAAGCACCCGCACACATTTAACATCATAAAACGGTCTTGGTGCCGATTAAGACATTTCTTTTTAATTAAAATTTATAAAACTTGTTGTCATGGTGGATGCAGCTTTACGTGGGTGTGAACCTTGACTGCAGCGTAATGCCATGTCAGTCCAGAATGTTAAACTCACGGGCGGTCCACGCTTGACCTAAGTGCTATATTCCCATGGTAACCACCGAACTACGAAAAAATCGGTACCGGTGCTACCAAAATAAAAAGGTCACAATGACGGGTAAACTTTTCTTCCCCCTCCCTCCTGCCTGGTGGAGTTACGGGACGTCCGGATGACGGCTTTAACCGGACATGTTTTGAGTTTTACATCAGCTAAAAATATGAAGCATGAATAAAGAACTTTCTTCTTAAAATACAAAATGTACAAACGTCACTCAATAGGGCTAGGCTTCTGATCAGCAGGCGTAGCATGAGCACCCTTTTGTCGACGGAAGAGTAGACAAAAATTACGTTTCCTGTGAACAGTACGACTGAAGCAAAGTAGAAAGAGTCAACTGCACTTTTTACGAAATTCACTCTTTTACATAATTAGACTCAGAATTCTTTGTTTTGTCGGTTTTGTCATAGGATTTATCGGTTGTCAGTGTGATTTTGACAGTAAGGATAGAAAACTTTCTTCCGAAATAGTCTACCTACAAAAAGACGTAGACAAAGATTGTTAGAAATGAACGACAAAATGACAGATTGTAGAAACATTTCCACGGTGGTGGATGTCAAAAATGAAGAAACGAACTGCCATTGTATAGAAAAAGCTATGTCTATTCTTCGTAGAGATAGAAAGCGCCATGCTACGCCTGCAGACGGTGAAAATATCGTTTTATTTTTTCCAACTACGACTACCCCTTAGACTACCTATATGAAATATTATTATTAGCATTAAGTTATGGTGACACCTGAATTTATCTAAATTAGTTTAAAAAAATGCGTTTCAGTAGTCATTTTATGTTCTTTCCCAAATACATATTTACTCCTACTAAATCAATTTGAATCCCCTGGCTTATGATAAATCAGAATATATTCGCGAGTAAAACAACACACAAAAATCTCCAATAAATTGGACTTAGGTACCTACTGAAATCGTCCAGGTCGCATTTGAGCTCCTCCCAAGTTTTACCAATATGACCAGCATATTGCCTACCTGGTCGAGGTAAACCTAATGCGAAATAACCTTTTAGCATATCTCGGTTGCCTCCTTGAGGTCATATTTTGGTTACCTGACGGTTGCTTGAATCCTGGGACTGACGCATTTTGGTGTAATTGGTCTTAACTCCCACTTGAGTAAATCCGAATTCAAAATAACTGCAACTACAGCTTACCAAGCGTGTTTCGTTAGTTTTGGTGTAGTATTATATTATCTGTGGTTTTGGTTAGGTTATATCGGTTTCATACGGAGTATAAGAAACCGATATAGGTATTTAGGTAACCTATTTAGACTGTTTGTTTTTTTCAATCCAGTCTTTGTAGACTTTATGTCTGAGGAAAACGCTGAATGGAATTATGAGTTCTATACTTAATAAATAAAATTTTAATTCAAAAAGGTGTTTTTCGGAGATATTTTACAGTTAAAAAAACTTCAGTGTTTTTCTCCATGACGTGTTTAGAACTTATTCCTGGCTCACCCTGCTCACCCTGTAATTCGGTCTGCGTTGGCAATTCGATTCTATTATTTCTTGGGGTAGGTTTTAGGCTCAGACCAACAAAAAAGGAAAGACGGAGCGCGCCGTACATCAAAAGTGAAGCCACCTTTTTATCTATGTGTGTGTAAAAAGGCTTATCATTTTTTAAAGTTTTTCCCTATAATTTGGGGAATAATATTGTATGGGTAGGATAATATTGTACGAGTAAGATATTGTTAAGTATGGTATTATAACTCGATTGTTAAGAAGGATTTATATACCGAAACAAAAACAAAAATAAATACATCGCTATTTCGTATAGCTACTATCCATTTACTTTTAGATTCAGTATTACTAGGAAATCTAAAACATAAATACATAAAAAAAGAAAACAGGAATATAATTACCTACTCGAAATAAGAAATCATAATTTAAATCGGTTTAATCGAATGGGAATATTTGAAATCACATTATGGCAACCCTATCACGTTATGTCACTGCTTTCATTCGTTCATTCGTTGAGGTTTTTTGTTCCAAGTAACCTAAAATTCATAGTTAAAAACGATGTTATTTCAAATACGTACAAGTGAAAAGTGATTTCGTGAGACTTTTTATGTGATTTGCTATTGTTCTTACAAGTTTTTACTACACAGGAAGGCATAATTCTATTTTTTTTTATTGATGTTAACTAGACGACGACTCGTGATGTACTAGGAGCGATGCGCATGGTTTTAGTGTAGGTGTGTGCGTGAGCCTGTGTCTTTACTTGCAGGAGCATGGTTTTGTGGCTTCACTTTTGATGTACGGCGTGATCCGTCTTCCTTTTTTTGTTGGTCTGAGGTTTTAGGTTACAAAAAATAACACAAATGTCCATACAGATTTGCCATTGAAATAAGATCTATAAGTGAAGTTATCTAACTCCTTTAGGCGCTTAACTATGTCAATGTTATATTTGGAATCTTAGTTCTTAGTTGCAGGTAGTTAATTTGGTGACCCTATTTACGGCAATTAATCTATCATTATGTAGATCAATTAATTATCTCGGCCAATTAACTTTTAATTATTGATTGATAGAAAATGCACATAATTTTATTAAGTCTGACGACCACCTCGTAGATTTTATTTTCGCTGAATATGCTATAAAGAGGTTAAAGCTAGTCTCGTCGTTATTTTAATGGAGTCACATTAATATTTTATGACATGACATATTGTAGCTTTTGGAGCGGGTGTAACCACGTGTTTAATGAAGTGTACGCGACCGCGGCGTACGGACGGCGTCCCTCGTCCGAGCCACGCGGTTCTGTCAACTCAAATGATTTGCATCTACATAGACGTACCACGAATATGGCCGACATCGCATGCGACACGTCACGAATTCACATGAACGCCGCGCTAGTTCAACGCGAAATTAAAACTTCATTTTTAATGACGTGTTACCATATCGCTCGCATAGTACTTCTATAGCCTGCACCCTGCACAATTTTAAACAAAAATAGTGTAGGTATCTGGGTTATGTTTTTTTACTTTTGTTCTCATGACTATTGTTTGGTTACTATTCATGTGGATGTTCATGCATAGAAAACGCTTTGCGTATAGGTGTTATTACAGTATCAAGCTTGTAGCTGGTAATGCTGTTATGATTAGACTCGTTATTATTCACAAACGTTAATGACAGGAATAGTTCAGTCCGACAAATGCTAATTTAAGCAGTTTATATTTGTTACACTATTATTATAACATTCAATGCATTCATTCGGTTTCAGTATTCATCATAGGTATAATTTTGTTAAACATTTATAACTTAGATTAGATTATTTTGGTATAGCGATGTTTATGTTGCTTTATGTGGCTTATTATTTTTGTGTGAATCACTTTATTCATCTGCATGTGTGTTGCATGGTTGTTTTGTTGTCACAGTCATTCCGGCGCAGCTGCTGTCGGTGGTGCATACCAAACCAGGACACTGTAGACAAGGCTATAGGAGTAGACAGTGGTGAATTTGTGAATGTGCGTATACCAGTGTGTTGCCACAGGTCTGGTGGAGGCCATGTGCTCAGAACAGGAAGGAACTGAGATAGTTAAACCAAAATTCCCGAAAAAAGCGAAACAAATTAAATTAAACATTTAAGAAACACTCTAGCAGAAGTCTGTGTAACAATGCATATCATTCTTATTAAAATTTCGCTTTCAGAGAAACAATTAATCTCAACTCAACCGCTATATTATATCAGACAAATTTCGGGAATGTCGGTAATTGAAATCCAACCTGTATATTAATTTTATTGTTGCTTGCTTTTCATTTAGAAATCGTTGTAGCTAACCGGTGTATAATTTTATTATTTAACCTGCATTTGCTCTAATTTCATCTTTTTTCGACAGTCGCTGCAGGCTAAACTATCATTTAGCTCGAAGGAAATCGTTGCCTTGACTTGTTCGTGGTGCAAAGACGCATACCACAACAAAGAAAGTTGTTTCAATCTCCAGCGAATAGGGGAGGAATGCTCATTAGGTACAGTATTAACGACCAAAAACTTTTATAATTAATTATATCGCTTGAATAATTCAAAACTTTGCCCAAACACTTATTGTTTTCCATAGGATCGCAATATAATATAATAGTACCGCCTGCGTGGATCGTCAAATTGCCAAGAAGAGGTAGTTTTAAGTCATCACTAAGAAAATCGCCTAAGAAAAAAAGTGCTTCCAAGAAAAAAGGGAAAGATTCAAAGAATGAACAGAAAACGTTTGTGATTAAGCCAATCCCTACAGCAAGTGTGAGGCCAGTGTTAGTTTTTATAAATCCGAAAAGTGGAGGTAACCAGGGCGCCAAACTGCTGCAGAAGTTCCAGTGGCTACTCAACCCACGACAAGTTTTTGATCTCACACAAGGTGGACCTGGACCTGGGTAAATATTCGTTTCATCACTATCGTTCCTGTGAATATTCGTATCATGATAGTAATATGGACGCGACACAAAAATACAGAAAAACGTTACGGGCATATCTCGCTAGGCTGCCATGGCGACGAACCATCGCCGCGTCTTGAGAGCATCTCCTTGGCTACGAGCTACGATAGATATTTGCCGTACAATTTCATAATATCCGTATGTTTTATGTGGCGTCGCTGCTAGTAGTCTTGTCATCCTAGTCCTTAGGAATAAACTTAAAGCAACGCATTCCTTCATAAAATTAGTTTTCGGGGCCACAGTGCGAAGTATTGCTTTTTTTTTAAACGATAATGAATTCTCTTTGCGAAATGTGACTACTCTATAAACCACCTCCACTCGCAGACCTGACAATTCCAATTATGTTTGACCCATTAAAATGTTAAGGTTTGGTCTCATTGCACCATTAAATCTTTGCTGAATGCTCTGCAGGCTAGTGGGATATAACTGGGGGGGACTCTCTTCGTCGTCGCTGTTAACGTTAACTTGTTTATTGACTTCACTCTTGATTGAAAATTCCAATCCAAGATCAACCTAATCAACCAAGTGACTAGCTTTTAGTCAATTCAATAACACCTTGTGAATGGTCTGATAAAAAAATCTGCTTTGACTCTTAATCAGTTCGTTCTGAGAGATACATAAACTTCTCATGTATTCTAAGCAAGGTACCTATAATAAATAATCACCATTCTTGAACGTGTGTGCACTCGTCACGTCTTCATCCACATTTTTCAACTTGTGAAATTGTGAATTTAATAAGTATATGACTGATTACATGACTAGTGCAAGTTCTTTGTCCTTGTTCACAATAGAGGCAACTTTTCTAATCGAGTAACGGTGTATTACGAGTAAGTGATGTCATTTTATGTGTCTATTAGGTACTCAAATCATTAAGTAGAAGAAGATTTAATAGGTACAGAAACAATAGGACGTATTTCATCAAGCGTAAAGATACAGGTAACTCAATGGTATAAAGGTGAGGTGCTCGTGGTGACCACATCAGCCAAGAGCAGTCGGTTGGTGGCCTAGATACCACATAATAATGTAAATGATTAATTAATAGGCCTCTTCTCAGACACAGAAGGCATGAGGATGGACCACTACGCTTGCTCAAGGGGAATCGGCGCATAAGCGCAATTTTCCACAAAATGTTTTCCATCACTGATAATGATTATTTTATAAGAATTTCCAGAATTTATCAGAGTTTAATTTCAGTCTGGAGCTGTTCCGCAAGGTGCCGAACATGCGCGTGCTAGCGTGCGGCGGTGATGGCACGGTGGGCTGGGTGTTAAGCGTACTCGACCGCATCGGCACGCGCCCGGCTGTCGGCGTGCTGCCGCTTGGCACCGGCAACGATCTGGCGCGTGCGCTCGGTTGGGGCGGTGTAAGTACAGTAGCTTATGCAACCTAAAATGTTCCTACTGCTAGAAGAGACATAGGCCTTGTCTCTGTCTATGTGAAAGGGCGTGGGCGTAATATACCACGCGGGCCCGGGTTAGGAGGTTAGTAGTCTTAGAATTTAGGACATGCTGGTTTACAACTCGTAAGTCGCGATCATCACCACTAGGCCACCACTGCTCTACAAAGCCGAACTTTTACAAAAACTCGATGTGCCGTAATTGTTATACCTACAATCGGCCGCCTAGACAGAATAGATAGATAGAATACTTTTTATTATGTAAACCATAAAAATCACCCGCCTATTGTAGTATGTACCACGTAAATCAACCCCACGCGCATTCATGACGTCTGTTACGCATTCATTAATTTCCCAATATCAGGCAATATTTTCAGTAAACATTTTTACTTCTAAGATTTATTATTTGAATTTATAACACCAATACCAACGTTCTATTTTCGTTGGATTGATTATGTAAATATTTTAATCGAACAATAGATTAAAACCAAGCTGCTGACATACCTGTCAGGATTACAAAATTGGGGTGAAAATAAAGCAGGAACCGCGTAATGAGTGTAGAGACATGACAGAGGGTATATTATGACGTTATCGTTGTCCACGCCTCGGGGACGGGAGTGTCGTGCGTGAAGCAAAATAAATTCGTTCGCGTCCCGTGGGAACCGTCCAAATGGTTAACTGTGCATGACGTACGGTATTTTGTAAATATATAAATGGCCTGGCACAGCTCACCTACATTTGTTTGCCAGTTCTACGGTATTAAAACAATGGATTTAGAATTTAATGCTGAACAGTCGAGTTTAAACAATTTAACGATACTTTGTCATACTATGAATAAGTTAAATTTTCAGGAAACTTAGTTTGCCGTACTAGTTATTTTTTGGAGAGTTCAGGTCCTGTTTGTTCTACCTAAAAATTGTATTTCTCATATAATGCCATGAATCGTTGGCGTCTATTACCTACTCTTACCTCACATTTATGACGAAGACATAATGTTTTACAACCGCGGGAAATTCTTGCTGTAATAAGTCTTCATGTCTAAATTAATATGAGAAATCTCTGTAATACAAGCATACTTTTTCTGCAAGTGGCATTAGATCCAAAAATATTCAACATGAGGCGGGCCCGCGCTAAACGAAAAAGTTAAAGAAACCTTCATTTCGGAAACTGAAATTAACGTACTATTCAGAATTTATTACATAGGTACCTACACATTCATTTCTATGAGTGGGAAAAATCTAAAGAAAATGATAAACCTATGAATATGCAAATCCTCTTATTGCTGTTTGTCGCTTGATGTACGACAATATTATGTTTTTAACGAGCCCATAAACAAAGTTTATTACTTTGTTCATGAAAATTTTACTAGTCTCCAAAACGACAAACAAAGTCCGCTCCGGCTCCGGATTTGTGCAATATTCTTTCATTGTTATGCTGCACAAATGTTCCGACATTTTCACCCCTCGTTGTGTTTATTTACCGATAATTATCAAACGACCGCGTAATTTCCCCTCGAGAGTTACTCTTTGGCGTGGTGAAATAAACACGACACATTGCAAAATTAACACTTTTACTGCAGACACTTTTAAATAAGCCGTTTATCATTCTTACATCAGGGGAAACTAATCAAAGGAACCAACTGTTTCTTTTTCGAGTTACAAAATTACAGCTTTTATATTTTTAAACTAATTCACTCTTTCTATTTGAAAACAATACGAAGATCACAGAAAAGTAGAACTAAAACACCTGTAAAAATAAACTAATTAGGAGCAAAATATATTGCGTTTGCGGTAAACAAGATTGTACTTAACTAAATCTCCATATACAGCAGCGTGGAGGTAAGAAGTCTTACACGCTTGGCGCAACAAGGCAACAAGGCTAACGCATCAGCTTGTTCCGCAAACAAATAACAATATGGGTACTAGAGCCGTGTTATAAGGAGCTTCAACTACCCGTTACGTTGTTATCAAATTACCCATAATAATATTGGCCATTACGGTTCCGCAACTAACGTTTACCAGCTGGACTCTATTTCAGATTAGGGTAATATTCTCATTACCATTTTGGCAGGAAATAAAGGTCACGCTAATGCGATCAAAGCGTTTAGTCGCTGAACATGGACTTAATATTATGTTGAGACTAGATACTCGTACTAATAGTAATCATCAATTAAATGTAGCGGATATTTCAAAGTGTTTATTAAATCAAGAAGGTATTTATTTGGTCTGAGGCGGATGGTTGCATCAAAAAAGGCTTATCATCTTCCTCTCTTACATGAAATTAATCATACCTAGCTGCTTCCGATATGTTATGGAAAACTAATAATAATGCTTGTTAGGGACCTTACTAAGGACTTTAGTGAAATTCAGTGGACTGTAATTTATAATGAATTTTAATCCAAAAGGTACAAAAAATCAAACTATTGGTAAACGTATGGAATGCGCGCGCGTGCCGTCGTCAGAGCTCGGTAGCCAAGTGCCCCGACGGTCCGCGTCCCGCACGCCGCACCTCTCGCCGCCGCTCGCCGCCTTCCGGTGTCTCACGACAGCAGCCGAAGATTGCCGGAGACGCCCGAACATCCTCCCCGGGTTGAAGGATTCAAGTGAGAGGAAGTGGGCAGACGTTGTTGTAAGCCCGCACCACCGTTCCTTTCTTCGTCTTCAGCTCCACTACCCGTGCGTTCCCGTCGCAGCCAGGGAAGACCTTGATGACACGCCCCAGTGGCCACACCAAAGGCGGTTGGCCTTTCTCTTTGATGAGAACCAGTGCTCCTACTGAAAGTTGGCCTGTTGACGCTGTCCATTTCGTTTTTTGCTGGAGCAGAGAAACATATTCTAATTGAAAACGAGTCCAAAAATGTTGTTTTATATGCTCCACTCTTTGGTAGCGCTCCAGTCGCCCGATGTTGAGATCAGTAACCTGTGGATGCGGAACAGATATTAGTGGTCGCCCAATTATGAAGTGTCCAGGAGTGAGAACGGAAAAATCTAGAGGATCAGTGGAGAGAGGGGTAAGAGGACGGGAATTTAAGACGGCCTCTATTTGAGTCAAACACGTGGCCATCTCCTCATAAGTAAAGTGCGTTAAGCCTAAAAGTCTCTTTAGGTGATGTTTGGTTGATTTGACGGCGGCTTCAGCAATGCCGTTGAAGTGGGGGGAGTATGGAGGCGCAAAAGAAAATTTGATGCCTTGTTGAGCAACTTCAGACACGAGATTCGAATCTTGTAAAAACTTACGTAGCTCATTGCAAGTACCTACGAAGTTTGTCCCATTATCGGACAAGATGCTTTCGGGTTTACCACGACGAGCCACGAAACGGTTCAAAGCAGCTATGTAGGCTTCTTTCGTAAGGTCTGTAACAAGCTCGATGTGAACAGCCTTAACGGCAAGGCAAACAAAAATACACAGGTACGCCTTTATAAGCCTGCACCCTCGCCCTTTGCGGTCAGATATCAGCACTGGCCCAGCATAGTCCACACTACTATTTAAAAATGGGTGTTCTAAATGTGTCCTTGAAGAGGGCAACTGACCCATTGTAGGTTGCACAGTTTGACACTTGTATTTAAAACATTTGATGCATTTTTTAACCGTACATTTTGAAAGGTTTCTACCACCAAGAGGCCAATACATTTGGCGTATATTTGCCAAGAGCAGCTGAGGGCCAGCGTGTAAGCAGTCGAGATGATATTTATGAAATATTATTTTAGTTATATGGTGCTTACCACATAATAATACGGGATGCTTGACATTGTAATCATATGGTGAGTTGTCAAGTCTCCCTCCTACACGTATGAGACCACTCGAATCTATAAAAGGACTCAAAGAAATAAGCCTATTTTTATTTTGTAAAGACTTTCCTGATTGCAATAATATATACTCATCAGGAAACATATCCATTTGAGCGTGACGTAAAATGAAATTTGTAGAAGTTGTAAGTTCTTCACAGGAAATAGAACCAAGGGATTTATTATGTTTATGTTTTAAATTGTGTATAAATCTTAGTATATAAGCGATGACTCTCTGTAAATAATTATATTTGGAATATTTGTGAATAAGTGATTTGATGAATGGATGATTATTATTATGATGTGACAAGTGATTTGAAGTTAAATGATTGTATGATTGATGATGAGATGAGTGATCTGTGAAGTGTGATGATACAACTTCAGGTAGATCTTGTTTCAAGTTCTCATTGGGCATTTTTGGCCAATATTTTTCATCATTTAACAAAAACTGAGGACCTGACCACCATAAGGAACACCCGCTGATAAGGTCAGCCTTCAGCCCGCGAGAAACAAGATCCGCCGGATTTTCCTTCGACGGCACGTAGCTCCACGTGTGCCCTATAGTGCATTCTTGTATTTCATTAATGCGATTACGAACAAAAGGTTTTAATGAATTAGGTGTCATAGAAAGCCAACTTAACACTATTGTTGAATCGCACCAAAAGTAACATTTACTAACGGGTTTGGTGAAGGAATTCCGTACATTAACACACAGTCTTGCTCCTAATAAAGCCCCACATAACTCGAGTCTAGGGATGGTTGTTGGCTTGATTGGTGCAACACGATTTTTAGAGACCAACAGCTGTACCCTAACTAACCCATCCATAGTACTAGATTTTATATAAATACATGCACCGTAGGCCTTTTCGGATGCATCTGTAAACACATGAATCTCATTAATTGTTGAATTGTCACATGAAACCCACCGGGGTATTTTAAGAGTATTTAGACATGGTAGACTAGTCACGAACATTAACCAGGTGGTATGTATATTGTCTGGTACTTTCTCGTCCCAGTCACATTTAACCGTCCATAGAGTTTGGATGATAATTTTAGCCTCGATAATGCAAGGACCTACCAGACCTAATGGGTCAAATATTTGACTAATCACAGATAAAATGTGCCGCTTTGTGATTGGTTTGCTGGTATCGACTGATATTGAGAACTCGAGAGAATCAGATTTACATAGCCAATATAGGCCTAACGTTTTAGATGACACGTTTCTATCCTCGGACAAGTTCAACCTATCAGAATGCCCTGTAACACCGGCTATTTCTGTTAAAATCTCTAAGCTATTAGATTGCCACTTCCTCAAATGAAAGTTAGCTGACGCTAAAATGGATGCAACTTCTTTACCCATTTGGACCACCATGGAAACCGAGTCGCCACCACTTAAATAATCGTCGACGTAAAAATCTCGTTCAATGGACGATTTTACAACGTCGTTAGTGGCGGTTGTTGCTAGGCTAACTAAGCACTTAGTAGCCAAATAAGGGGCGGAAGCTGTACCGTAAGTAACAGTATTAAGACTGTACGTTTGAAGTGGTATCTTAGGGTCAGCACGAAAGATAATTTGTTGTAAATTACGTTGTGATGGTGTTACCTGAATGGCCCTATACATCTTCTCTATGTCACCAGAAATAACAAACTTGTGCTGACGGAAACGCAGCAGTATAGAGAAGAGATCATCTTGGACAGTGGGCCCCACCATTTGGATGTCGTTAAACGACACTCCAGAAGTAGTCGCTGCTGATGCATCGAAGACTACCCTGAGCTTAGTTGTGGTACTGGATTCTCGAATGACTCCGTGATGTGGCAAAAAATACTCAGTTTTGGTACCGGAATGAGGTTTCTTTGTTGAGTTATTCACAGTCATATGCCCTAAGCTCACGTACTCCTCGATGAATGCAACATATCTTTCCTTAAAAGCAGGATCACGTTGGAAACGACGTTCCAAAGATAAAAATCGACGTTTAGCCATTTCATAGGACTCGCCTAACTCACTGGGATCATTTTTAAGAGGCATTGTAACTATGAAATGCCCATTTTGATCACGCACAGTGTTGACACGAAAACTTTCTTCGCAAGCTCGTTCTTCTTGTGACAAGGAATGCTCAGAAGAGACGGAATCGAGTTCCCAAAACTTGTTTAGGCTATTATTTAAGTCGTTCATGGAGATATTACAAAAATGAGAATATATCTTTTTGGATGGATGTTTTGGAAGAGCCACAGAGCCTGATACTATCCATCCAAGCTTTGTTTCATGTAACTTGGGCTGATTTTTTCCTAAACTAATAGATGCACTGCCTAGAATATTCCAAAATATTTCAGCACCAACTAATATGTCAATCTCTGATGGAACGTTGAATGACGGATCGGCCAGATTTAAATCTAATGGTATGGGAATGCTACTTATGTCGACTAAAGTAGACGGCAGTAATTTGGTAATTGAAGGCAATATGAAACAATTTATGTCCGTCTTATAGCTGCCGCTGCACGATTCAATGGTTAGGTTGCAAGACTGTGTACTTAATGTAGTATGACTATTTATACCTGTCACCGTGGAACTCGCGCTACGTCGAGGAAGTCCTAGCTGATCACATAATTTCTGCGTAATAAAATTAGCTGTGCTACCATTATCTAGCAGGATCCTGGCGTCGCTCTTGATGCCTCGGTGGTTCACCACCCTCACCAACGCTGTGGACAGTAAAATATGAAAGGTAGTATGCTGCGACTGAGCGTCACTCGACAAGGAGATATTTTCTGAGGTGCTGTTATGTGGAACGGCACCTCCAGAAACATCAGTGGGCAATGCTACACTATTAGGCATAGGATCTTGGAAATTACTAGACTGATCTACGTGTAAAAGCGTATTATGTCTACCTTTACAATATTTACAGCGAGCCAATCTACATCGTTTTGTTAGATGACCACTACGTAAACAATTAAAACAAACTTTAAATTCTTTAACTTTTACTATGCGTTGTTCTACGTTTAATTTTCGGAACCCTTCACAAGTATATAATAAATGATTTTGATTGCATAAGGGACATTTTGTTTTATATTTTTGATTGTAATTATCGGTTGGATTACTTGCTATTACTAATGATTTGTGTTTGTTTTCTACTTGATTGTTATTAGTGTTAGTATTATTATCTATATTACGTGTGATTTTATTATGTTCTAATGTCTCCAATAAATCAGCTTTTTTACTAATAAAAGAACAAAATTGAGAAACTGTTGGTTTTGTTGGTATGGTATTACGATGAGCTTCCCATTCCCTGCTGGTGATAGGATCTAGTTTAATTGCCATCATATAGATAATCAAAGTATCCCAACTGTCCGTGGGCTCGTTCATTGTATTGAGGGCTCTAATATTTTTGTTAATTAGATCAATTAAACGACGCAAAGAAGTTGATGCTTCTTGCGTGATACAGTCTACATTGAACAAGGCCTTAACATGGGTGTCTACTAAAAGTCTACTATTATCAAAGCGGTCGCATAGTAACTTCCACGCCATTTGATAATTATCACCTTTAAAATCAATATTTTTTATTATTTCTAAAGCATCGCCTTCAAGCGACGCACGGAGGTAGTGGAACTTACTAATGGCATCTATGCAACTACTATTATGTATTAGTGACAAATATGTATCTCTATACTCAAGCCAGTACTGATAACCACCATTAAAATTAGGCAAATCAATTTTAGGTAAGCGAATAAAGTTACGTTGTTGGAACGATTCACCTGAGTGTTTGTTCACCGAGCCTGTTACAGACCCGCTATCACCGCCCTCGTTACTGGCAAGCAGGCCGTGCGCCTGCGCTGCAAGTACGTGGTAACGGTCCTCAAACTTTGCTCTCTCTGCATACGCTTCGTCAGGATCCTCCGAAAGCACCTCAATGTCCACCTGTAAATTGTCAAATTGATCGTATGTACCCTCAAATTTTTTAAAACGGCTCTCCAACTCTAAGCGTTGAACATCGGAAATAATCTTGCAACTGAGAAGCACATTCATATAATTGGCGAAATTTGTAAGCTTTGCCTTAATGGCACTTCGCTTTCTTAATAACAAGTCTAAAGTGGCCATAGCGTAATCTAGTGAGAAAGGCGATAGATAAGATAACGCTAATTGATTTTGCGTAGCAGAGTTTCGTAATGAAGTAGGCAGTTAAGTTCAAACAAACATAAAAAAGTGAATGAATAGGCGCGTGACCTTGATGAATGTCACGGGAGCCGGCGAGCTACACCGGTCAATGACCGCTCAGCTGTTACAATTATATACGCACACAGCTGATCATGCACTCAATCAACGGTAAATATCCTGAAGATATAGCAGTGCACAAGCGTAAGCAGTATAGAAGAGTGAAAGAGACAACTATGATGTTAACACGTATTGACTCAAATATGAACGTGAAAACGGAAAATAATTTGAATGTAACTGAATAAAAACTCTTAAAATTTGTTTGAAAAGGATATAGAAGGAAAAAATTGGAACGACTCACACAATACCGAATCCTTATCCACAAGAAACCTGTCAAAAATTCCTTCCAAGCGATGACTTGGCGTAAATCGTCTATTCCAGTCGATGTAATAAGCGCCGGCGTCGTTATCAAGACTTGATGAAATATACTGTAGTCAGTTCTTGTTCTTCTTGCTGACTTCGGTTAAAAAAAAATCCGTTGCTCCGGTGACGCAGCGAATTCAAATTTTTTAGGAGTCCAAAGTTCACCAACGTTGAGTCGTAATGCCAGTAGCCGACGAAGTTGGTTGCACCAAAACGCGACTTTATAAAGGCTCGAAGGACCATATGTTAGGGACCTTACTAAGGACTTTAGTGAAATTCAGTGGACTGTAATTTATAATGAATTTTAATCCAAAAGGTACAAAAAATCAAACTATTGGTAAACGTATGGAATGCGCGCGCGTGCCGTCGTCAGAGCTCGGTAGCCAAGTGCCCCGACGGTCCGCGTCCCGCACGCCGCACCTCTCGCCGCCGCTCGCCGCCTTCCGGTGTCTCACGACAGCAGCCGAAGATTGCCGGAGACGCCCGAACAATGCTTTTAATACAACATCTATTGCTTCAAGTTTCCTGATATGTAGGCATTTTAATTTTAGGTTAATAGAAAATCTGTTTTGCTTCCTCGCTTTTTCTGATAAATCCACGGATAAATCAATGGGGTTTTTCTCGGCCTTATCCTCCAATATCTCGGAAATTACGTAATTTCTAGTGATGTAACGAATATGAATACCATTATTCGTATTCACCGAATACCATCAAATTACCGAATATTCATATTCGCCAAATACTTTCATTCACATCCGGAATTAGTAACTTCCTAGAAATCCCTTATGTTAGATATTGCGTTTCGAGATATTGCGAAAACGTTTCTCGATAAAACCTTCCACAGTGGCCTCAGAAAGGCTATTTCCAACAGCAGGATATACAAATAGAAAAAAGGAATTGTTTGTTGCCAAAAAACTTGCGACTATTGTGTTTTTAAAATAAAAAAAATACCTATACTTAATTTTAATTAGGTATTCAATTACATGTAAATATTTATATTGCTCAGCATAATTAACTTTCCTTTCACCTTCTTTGACTAAAAAATGCGTGCAGCTACAGTAGAATCAGGTTTCGTATTAGTATTCGGCGAATATTACAATCAGTATTCGTATTCGTAAAAGTAGTATTTGTTGCATCACTAGTAATTTCCTATTTTTCGCAGCCAAGTTCGCCACAAATCCAAATAGTAGAAAAAATAAAAAAGTGAGTCATTGCGTAAGACTGAACGGGGTTTCTTTCCACTTTCATCAGATACTTTTGGAATAGATCATAGACGTACTTGCTACTTATCTGCTTAAACGTAAGCTTTATTCCACATAAGAACCAAGTTACCCAAAGACTACGAAAAAAAAATGGGTTAAAACAACTCCAATCTAAAATGAGATGTATTTCAATAAACCAAAAAAAAAAAGACTGCAGTTGGGCTGCCCCTAATAAGCCATTTGAAAACGTAATGAAGCTACTAAATGTATATGTATTACTTAGCAACTACGCGGGGTTCAGATAAATTTTAAACCTGCTGGATCAAACGCTGTAGTTTTTTCACTGTACGTAAGAAAAAGTACCGAATACCGCCGCCAGTTGCGTATATTCCCACGCAACTTATGAGAGTCAGTAGAGCGAATTAGGTTACATAGAGTTGAAATTTAGCATTGCTTTTTCAGCCTCAACCTCTATTTTAATGCTATAAAAGTTTGTTCTTTTATTTCGGCTACCTAGGTATTTTCAGTCGAAAACTGTATGATAAAAACTTCGTTTTCATATCTCTAAACTGCTTTTTCGTTACTACTAGGGTTACGAAGACGAGCCAATATCGAAGATCTTAGCGAACATAGGCGAGAGTGACACCGTACTGCTGGACCGATGGGAGCTGGGCGTGGTACCGAACACGGCAGCCGCGGGTGAAGACACTAGCAACGCCAAGCCAGAACTACCTCTCAACGTCGTCAATAACTATTTCTCGTTTGGCGTTGATGCTCACATAGCCTTAGAATTCCATGAAGCGAGAGGTAAGTTGTATACTTACTTCATAGTCGTTATTCAAGAAATTACACCTAAAAGAATATTTAACGTAGCTCTTTCTGCTATGTGTCACCTGATATGTGTTGTTAGATTGAATTGCGTTTAAAACCTAGTTAGCAAGTGTCAGGTCCACACATCCTACAGTTTATCTGTTCAGGATTGACACAGACTTCTCATGACTAACTGACATGCATCCCCCGCCATCTCAAGTGTTTTAGCTCCCTTTCTAAGTTTTCATAAAACATCTGTCTTAGTATCTTAGTATTATATTATTATTAGCTAGTCTCTTCTCGTATACCATGTTAGGTAAATTATATTGCATAGGGTATATTTAATACCGCGAAGCCTTGGGCTAAAGCTAGACTTTGCCCGCGGTATTAAATATACCCTATACCCATCCAGGTTATAAACAATCTGTGTGCCAAATTTCATCCAAATCCGTTCAGCCGTTTTTGGCCCAATCCTGAACATGCATCCAGACAAAACGGAAAAAACTATATTTTCAGAACGAAAAAACTATATTTATATATAAAAACGAAAAAACTATATTTTCAGCATCACACTCATTCCCACACCTCGTAGCAATAACTTTTTACCGACTTAAAAAAAGGAGGAGGTACTACGTTCGGATGATTGTTTTTTTTTTTTTTTATGTATGTTCACCAATTACTCCGTTTTCTGAACCGATTTTAAAAATTCTTTTTTAGTTCGAAAGGGGTATACTCCCGAGATGGTCCCATATAAATTTTATTAAGTTTGCTTGCGTAGTTTTTGAGCTAGCTTCAATATTACGTATTTTTCCCACAGCCTATGTAGACGATATAATTATTAGACTCCTTCACTGTTATTTACATAGCAGGTAGTAACTTGTGTGGGGTAGGTACCACCACTAAAAAGTGAAAAATAAAAACTTTTTCCAAAAAAAACAAGCGACTTAAAAAAAAAACACTATAAAAGTGAAAAATAACTTTAATTTCGGAAGTCATCATCATCTGCCTAGCCTTTTCCCAACTATGTTGGGGTCGGCTTCCAGTCTAACCGGATGCAGCTGAATACCAGTATTTTACATGGAGCGACTGCCTATCTGACCTCCACAACCCAGTAGCTGGGTAATACGATACCCCTTGGTAAGACTGGTTGTCAGACTTTCGGGCTTCTTACGACCCGTAACGACTGTCAAAGATCCACAAATGACAGCCGGGACCAACGGCTTAACGTGCTTTCCGAGGCACGGAGGAGTCTCGGTATGTAAAGATGGTCACCCATCCACAGACCAACCCCGGCAAGCGTAGCTTAACCAGATGGATCGACCCGTGCGGCTGTTATTACGTAGCCACGAGCTCCTCGGAAAGTCGGTGGCAAAAAACGAAAATTAAAAAGCAAAGACACCGACTTCCGAAATTAAAGTTATTTTTCACTTTTTTAGTGTTTTTTTTTAAGTCGGTTGTTTTTTTTGGAAAAAGTTTTTTATCAAAAATATTCATTGTTCAGATTTGACTTCGTTCCTTTTTTTTATTTGTGTACCTATTGATATGTATAGAAGATAGGTAGATGTAAAAAGTCGGCAAACATACTGACAGTGGCAGGAATCTTGTATGCTCAGCGTATTTTCCTTGGCCAACCCTTCTAACAGAATCTCTACAAGGTTCTCTACTTATAATCCTGCCAAGATAAAAATAAAATTTATCTTATCTCTAGAACATTCATAAAAAAATTGCAATAAAAAAATGTGCAGTCTATGCATATATTTAGTATGGCTGAGTGTTCTATGCTAAAATAAACCCATTGACCCGTTTACATTATCACAACTTAGTCATGCACGATTACTAACAAGATGTTGTATAGTACATACACATACATAAATTCACGCCTTCGTCCCATGGGTTGTTGTATAGTGTCACGCTATAGTTAATATACATAATGATGGACTGGGTAATTCTTCTTACTAAACGTAATAAAAACCATAAACTACGCCGTCATTTTAATTAATTAAATATATCCTGAACGACCTGAAACCATATAAAGTGGAGACAATTTCATAAGCCGCTTTATTCTCGAGATAAATTCACATACCAAGGAGACCGCAATAGTACCTACGCTAGACAATTTGGTATGCATGCATTTCAAATTTATTAACATGTTGTTAAGCTGTCCCGAGCAGTCCTCTTATTATAAAACTTTGAGATAACTCATACTGTGTTATTTGAATATTTCAATCGGTTGAAAGTTACCAACCGCAGACGATCTCTGCTGTGATATTGACGAATAATTGTTGAGCATTAATATTCTTTATTATTGGATTCTTATGAAAACCACAACGTTCATTTTCATGACATCATTCATGTAAATCTATTGACTTGATGTTCATTGTGTTTATTCAACGTATTGTAAATTGAAATAATGTAAGTAGTTGCATCGCCGTTGGTATTAGCGAACGGCATGAGGATAATAAGTCTTTCTTTGCAAAATTTCTGCCCAGCTGCTACTATACGATGATGATGATGAGTCATTACAATATAAAAATACACGTGTTTGGTTAACAGAGGCACACCCAGAAAAGTTCAACTCTCGAATAAGAAACAAGCTGTTCTACGGTACCGCTGGAGGGAAGGATCTCATGCAACGCAAGTGGAAAGGGCTGGCCGAGTTCGTGACCATGGAGTGCGACGGCAAGGACCTCACGCCCGTGCTCCGAGAGCACAAAGTTCACGCCATTGTCTTCTTAAACATTCCAAGGTCAGGCCAGCCTCATTTAATAAAGTGTATTCGTATTTTCTACAGGTGTCGCCAAACGACTGCCGACTAAATAATACATAAAAGAAGTTTCTTTAATGTATTATTTAGTTGGCAGTCGTTTTGTCATTTACGAAATTGAAACCGTGAAAAGCATACAGGCTTAAGGTTTTTTAAGTTGACGTTTCACATAGGTGAAACCTCAACATAAATTAAAAAAAATGTTAGGAAACTGAACCCCCGAATCAATAATAGGTACTAAAGCAATCTCATTGCATAGATAAGTGTGCTCAGAAACTGTGAATGTTTTTGAGTCTAGTCAAAATACATTATTGAAAGATATATTATTTACATGTCTGTATTGTTTACAGTTACGGGGGTGGGACGCACCCTTGGAATAAGTCAGGGGGAGCCTTTGAACCCTCCACTGAAGATGGCTTAATAGAAGTAGTCGGATTAACCACTTATCAATTGGTAAGTCGCTGGAAAACAGATCATTGAAGTGTTTGAATTTGCGCAGGTACTACGTTATTCTCTATGTTATCGGCATCAACGGCTTCAATATTCTAGTGCCTAAATCCAAAATACTTAGAAATACGATATATTCTATATTCGCAGTACTTATGATGTTTAATATTCTATCTACAGAGGACCCTCTTCTGCCCACCCAGTTTGTATAATCCTATTTGTTATATAGCTGGATACACGCGATGAAATTGCTAATATTTGGCGCAGACGCAGAAGTTTTTTTGCCCTCGATCTTAATAGGATTTATGTCCATTGTTTTGTTACATGAACACGTTTAGCAATTAGTTTGTACAAACAATGTTACGAAATGAATCTCGAATTTGGAATAAAAGTTCTACATGTTCCTGCTTATTATTTTGTTGTGTCCGCGTTATCTCTTAAAGTCTTGTAAAAATATCTTTAATATCAAGTTATGAAAACAATACATGATATCGTAGAAAATATGAAATCTCGAACATACATGAGCAAATTCCGCATACAAACAGCGAAATTAAATAACATTCTCTCCAGTAGCCAGTAAATTGCTCTTTCTATAAACTGGTTCAGGAATTCTTAATTTCTTCGTAAGAAATGAAATGAAATTGTTTATTTTGTGAATTTAAAATGAGGTCATTTTAAAAAAATAATTAAAAATAAGATAGATGAGGTCGGCGTTTCCTATCTGACTACTCTAGAAGAAAGGCCGAAAGAAACCCAGATGTCGCAGTCTCTTTTAAAGTCCAGAAATAATCTTGGTCAGGCTATAGGAGGACCATGTAGGTAGATTAGTGTCTGAAATGGTCTCTTGGGGAAAGTATCACACAGATTTGAGTGGACCTGTCCAGTCAGTGCAAGCATTTGTCAGTAATCGTGGAGCTCAAATTAGAACCTAAGGAGCTCAACCACTCTACGAAAAATACCAAAGAAAGGACATTTAGATAAATCGCATAAAGTACTCAAACTACCAGACCATCACTAAAACTAACTGAGAAAGAAAAACAAAATATCCACATGTCCTCACATTTACAATAATCTTAATATATATAAATCTCGTGTCACAATGTTTGTCCTCAATGGACTCCTAAACCACTTAACCGATTATAATAAAATTCGCACACCATGTGCAGTTCGATCCAACTTGAGAGATAGGATAGTTTAAATCTCAAATTATAGTCGCAATTTTAATTTATTGCTAATTATTTGTCTGTTATTATTTGACAGTCACAATTATCTGTTAACTCCAAATGATTCTAAGAGATGTCGATACCTTTCGACTGGGTTGAGTAAGTCATCAATAGATGGCGCTGCTATGGTAAATCTACGAAGAGATGTAAACTCTGGAATGGCTGGACAGATTTGGATAATTCTTTTTTTGTTGCGTTTGTTATTCTCAGGGCAAGGTTTGTTGGTTTAGTAGGTGTAGATAGGGTAGGTAGGTATGTAGGTAGATGTGGGTAGTGTAGGTAGATGTAGGTAGGGAGTTGTAGGGTAGTGTAGGTATAAAGGCAGGGTAGGTAGGTAGGTATTGTAGGTAGGGTAGGGTAGGTAGGGTACTTAGTGCTACCCGTGCGAAGCCGGGACGGGCAGCTAGTTATAATATAAAATTTTACAAAGTAATCATAAGTAATCGTTAGTGATTAATAGTTTCAAGGTATCCTGCATCGGCAACAAATGAAAGAACTTCCAATGGTCCGCTTCAGAGGGCTTTACGCACCTGGTTAATTGAGAATTCCTTCTATAATATAAAATAATTCCTTCAATTTAAATTAAAATAATCTAATTGTATACCAAAAAGCATGTCATATACATAATGTTATGTTACTAATAAACTACCATTGTAAGAACTTTTGTAACCATATTTATCTGTAAATAAATAAAGTGACTTTGACTTTGTAGTGAAAGTAAACAAAAGGTTTTCCAAGCGCAGGTTTCGAAAAATATTAACCTTATTACCACAAAACCGTGTTTATCGGTTGTTTAGCCTAAACACCTTAAACTTGACATTTCTGAATGGAGTTTGACATAAAACTGACATTGGACATGCGTTTAACAAGTGTCTAAGTTTTGTGGTAAGGCCCTGTGTGTCAGACATCCGACCTTTTCTTTTTTCATTTTTCAAAAGAAGTTACATGAAATCCATATACTTTGTACAAAAAAAACTTTGTAAATGTAACAATTTGCTGTGATAGATGGATTGATTTATGCTGTATTACAGCCATTGCTCCAAGCGGGCGGGCACGGCACCTGCATCACTCAGTGCAAGACTGCGAAGATCGTGACCACGAAGGTGATCCCCATGCAAGTTGATGGAGAGGCGTGTCGCCTCGCGCCCTCTGTCATCACACTCTCGAGGCTCAACCAAGCCACCATGCTTGCTAAGAAGAAACCTGGCAGGACGATCGCACCGTAAGTATTTGACAATAGGGAATATGCATGTATTTTTTTATTCGCTAGTTTACATCGTCAAATAATAGTTTTAAAAAAATTCGATGGTAAAAAAGCAATTAAAATACTTAAAAAAAATGTTAAAAATATCCACGCCATCCGGGCTATACGCCCTCCATTTGGCGCGCTTGGTGTGGTGACGTCACAATTCATGAAAACAAACAAGCGAGTATCAAGTTAATGTCAAACTCTTCTTTTTGTAGGAGTTTATAGTATTACTTTTTGTAGTATTTTTCAAGGTTTTTTTATTAAAAAAAAAAAAAAAAATCTTTATTTAATTAATAACATTTAACTCATATTTTTAAACATTAGAAAAAAAAATAAAAAAAATTATAAAGTATGTTTTGTTTAGTGACTTTCTTATTTGTTTCACTCTAGTTATCGAGGACCAGTTAAGTAATAGATGATGTTATATTATTCTTATGTTAATCTATTGTTACAGTCAAGCAACAATGGACAAACTCACCCTCACAGTGAATCTCATAACGATGGCAGATTACGAGCGCCATCATTACGACAAAGAACTGCTCGCAAAGACAGGTAACAAATATGATTGAACAGTACATTAACATTAATTAATTAAATCAACGCCTGACTTCGTAGCCCTTATAGGGTTAACTTTGGAAATTATGTTATTCAATCACACGCCCCGAGTTCTTGCTACTAAATGTAGTTGAAAACTTTTCGCTATTACATTTGATCTTGACCAGAGAAGTTTGTCCGCCACTGTTAAGTTAACGTAAATCGATATTCAAGCTTGATTTCACTAGAACTGGAAAACCTCCACAGAGCTTTAAGTTCGGTTGTTTATTTCGCGTCAATAGTTTGCGCGGAATTCGATATCTGTTGTTGCCCTCAACGAGAAGCAATCGACGACGACTCAAGTGAAACAATTTTAACATAACCTTTTATTTTGATACTGAAACCTCATGTTGTTTTATTTCATTTACTAGCTTCTGCCCGCGACTAAGTTCGCGTGGAAATCGTAACACACCACAATATAATAAAATAACAGCCACATATTTAAAATACTTCCGTGTTTACTACATAGGTACAGTCCATCCATCGTTTCTTTCGTCATCCCCTACTCTTATCTTACTTATCTACATTCATACTCAAATCTTTCCTCCCGACATTTTTCTCATTCCTCCGCATCACATACCACGACAAGCGATTTCCACATAACTTTTCAGTTACCGGTGCCACTTTCAGACTTCCTCTTATGTACTCATTTGTTATTCTGTCCATTCTACGAACTATCATATTATATTATAATATAATATAACAAAATGTAAAAACATGACTGCCGCGTTGGTCTAGTGGTCGCAAGCTCTACTGCTGAACATGAGGTCCTGGGTTCGATTCCCGGGTCGAACAAAGACAAAGGGTTTTGTCATCAGGAATTTCTCAGTAGCAGCCCAGAGTCTGGATTTGTGCCCGGTTGATGGCAATAGGTTCGGCCCATGCTCGCTTATTACAAGGACCTAAACATAACTGACGAAATGTGGGTGTACACCTCTGCCTAACCCTTCGGAGATTACAGGCGTGATGTTATCTTATGTACACAATAAATATTATCTTTTTCAAAACAGTCGTCGAACCTTTTTATTTTATTAGGCTATTTGCTTTGTTGAAAATTGGCGTTCTTGTTTATGTCATGATTGACTGCTTAGCTCCTTAAAGATATAGCGAGATGATAATCATTTAAAAAGTTAAATCTGTATTATTAAAGCTATAATCGATCCCTATTCGCTATATTCGATAAGCTATATTCGATCCCTATTCAGCTATCCCTACTAAGCTATATTCGATCCCTATTCAGCCCAGAGAAGTACTTAATGGAATAACTCGACTGTTGTTGCGAATTCTGTCATTTTTAGCACTCAAATCTCAGTTGATCTAATAGCGTTTTTTGGTCTGTATAAGAAACAGGATCGATAGGCATAAAAAATAAGTTTATGAAAATTGACCATTTTCTTGCAGACAGCGCATTTTTTTCAGTCTCTGAATGCAGATCAAATAACTTCAAAAGTTAAGACAGTCTCATAAGACCGTTTTCGTGTAGCGATAACGTTAAGGTACCTGCCCTTATTGCCTCATCTCAATAACCAACGAAAAATTTCTAGATTCATGTACTGAATCCATGGTAGCCGGTTGCGCGTCGATGTCTCCCTGCCACCCTTTAGATAAGTTCCGGAACCGAACGGCCAAAACAAAATGGTTCTCATTTCATTTCCGACTGTAGCTTTTCCAAATAGAAGCGTACCTAAATATGATACACAAATGTTTCAGTTACAATTTATGGAATTTATTTCAAGCTTACCTCAGCGGGCAAGGCGAGCTCTCGTAAAGTTAATGAGTCCATTGCTAATAATGGGCTCATAAACGAACCCTTCAAATTCATAAAAACTTTGCGCTTCATATCTGCTATGACCTCAGCAATATAATTAATGAGCAAACGAGGTCGATCTATTACTAACTACTACTTGCTTATCACAAGTGACAAATCAAGCCATAATTATAGTAAAGTTACCAAGTGCAACGTACATAATAGTTTATGAACGTTTTAACTGCTTTGCGTTAGCGAACACAGAAGTGGCAATCGGTTCGTAAGCGTTTCGTATTTCTACAACGACTTTCAACAGGATTGACATAAGCTTTTCGATAGCTTATGTCACTCCTATACATTTTTGACTTTTCCATCATCGTTATCGCTGACAGAATGGCACTTTTTCTAGGGCCTCAGAGGCTTTTTACATATGATAATGAGGCATCGACGGATAGCTGTCTATGCACATTGTTAGCAACCTGTGTTCTTTCATTATATAAGTACCTACCTCATAAATCTTGATTAAAACTCGTAATTTTGTTAAAATATTGTCATACGTATAACTTCAACTCTTAACAAGTTCGTTCATCGCAGTACCTATTACTTTTATAATTACAAAAAGTTATTTAATAAATATGTCGCACACAATTAATAATTTAATTTTACTGCTTTTTGTAAACTTCGTATGCTTAGGCAGCCGAGACAGGTCGTTTTGAACTTGGGGCAAACACCTATGATTATTTGCATAATGGCACTTTTGTTATTATTTATTTAGGGTGGATCCGCAGTGGTAGCTCGCGAAATTCAAATTTTCTTACGTTTTTTTGCAATTTTTAGATCAGTGATCTTGATGAAAATAAGATTCGCGACCATAACAAATATTTATTTACAAAATTATAGTCATTAGAATCATTAATGCATCTTTCTAAATTAGATATGTTCCATTGCATGACTTTTTTATGAAATCATGATATTTTGAGAACAAAGCAAAAACATTTGAGGATCCACCTTAAATACTTAGTTTTGAAAATTAACTAACCTATAACACTGAACATAATGTTGGCCATTAAATAAATATGTATGTAGGTAGGTAAGACCTAGTCCCATTTCATTCTAAGTTAAAGAGTCGACTCGCGAAAGTAGCGGCTGAATTTATAGTATACCTAAGAGCTATTGGTACATTTGCATTTGTATCATTTATTTGGCTTCTATTCAGCTGTGTCTCACTTTTGTATTGACAAACATTTGAAAGCTCTACTAACACTCATCGTAAACAAGAAAATACTCTTTTACGACCAAAATCCTTTGATCTCGAACTCACCGCAAAAAACACAATAAATAAACAACCACTAGAAGCAACAGCCAATGTACGTTTAATGAAGTTCGTTTGATAGTCAAAGTTTTAATGTAAAACCTCGTTGTGGCCTATATAAAGGATGAGTTGGTTAAACTCCGTTTTAAATAATTAACATCAATAAATTAATCCGTCAGTCTAGACTACAATCCATTTGTACATTACTGTTACAAGATCTTATTTATAAAGAATATGTGATAAACTTGAAGAGCAGTGGTGGCCCAGTGGCAACGGCCGCGACTTACTGTAGGTCGTAGGTTCGAACCCTGACAGGCGCTTTACTTTGTGTAAATTATTTAATCACCACTGCTCTCAAAACGGTGAAGGAAAACATCGTGAGGAAACCGGCATGTCTTAGAACCAAAAATTGGAAGACACGTTATATCTACCAACCCGCACTGGGCCCGCGTGGTGGATTACGGCCCACTCCCTCTCTCAGAGAGAAGGCCTGTGTCCCAGCAGTGGGAACATTATAGGCTGATTATGTATGTGATAAACTTAAGTGCTATTGCAACTTGGACGAAAATAAATAAGCGAAAATATGAACTTTAAAAGTCAAATGAGTCGTTATAATTTGGTTAAACCTACATTTAATTAAATAATTTTTGCTCGCGGTCGAAATGCCAATAAATCTGATGGCCGATAAATTAATTTGTCCCATGAACTGATGAATGGACGTGGGAAATATGGATTTCAAAAGGAATTATTGTGGCAGATATTTTGTTAAATTTAATCCCAAATACATTGCAGCGCTAAATTATGAACTCATTTCGTATTGCTGGTTGCCGGTAACACTCATTTGTTTTGTTTCAGCGGAGCAAGTCGGCACTTTAGACGTCAACCCTGCAGCCGACTTGGAGCAAATGCGCGGCCTCATTCAGAGCATGATGAAAGAATCTCAAGCATACTCGAACCTCACCGACTGGTGGTTTGTCGACTGTGAGTGTTTCTCCCGTTGCTTCCTTTTGGGTGTACTAGGATACTAGGCACTTTCACATTTCTGTACCTGCCATAAAGGGGAGAACAACTTTTGTACCTATTTATATGCCTACGTTGATTTTCCTTAGAGGCACAGAATAGTATTATAGGTAAGTCTTTTAACGCACGCACAACTCAACAAGACCGCAGTTTTTACGTTCTCAAAATTGGCAGAGGATGTAGAATCGTCAAATATACCTAATCTAATGGTGATGGCGAACAAATCCTTACCAAAACCTCTGTTCAACATCTTCAAGCTTAAAGAGCCTCCTTAACGCAAAATGTCCCTCGTATCCCCATTATTTCTAAAGTATGTGAAGTGTACACGTAAGCTTATTTAATTTAACTTTGTAATACATAGATATTTATGTTAGTTTACATTGTCGTTTCATATACTTAATTATTCACCATATTAATACAGAATTACCGGCCTTTTTCATACAATCAGGAAGGTTATATTTACAGGTTGTACGATTGAAAAGATATTCCGAATCAGATTTTATAACTTTTTAACGCATTCACTCGGAAAAAAATCTGTACCAGATTGTTTGTACTGTTCCTGTACCTTTATTGTTCGGCTTTAGGATATTTTTTGGCATACATTTAAAATTCTACGACGTGTAGGTATGAGTTATACTTTTAAAACCATTTAATACTAGCTGCGCCCCGCGGTTTCACCCGCGTAAGTCTCGATCCCATGAGAATATCGGGATAAAAAGTATTCTATGTATTAATCCCGGTTATAAACTATCTGTTTGCCAAATTTCATCCAAATCGATTAAGTAGTTTTTACGTGAAAGAGTAACAAACATCCATCCATCCATCCATCATCCATACTTACAAACTTTCGCATTTTTAAAATTAGTAGGATTAGTAGGATGCCTATTACAAATAAATGTTATTATTTCTTTCTTTCTATTATCGCCGTAACTTACCACTTAGTTTTAGAAAAAGTTCGGCTCCGAAAATTGTTATCTGTGCCCATAATACTCTGTGATGACAGTCTTTTTCTGAAAGTCGACGTCGCACAGTTACTCCTGGGCACATTATTTATCACTCCAAAGGTGGTACGCAATGAATATTTAAAAATCCGTTCGTTGCCAGCTGTAACAGCAGAGCGGTTCTTCCGCATCGACAAGGCGCAGGAGAACCTCCACTACCCGGCGGACATTGGACACGACAACATTTACATCCTGGACGCGGCGCCGCACACGCCGCACACGCCCGACACCGAGTCCACGGCGCAGCCCGACACCACCGCCACGGGCTCGCTGGAGCGCACGGCCGCGTCCGTGTCGCTCGACACCACCACCGGCCTGTCCGTGTCGCTCGACATCTCGCAGAGCGTCGACACGCCCAGCGCGGCCGTCTCGCTAGACGTGCCCGAGTCTCATCCTTGGTGAGTTTATTTACTCCAGTACCGCAGCCCGACCCGACCTACCGACTAGTTTCACCAGCTTTACAGTATTTGGAACCAGTGTATGGGGCAGTGACTGCCTGTGAGTGAACTTACACGTGTAGAGAAGAGAACCGCAAAAGTATTAGATAGATAATAAATGACCTTTATTACCATTTATAAATATATTTTTGTTTTGCAATCTTTTGGTTATAACCAATGTTTATAACGGATGTTTACTATTAGGTTTTAGCATGAAGAAAAATCACAAGTCTGCTTTATGACGTGTGTGACGCTGGATGTACTATTTAATATGCTGTTGTGTGACGGCAAACGAAGCTCCGACTGGCCGCGCGCCGGGCGCTATTGCAATTAAACCACCCACTGCATGACTTCGTGGAACTGAACATTCCAAAACAAAGCTGGAAAGCACACCCAGTTTAATATCCATCTAGTAAAACATAGTAGCTTTTTCTTGTTATACGTTTCTATTAAGCGTTTTTAAAAGGAAACCTTAATCGTTACCACCATAACGTCAGCAGTGGCCTTCTTCAAAACTTTAATTTTTCACTCACAGAAAGACAGTCAAACCACGACAGAAGCTAGCAGCTACTTAAATAAATATCTGACTTCGAATAAATCTGGATAGTTTCAAGCATAACACTATGGACTAACACTATGGACGAATGTCTGAAATAAATTATTTGAATTTGAATTTGATAGCTTGCGATCTCATCCAGCCTTTTGGGTAACTTACCTTTGGATAGGAAGTAACAAAACGTTTTCATATCTCAGCATTTTTTCAGCATATTTTTAGAATGTTGCTTTGGGTTTTACGGGAACTTCCCTAAGTGGTTGCTTGTACACAAAAATAAAGTGCTGGAATATTTATTGTGTATATTACGATTCGTAACGATAGTTTAAATTACGAAACAGTGAATCGGGTCTCGGCAGTCCGGCGCGGTCGTCGGAAGAGTTGCTATCACCTCAAACGCCACCTCCTAGCGCGGTGCCTACGGCTCCCACGACACCGGTGTCGGTCCGGCCGCCGTCGCCGGCTCCGCTGAGCTCGGGCACGGCGCCGACTTCACTGAGCCTGGGCTCGGCACCTGCTCCGCTAAGCCCTGCCACGGCGCCGGCTCCGCGGAGCCCGAGCATGGCGCCGACTCCGCGGAGCCCGGGCACGGTGCCGGCTCCGCTGAGCCCGGTGACAGGGCCGGCCGAGCCGCTGTCGCCGCCGCTGTGCACCAGTCCGCCCGCCAAAGACCACGAGCCCACCACCGACTCAATAGCGCGGTTCAAAACGTGAGTACGTTCACTTTCATCATCTAACCACGTCGTTGTGTGTGCGCCTAGATTTTAGATGCAATGTATTCATTTGAGCGCTTCTAAAGCGTCCGCACTGAAACAAACCGGTGTTACATAGTAGCCGTGCGGCTCTAGGGGTGGTAGTCCCCAAGGACCCTCCTCGGGACACTAATAAGGATTAAGATACCACTCGGTTCGACGAGCCCTCTTTGTAAACTCTAGCTGTAGTCACAGTTTGAGATTAGTTAAACAGCACTGTGTTATTAGTTATTAATGAAGCCTTTTGTATAGCAAATGAAAAATAAGGTAGCTCGATCGAAATATTTTACTAGAAACGTGTGCGTGTGACAAATAGAAATTGCAAAATTTTCTTGGTCAGTTATCTAGTCCGTGACGCGACCGCTATAGATCAGATATAAGAGGTGAGATCACTACTTATCTGTTTGGAGTATCGCACAAGTACGGGCATTGAAGCACGGTGCACACTTGTTTGAAACTGAAATCTGCACTCTATCTCTTCTTTCTTCTATTGCATGCAGCATTCATGAAAAATTGTTTGGACTTGAGCAAGAAGTGTTTGGCTATAGGTGAGACTTTATAAGGATGGTTTTAGCTATAGAGTAGTTTTAGAATCTCGCATCGACTGACTGCTTCATAAACTAACTTCTAATAAATCATTTATCGATAACTTTTCTACAACTCATTTAAAATCTTACACTTTCAATTAATTTTGATAAATGGGACTTGTATTTAGATATAAGTGCAGTCACGGACTTTAATTGATGAGCCACCTGGCACTGTTTGTATTTTAGCCGTGTAATGCAAATCGGGTTTATTCGGTTCCCGACACGCAAAGTCATATGTCTTCGTATTAGAAGAAGAAAATTATATTTCTTACCTTTACCGGTTGGCTAACCTGAGAGGCAGAACTACAAACTTGACAGCAGAGTGACTACCCAAAGTCAACCAATTGCAGGTCTAGCAACAGTAACCTAACAAAGATAAACAATCGTTGCTAGGTTACTGTTGCAATAGTAACGTTAGCGTACGGAGAAATATTAATAGTCATTTCGACAAGTTCGAAAGTAACGTCTCTGATATCGATATTTCAACTGTCACTGTCTTCAGTTAAATCGAGCTAATGAGCTATGATTCAAAGGAGGTCGGTATCAAATATATTGGATAAACTTAATGCAACATTGTATTTATTTTTATCATTAAGAACTTATTTGTCAACCTCTATGGATAAGGCTATTTCCGATTAAAAGTAATTTATTTGTCATCTTGTTTACGAGCGGGCGATTTGAGTTCGTGTTTAATCATGTAATCTCGTGAATGTATGAAACTGCAAAATTGAAAAGTTTGAAGGTGGCTCATCAATTAAAGTCCGTGACTGTACGTTGAAACTTTTATTTAAACTTCTGTTTTTCTAAAATAATAAAAAATAATAACGCACAGTTTATTTTCAACTCACGGTCGGATATGATGAAGATTATTTTATAAAGCAGTCGGTATAAATGAAGCAGCTGTAAATACAGTATGCAAGGGTAAACACCGTTGTCACTCAAACCATGGGTAGTTGACTTAAATATAAAAATAAATGACCCAGTAACAACAAATAAAAAACCTTATTTTCATTAAAAGATTTGAAAAAGGAAATATCCGTCACTGTCCCGATACTCATGGATACGCGTTCGAGAGAGCTGCGAAACAGCTGACGGCCGGTCATGTAACGTACTGCGCGCCCCACCCGCCCCCGCCAACCGCCGGCCGCCGTGTTGAGACGCAAGATCGTTGCCCTTGCGTGTAGGGTGAAATATTCTTGTGGAAAAATGTAGATTTTCTATAAAAAAAAAAGTTGTGTTTTTCCATTGATTTTACGTTCTATAAATGAAACCAAACCACTGGTTTCAAGGATAACGGTGTTTACACTAACACCCTGTATAATATTTAAGTACTACAACAACCAAGAATATAGCATTCCTCTTTATGCAGCTCGTATAAAATAATAATTATATATATAAACTTAAATATACATTATAATTATGAGAAGCTATCAAAATAATCTAATTCAGTAACTTTATTAACGCAACATAAAGGCTCTTACATACTGGGGCGATACGTCGCGCGACGCGAATTAAAAAAAAACCATTTCTGAGAAAACTACACGGCGAACAATGCGGCGGCGTCGCGTCGCACGACGAATCGCCCCAGTATGTAAGAGCCTTAAAGTCCTAATAATCATGCACAAGACATGAAAAGTTCACGAGGCGTAAGTACGTCTCCCGCTGCCTTAGCTTTGAACGAGTCAGATATGCCACAAGACTAACAAGACGTCTTATTTTATTTATCTTCTCAAACTAATTCAGTTTTTACAGGACAAATTAAAACTTTTGACATTGTTTCAGAAATTTATTGGAAAAAACATCTGACGCTCTGCTTAAAGCGGCCAAGGTCGGCGATCTGAGAATGGTGAGAGAACTGATTCAAAGACATTTTCTTTTCACGTGATTTCCCTGATCAAATATACCAACCAAATTAATTTTCTTTACTTTCGATAAAAGCTTCAAACCTGATCAATAGGTACCTACAGGAGGATTTTCTTTTAAGTGTAAATCTTGTTCGTCTCTCTCTGTTGCACAAAACTATAAAATCACAGCGTTTTAGACTGTGACGCACTGCAATAACTAATAATTAATGCACCAGTCCGAGAGTACCGCTCGTCCCTCGTAACAATAATGTTAAACAGCCTATAAAGAATAGCAAATCGTGTGTCTAGTTTTACTAGCGATTGGTAGCTATAAAGTTTACTCGTATCGTTGAAGATAAAAGAAGGAAAGAAAAACCTCTGTAAGAAGGAAGTGATGTTATAAAGGTTCTCCTTATTTTTATTATCAGCCGATTTTGTCACACTACTGGGCAAATAAATTCCACCTTCCATTTATCTCTATAACTACTGCGGTAGATATGTCGCCAGTCTTTAAGAAAAGAGTCGAGTTCGCCCCTACATCTTCGGCTGGACCTGCCGCGTTGTCGTTTGCTGCTGTTTGACTGTGTCGTTTTTTAGCCCATCGCTCCTCCGATTAGCAACAGATGTGGCCAGCCCAAAATATCGGAACCCTAAAATTGGTTTATGAATGATTTAGATGAAAGATTTGCACGCGGCCGGATACTCGCTGCTGTCGATCGACGCGAGCGGGCAGACGGCGCTGCACGTGGCGGCGCGCTACGGCAACAAGGAGATCGTGAAGTACCTGATCGCGTGCGCGCCCACCGCCATGCTGCACATGCGCGACAACTCGAGCGGCCAGACGGCGCTGCACAAGGCGGCGGCGCACAAGCGGCGCGCCGTGTGCTGCATGCTGGTGGCGGCCGGCGCCTCGCTGGCGCGCCGCGACCACGCCGGCCTCACGCCGCGCCACCTCGCGCTGCGCGCCGAGGACCACGACCTCGCCGCCTACCTCGAGAGTCAGTATACGGCCCGCGTCTCGTCCTACCCTCGTAACACACTTCCTGATACGATCGAATGCATTTCAGAATGAAAATTCTCTTAGGGCTCGTGTAGACGGCACTGCAGCCGCGCCGACACCGCTTCGCGTAACCACGTAACTAGACTAAACGCTGAAGCGCCAACGGTTGGCGACGTTGCATATACACAGCTTAGAGGCGCGGCGGCGGAGCTGTGGCGGCGCGGCTGTGGCGTATTCGCCCTAAGCGGCTTAGGTACGATATTCAAGATCGACGTAAAACCATTAGTAAGTGAGTAACCATTGCAATCTAACACTTATATCCGTTGAGTAAGGTATAAATTAGAATTATTGCCGTGAGTTTGATAAAGTTCTCGCTTACTTACTTTATAACGCCTAAAAATTTCATTATGTAAAAGTCAAAAGTCAAATTCAAAGTACAAAGTTTAGTACAAAGCTTGATAAACAATTTGCTGTGTGTTTTTGCTCAGGCGCTTATATCAATAGCCCTGGTTTAAGCCTGATGCCGGCGCCAGACATAATAGCAACAATATTTGATCACATGTTTGAACACATGTGTGGCAGGCGTGTTTGGGTATTTCATCAAAGTTTGATCACATATTTCAACTTTGCCATTTGGTGTGCACATTGTGTGCAAACATAAATGCCGGCGCTAGACATAGCAACAATATTTGATATAGAACAAAATTTTAGGTTGAAACGTCAAATTCAGAATAGCATTTTCACTAAACTTATATGTCAGTGCCATCATATACAACTATCTACGTTCATGTAAGTGCATTGAATGACTATTTCATGAAATCATGACATTTGGCACTTTCATGAACTTAGAGAGTTGTATTGCTGATTCTAATGTTTATAATTCTGTAAACCCATATTTGTTACGGCCACAAATAATATATAGATCAATATACAACCTGACACTGACCTGCAAATTGTAAAAAACGTAAGAAAATTTGTATTTCGCGGGCTACCTTGGCGCATCCCCCTTAAAGACCGCGGTATACTTTAAGTACGCACGTTTACCACCCACTTTAGGTAAACGACGAAAAAGTGTGCTAAACAGGAACTCTGCAATTTTTTTTTCTGCTTATAAAATTATATATTGGCAACACTGCGTACTGCAAAGCATGTCACCAGTGGTAAAAATGGGTTGTAACAGGTCAATGACTATATAGCCTCTTGACTGCTCATGCGGGCGACTCGGGCTCACGACACATGAGTTTAATTGAACTGATATTAGATGACGATATGAGGGCCATTTTAGTTTTTACCAGTGCGCAGTGGTTGGAACTCTGCACACGCAGTTATTACTAAACAAGTATGAGTTATTGTTCGGTTAATTGGTGTGGAAAATCGTCTAGAACATCCAACTATAAAAAAGATAGCATTAATTTTCATCGGTAAGTAGAATATATTTGTAACTTAATAATATTATGAATTTATTGCAGGGCTCAAGATAAACTGGTTGATACGTTAAGGGGCACAAAAAAAGTACACCGCGTTGATGTCTTTTTGAAAAGTCCCTTTCTCTCACTAGGGTATTGCAATACGTCTGTCCCTTTCTATTTGCACTTATACTGGAGAGTGTTTTGATAACTTCATAATAAAGCAACTATATTAATGACGATAAAAATAACGATGTTATGGTAAAAAAGTAACATTAAGTACTTAATGTTTACATTTTAGATTTCAAAATATTCCGTAACCTTAAGAAAAGTGGATTAATGCAGTTCACAGAGAAAATTTTATTCCAAATAAATATAGCGTTGTTTGTGTAAGGCATTTCACAGCAGATTAAAAATAAGTAATAGCAATGTCATTTCCTTTCGGATAGAACAATAAATTCTTATAAGTGAAATTCTACTTAATTATTGTTCAATTAGGAAATCGTGGAATTGACGTCGATTTTATCGATATCGATATTATTGTTGCAAAACTGACTTGTGCCTCACTATGTTTGGGACTTTCGTCCTGACATTGTTGCATCGGCCAATCACAACGGCTGTAATGTCTTCGTCCCCCGGCCCGCAGTGGTGAGTCGTGTGCCTAGACGAAATCGGTCTATCAGCTCTCAAGTGGTTTAATACTCTTTGTAACAGGTTAAACACGATATCTGTTATCAGTATCACTGTTACTGATACAAAAAAAAAATTAGTTCCAAATATCTATTATTAAATAACAGCCTGTTATTTTTGTACGGACGATATATACGTATTTAAATCTCAATTGAATATCTTCCATTCTTTAATGAGAAAGAGAGAGAAATTGATAACCTTGCTATATTCCTTCCTTTGTGTCAGTGTGCATGTAACAGCCGTGGTAACAGTTTGTGTGGGGATTGTTATAATGTATTAACAGTAAGAGCCGCGGTAACAGTAAGAGTCTGTTATTAATTAATTAGTAACGGGTATTTTATATTGTTAGGAACAAATTGATATTTGTTATTTTTTAATATCTGTTATTTTTATCTGGTACGTCCTACGATATATATACGCCTCACCCCTAGCCTGTGGTGAAATGTGTGAGCAAAGTCTATCAAAGTGTTTGATCAAATATGTGACTATGTCTGGCCGGTCTCAGCAAACAAGTTTTCATATGTGTGTGCTAGGTCTATCGATTATGTTTGATCAAATATGTGACTATGTCTAGCGCCGGCTTTATGGTAAAAAGAACAGTACAATTATTTTCGGACACTAGTTTTTAGTATAATAAGCATCTACATAAGTTTCCTCATATTTTAACTTGGGGTTGCTGAAGAAATGCTCTACAGCGTAATAAAATTGAGGTGTCTGTTTTCTGTAACTTTTCAAAGTACTTTTTTTACGGTAAACTAAGGAAGAATACGAACATAATGCACTATTGCTGATCCCCCATAGGAAATGGCGTCATAATTTTTAGCCTACAGACTGATCAGACTTATAGGGAATATTACATACAGCAAAATTTGAACAGAATCTATCCGGTAGTATTTGCGTGATGCTAGAACATAGGTACATTCAGACAAACAGATAAAAAATCTAAAAATTTAATTTGGGCATTGGAATCGTCCCCAGACCTCATAGCAATTACTTTTTTTCATGTTGAAAGAAAGAAAATAAATTTATCTGACCCAGGTAAGGCACACAATATTTATAGAAAAAACAAAGAACGTTCAGTTTTGACATCGCTACGATTTTATTATAACACTGTATCGATAGCAATGATAAGAGTTACAATGCTATGACTTACTAATGCTTTTACGTCGATCGTGAATCAACCTCATACCTACTACCCTTTTTTTTACCTACTACTCTGATAAAGTGTTAGTACACTTCCAAATAGGCTCCAATGCATTCACAATAAAATTCTCTTTAATGTTTTCAGAATTCCTATCAAAATGTAGAGCAATGTTTCCATAGTTCTACTTGAGCGGAAATTGAAAATACTGCAGTATAAATATTCAATGTCCTTTTTCAGGTCAGGAACATTTCCAATTAGTGTCTGAGGATTTAGAAACTGCCGTTTAAAAATCGAATACGTTGACCGCGCCCTCGATACAGACGGAAACTATCGAACAAGCTCGCACCACCAAACTCTAGTGATAAAGTGATAACATGACTTACGAACATTGATTGAAACACCAAAGTGATATTCAGATCTGGTGTAGGATTATAAAAACGTTTCATTATTACCTAAAATTATCATATTGAAAGAGTCAACATTCATTATTATATTTTTGTCATAAATTATTATACATATTATTCAATTAATTTATTGAATTTAATCGCTGTAAATGTTACAGATAAATAAATCAGTTTGTATCCTACAAAATATTTTAATTAAATATTACAATATTATGATAGAGCTTTTAAAATTTAATCCATTAATAATCCAAGTTTGGTCTATTATTATCTTTACTGTAACATTTATAGTTGTAGTTATATATGAATTTAGAATAAACACTTACAAGGTGAATCTTTTCGCATTTTGTTTAAAACAAATCTCTTTTCTAATATAAGGAGTGAGTGTTTTCATGAACTATGAAACTGCTCTGAAGTAAAAGTGTGTGCCTTTCCCGTGTGTTGTACAAACAACAAGACAATGGAATGTATCCCTCACTCCATCATGAATACAAAAATGAAAAACTACAACCTGAAATAGTATACTGGACATGATAGCTTTCACAAACTGTGAATGCAGCGGTTTGCTTGAGACTGAGTGTGATTAATATTTGCAGTCTAAAGAAATTCCGAGCTGTAGTTTCTATCTGGACCGTATTGTTTACTGGCTTCAAAAGATGTCCTGTCACTCAAAATATAGCCAAAGGAAATAACATCCTTCGTGTTTTATGTTAAAATATTAAAACGCGAATCTTCCATGTGAAATCTGTCTGATATGTGAACATGTTAGGAGTGTGAGCCAAACATGAGAAGATAATGCGGAGGGATACATTCACGAAGTCGATCTTTTAGAACCTTTCTAAGTACTTGTATATTTTAGAATAAATTTTACATCGCTTTACAGACGATTCGCCTTTCAAGATTTCCTTCTAAATTACTTCAATTATGAATCCATGGGACCTTAACTTACTCTTTCTCTACGGAATGATAAGTGTTTGTGATAATGAGAAACTTTCCTAAGCGATTTATTCATCTTATGAATGCCCTTGCGGACCCCAATGAGTACAGTTGTGATAGTACAATGTTTGTGTAATATGTTGTGTTGCCAGTCATTTGTTCTACGTATTTTACATCATTGTGACTTCGTTATTTTGATAAAGCTATATTGTTTACTCGATGATTAGGCCTAAATACTTAGATATTGTTATGTATTATATTATTGTTTTTTGATGCAATATTTCTTGTATAAGTGTTCTAATATTCTTATTATAGTCTTCGGCAATAATAATTTAACGTCTAAGGCTAAATTTTATACTACTGAGCTGTACAATACTGATATAATCGGTGTTGTATCTATTATGATCTCAGTATTTGTATGTATCCGTATTACGGTGTAATGTTTATTTCTGTATGTCATAATAATGAACGGTTATGAGTATATAGGAATACAGTTTTACTCGTTTGTTATTTCATACTACGTTAATATAAAGTTAAGTGCACTCACTTGGAATGTTTAGCTCGTAGGGGCGAGCGCGAGTGCTTCGCCGCTCGGCAACCGTCGCGGGAGTGCTTGGCCGCTTGTTATTTATTATCTCGTCTAACTATCACCTGAATGATTTGTGCGTTTGTGCGAGTTTGGATCGCTAAGTGTTGTTTATGTCTATTACGCCAATACCTCTACTAGTAGATGTACCTAATAGTTTAGTATTTATCGAATTTACTCGTACTACTCGCTGACAAGCGAACAATGAAAGACAAAGCTGTGAGAATTTTGGTCGTAATGTAAAAATGTAAGTTCATTTATATCGTAAGTGAAACGATATGCAACATTATACATAACACTGTTTTGTGAGTTTCTTAATTTGTGATTGTAGATAGACGTTTTTGATATTTAACATAATATTATATAGAGAATTAACTCCTTGTGTTGAAGAGTTGACTTTCACCTTCAGACTTGTTACAATGGCGTATCTAACATCGTAGGTACTGTTCCTCTGGAGCCGTCGACGCTCTTCAACAAAATTTTATAACATTTAATTGATGTGACATTGGGTAGATAGTAAATTATGACGTCTTAATATATTTAAAAGTGAGATATTATAATTATAGAGCCTATATTTGTGGGCGCCAGTTTAATCTTTAAATCGTTAGTGATACTTTTCCTATGAGATATTATTATACTTAGTCTTGTACATACTGTAATGGAGGCCTTCATTCAAGTAGTATATCGTGACACTTTACACGATTAGTAATTATATCTCATGACCAAGTTCTGTCTAAGAAAGGAAAATGAATATCACTAGATTTAACATTTTGAGCTCTTACATGTCAGAGCTGCTTTTGGATCGAATATTTACTAGATTTATGAGGGAAACCCACTATTATAATACCTACCTGTGTTGCATATTTTTTCATGCTGGACCTTTAATGCCTCCTATGTATCGTCAGTATGCAAGGTGTGACATTATTACGAGAGGTTATTTTGCAGGCCATCATTTACACGCTAATAACGAGAACAAGCAAAACATCCACACACAGAAGCCTTAAACAGACTTCGTACCCAAGTAGGCTGCAGCGAGGACAAGCTCCACTCGTGGGGCTCGCGGACGGCTCAGAGGCCATAGACAAAGTGACATTCTATCAGCGATAACGATGATGGAAAAGGCAAAAATGTATAGGACTGACATTAGCTATCGAAAAGTTTATGTCAATCCTGCTGAAAGTCGTTGTAGAAATACGAAACGCTTTCGAAGCAATAGGGAATATGCATGTATATTTTTAATATCTTTATTCGATAGTTTACATCTTCAAATAATAGTTTAAAAAAAATCGACGGCAAAAAAGCAATTTAAAGTAATTAAAAATTTAAATAAAAATATCCAACCGATCGGGCTATTTAAACACCCTCCATTTGGCGCGCTTGGTGTGGTGACGTCACAGTCCGTGAAAACAGACAAGCAACTGTCAAGTCAACGTCAAACACTCCTTTTTCTTTGAGCGTTTGACATTGACTTGACACTTGTTGATTGACTTGACATTGACATTTTGATTGTTATCCCTGTTTGTTACGTCACATCCGCTCTTAGCCTTTTCAAGTATTTGAATTACCCACAGTGTTTTGGGACTTTAAAAAAATTAATTTCTCGCTCAAAAAGAAATTTTATTCAAAAATATTGATGGAGGCATAATTCTGAAGTAACATAGTTTATAAAAAAAATATTTGACCCATATTGGAATCACATGCATATTCCCTATTGTCACTTGTCTAGGCCCTCAGGTCTGCGCGGCGCATACGGCGCGGCGCCTCTCCACAGACAATGGCTCAACTCCCATCTTGCCCCGCATGTCCTGTCACCTGCACACGTGAGAACCTTATGGCTGCATCAGCGAATGGTATTCGCGTAGCTGCGTTTTCGGCTAAACAAATAAAAAAAAAAACATTCGATATTTCTGCCATCGACACGCTAAGACAGAGACAGCAATTCATTTTAATGACTACCTTTATAAACACATTATTATTATTCTCTTTAGTAACAGATTTTTATATCTGTTTGTGATTCAATATTTCCTAACAATTTTTTTTTTTGTGTTTATGATTTATGACTTTCAAAATATCCACCCCTTATAATATTACATCCTGTATAGACTTGCCCAACGATATAATTTGTACTGCGACTTGCCTGTAGGCGTCGACGAGAGGTGCTTACACGTTAGCAAGCTATTAATTATGCGTAGGAGTATATAACTGAAATACCGAGGCGTACACCTGGTCGGCACGTGGACTACATTAATTCGTAGAGAGACCCTTTCGTCGTGATTCTCTAATGCTGGCACTAACTACACTTGGCGTATATGCGCAAATATTCGTGTTATTTCATTAATACAAACTGAACTTTATTTCCCAACATATAAAGCATATTTTGTATCACCCAAGTAACGTGAATATTTTGACAAATACGCCAAGTGACGTGCCGGGTTAACAGGTTGTGTTGATACGAGTATTCTGACTAGGTATCTAATAAAGATCTTTGTTATTATAGCCAATGTGTAAATGATGATTTATTATACTATTAGTAAATTTATTCCAGTATTTAATAAATACTGATGTTTTTGCTTTAAGTTTGACCTATTTCCGTAAGCACATGCAGCATTCCATTCAAACTCTAGATACCTATGCCTTTAAATATGTTCTACATTTTCTTCGTCTTACACTGTAACGACACATTGTATTATTATACTATTCTGCAAAATAACGAACTAAGAAAATAAAATTATAATAAGGTTCCTTAACATTGTTACATGATTGTCTTAGTTTTCGGGGGTTCCGTATCCAAACAAATAAGTGTGTATCAAAGTTCTATTTTTGTGAAAGAAAGAAGTCGTTAATCTTATAAATGCAAACAAACTTAAAATTTCCTTTTTGCGTCTTTATCATATCCATTTCAGCAACCATTTTTCTACTAAGTCTTCTCTTCTTGACTCATAAATGTCGAGTTACAACACAGTATCAACACAGCAGTCTTTTGCTAAAAGAGCATATTTTCTAGCGTAAATTCTTCCTGGATCTCAATTAGGATGACCCAGACTGGCAGTTACTTTGCTGTGTCATCCGTCATTAAATGTCTGTTACAACAGACGACAAGCATACATGGTTTCAAAATTTCGGACGCGATACAGCACCTACCTACTTTCACATTATGTAACTACAGTTTGATTTCTTTTGCTGGTAACTTTATCGTCATATCGACGAGACGGAACCCCTGGCAAGTGATCAAACTCGCATTTTCGAACTTTTTTGAGCATTACAGTATTATGTAAACAGAATAGACCCCAGAGATCCTGCGCAGTGCTGTGTCGAATACTGCGTTTTATCGTTAAATACTATAAATATTTTATTTTGACTTTTCGACAACATCGTACCACCGAGAACAAGTGAAGTGGTCTATTTAAATGTTCCTTTAATGTGTGTACTTATTAAGGTAAAATGTATTTTAATCTAATAACCTATGGTATATAATGTAAAAGACACAATCTTGTATAAATTGGCAGCTGCAATACATGACGCGAGTGTATGATGGCACTACATCAATATGTATGTACTCACTGTGAGGTTAATTAAATGATTAATAGCTAATGTCGTTTCCTCCTAATTCTGCTCCCAAGTTTGCCAAGTCCCCTTAAATGTATATTTCACTTACGTTTACATTAGATTGTTCTGGTATATAACTGCTTTCGCGAAGTTATAAATCTAATTGTCCCGAGATACAAGTTGGATGCCATAAATAATAATAACACAGTAGTTGATACGTGAATGTATTATGTTTGTAGGCAATAAATGTGCCCAGCTAATATAAGTATTTGTGCTGATCACCAATAGTACTCCGAAGTTGGTTATTTCATCGATTATGTTATTAACCGGAACAGAAAGCATATAGTACCTTTCGAGCATTTGTCACGCCATTCTGGGTGGTCTCTTCCCGGGGACCACTTGATGTTATAATGACGATAACTCTTAAGTTTTGTATCGGAGGTGTTTACAAAACATATGTCGTTGGAATTGGAATTAGATAAACGAACACTTTAAAAATGGATAAGTACAGTTTAGCTTGGTAAAATATTGTTACTTTAAATGTTATCTGAGGGGGAAGGGGGGATGAGTAAGTATCGTCTGCTAAGCATTACAAATTGATGCTTTTTAGCTGAAGGGAAAACACAGTGAAGCTTAGTTGGGTTTAGAAGCTCCGTAGCACGATGTGAAGTAGCGAGCAACTCGGCTCGTGAAGATCGTGAAGATAAGCTGCAATATCAGTCCCTGCCATCATCCCGCCGCCGCCGCCACCGGCTCTCCTAGACCTTCCTCGTCGAGATTAAATGCATCGTGCGTCATCTCATATAAACTTCATCCGTATGAACCCCGCACCGATCGACAAATAAAAATATGCATCAGCCGATCGTTGTGGAAAACTTGCTCAATATCTTAATTATAAATTATCTGTAGATAACTCTTACATACTTCCCTTGTTAAAGCTTTAAATCTCTTGTTCAAAGAATGTTCTGTCTACCTCATAGTAATTACATACATGTGATTAGGAAGTGCAATAAATAATAAATTATTATAAATCCTTATACGAGTATTATAGCCTTTTTCAAAATAGTTTACCAAGGAAAAGCATAATCAACTATGTAAGTAGGTACTTTTATGAAATGTGTGTAACGGCTACTTATTCAATTACTCTGTAGTACCAAACTGGATATTATTATATAAACTATTGAAAATTTAATGGTAATAAGTAAAACTAGAGTTTTGAGAGCACTCATTTCAATGTAAGTATGTACATGATACTTATTTTTGCACTCAATAAAGTCACTATTTTAAATAAAATTATTAAAATCAAGTACACTGAAAGAACAATAAATAAAGTACGATCTAAATTGAGTTTTATTTCACTTTCCAATATCAATATCATGCACAACTTATCCGTATTTATGAACGGATTATCAACATCATTTATTATGGTATTCAAAATAATACTGCTCGTAAAATGAAAGAGATAAGTAAGTACCTACAAGAAACATAATTAAACAGAAAGTATTAACTTAACTACACGAATTTAACCGTAATCTATATGCTGTTCATTGCATTTAGGCAGAGAAGTTATAAAGTCACGACATCTTTTGTAATTGTGAAGTTATATAAAGTTTAAAAGATAGGAGATATGCGAGACCAGCGGGAGTACCTACAATTACCGAGTATTTTAATCTTTATTCTGAAAGGGTACAGCCGGGACTTCAAAAGAAGTACCTTGCATAAATATAACGAGGAAAATATTACAGTAATTATAAATTCTTTAAAAGAATTTTAAAACATGAGGTGATCCTCTGATACTAAAATTCTGTATTTATAAAACAGCAACCGTAATCATAAGAATCAAAGTATTAAAAAACCTGTTGCAGTAACTAAAATAAGAAATCGAACTGGACGCGTAGCACAACGGTATCAGCTACGACAGCGTAGCCGCCAGGCAACTTGTGTAGCTAGGATTACTACGTCAGCTACACCGTAGCAGCTATGCTACGACTAGGGACTGGCAATCTCGAACCGATATTAGCAACTCGAGGTCTCTCGTGCTAAGTCTGGGGTCGAGATTGGTAATTCGAGATTTCAGCCGGCAATCAGATGCGATCTCGTGTTCGAGAAATCGATATTTTTGATATCGGTTTTTGCCTACTTTTTACCCGACTACGGCGAAGAAAAAGGAGGGTTATGATTTTGACCGGTATGTATGTATGTATGTATGTTTGTGTATGTATGTATGTTCATCTGTTCCCTCCTATCTTCCAAACCACTTATCACAATTTGACAAATGACGTATCGTTAGAAGCGTCGTGATTGTCCGCTGGTTATAGGCTATGTGAAGTCACATTAAATTAAAAATGGCGCCCTCTAGAGGACATAAAGTGAGGAACTTAAAAAAACAAAATCAGTAAAAAGTTGACACTTGCAATGTCATTTTAAAGTATCCATGACAATTTCAATAATATGTATACAGTTGTATATTATCGAAATTGACATGGATACATTAAAATGAAATTGAAAGTGTTCACCTACTTTTTCGATCGATATTTTGACTTTCAATTGTTTTAGCATTCAGCTTTTATTTTCTTAATAGAAATTGTAAACGTGTTATAGAAATTGTCATGGATACATTAAAATGGCATTGAAAGTGTATACCTCCTTTTTACAAGCTTTATATTAGCTTGCTCTGTTCGTATGTTTCTTCAAGCACTTCCTGGCATCTGATTGAACTGAAACTTGGCATTCTCATACAACTACCGAGACATTTTGAAAAAATGAGACCATGTTGCTGGTCTGGAGGAGATGGATGGAGGATGATGGAGCCGGAAGTTGGTCATAGGAACTCTTCAATAAAACAAGATAGCAACATCGTGTTTGGACTCATTGGTCATGTATTAACGAGTACTTTAACACTAGGTGTGTTCAGGGTCTGATGATGGAGCCGGAAGGTGGCCATGGGAAAACCTCAATGAAATAAGTAGCACCATCGTGTTTGGACTAATTGGTCATGTATTAACAAGTGCTTTGACACTAGGTGGTGTTCAGGGTCTGGTGATGGAGCCGGACGGTGGCCATGGTAACTCCTCAATCAAACAAGATAGAACCATCGTGTTTGGACTCATTGGTCATGTATTAACAAGTGCTTTGACACTAGGTGATGTTCAGAGCCTGATGATGGAGCCGGAAGGTGGCCATGGGATAACCTCAATCAAACAAGATAGCACCATCGTGTTTGGACTCATTGGTCATGTATTAACAAGTGCTTTGACACTAGGTGGTGTTCAGGGTCTGGTGATGGAGCCGGACGGTGGCCATGGTAACTCCTCAATCAAACAAGATAGAACCATCGTGTTTGGACTCATTGGTCATGTATTAACAAGTGCTTTGACACTAGGTGATGTTCAGAGCCTGATGATGGAGCCGGAAGGTGGCCATGGGATAACCTCAATCAAACAAGATAGCACCATCGTGTTTGGGCTCATTAGTTGTGTATTGACAAGTTGTCACACTTGTCTTTCTACGTTGAAATACAAGTGTGCGTGCACAGAGTGTTTCTTTTACGTCTTAATTAATAGCTTTGTGAATATTTCACTAATTATATTATTTTTTTTGGATTTATGGACGCTATACTATTGCGGGTTGACGGGAACGCCCTTTGTTAGTTAACATACGTATATTATAACCCCAAAAAATGGAAATAAAAATTATAGTTATAAAACTAAAACCCCGACTACGGCAAAAAAGTAAATCAACTAAAAAGGTATAAACAAGACATCACAGACTGACAAATTTAAAAATCCGGAGTCACACATAAGTCGTCGATTTATGCTCTAACACATGTGACTCCGGATTATTTTCTTGTCTGTCTGTGATGTATTGTTTATACTTTTTTGTTGATTGACTTTTGTCGTAGTAGAGTTTTAGTTTTATAACTCATATATAGATAAATAGTGGTTGGTTACTGCAATAAAACAAGAGCTTACAGAATCAGTGTTGTAATTCGTCACCAAACGTATCTAATCTTTATAAACCAAACGTTATGCAAATACATATAAATGATTTTAAATCACATTTTAATCAAGTATAATTAATTCACTGTCGTTACACATAACCATTGTTCATTTTAAATACGAAGTTTCGGTAATTAATTAAAATCTTGTGTAGCCACCTTCAGCGTTGATTACATCTTGCAACCTTTCCCGCATTGATGAAACCATATTGTGACATATATTATTTCCTCTAAAACCATTCCATATCTCGTGGACGTGTAAGACCAAGGCTTCTTTGGTTCTAGCTTGGTTGCTGTCCCACTCTTGGACCATCAGCCCCCACAAATTCTCAATAGGATTGAGGTCAGGGCTTTTAGGCGGCCACGGCAACAAATTCACTAAATTTCGGTTGCGATTGAACCAGGCCTGAGTGAATCGAGAACTATGCATCCCTGAATTGTCCTGCACAAAATCAATAGGCTTCAATTCGGGAAAGTATACCTCCAGACTAGGCAGTAAACCTTCGTCTAAAATACTGGTATATTGCTCGCTATTCATTCGACCACTGATCTCGGCCAATTCACCGGGTCCACTGGCTGCCATCCAGCCCCAAAAGCCGAAGCTTATCCGCCCACTTCTTCTAGATGGTAGTATATTTCTTTCCAAGTAACGAGTGTTATTAGGCCGCCATAAAGACAAACGTCCATCAGCAGAAGAAACAAACACCTTTTCATCAGAAAAAATGGCTCTGCTAAAATCGTAGTTTAGATATTCTTGAGCAAATTCTAGTCGCAGTTGTTTATGGCGTGCATTTAAAAGTGGTTTTCGCGCCGGAACTCTGTGGCGTATGCCAGCTGTACGTAGGTGACGTCGAATCGTTGAAGATGATATGCGATATGAAGATGATATGTCTTGAATTCGCACAAATCCATTACTAACCACCCTGTTCACGATCTGGCTGTCCTGGCCCGCGGAAGTTTTTCGTGGACGACCACTACTTTTAGAACTAACAACGTCACCTTCATCTTCCCATCGCTTGAGCCATAAATACACGGTTTTTCTCTGAAAAAAAAAATGCATTTAAATAAACTGTTACAATAAAGAACTCTAAAAACGGCTGCTCAACGTGCGGCATCCTAAAAATAGCTTATATTGGAATGATAATTTATATTAAAAGGGATTATTATCTCTTTATTTTGAACTTTTTATGAATTAACAAAACTATAAAATAAAAAAAATCAACAATAAATTGCAAACTCACCGAAATTCCCAATTCGTTTGCAATATCTGTAACCGAAAGTCCCTGTTCTTTAAGAACAATGGTTTTGTGTTTGTCATATGTAGAAATACGATATGGCACATTGATATTATTCATTTTACATCGATTTCAATAATAATCACAATAAAACACGTTATATTTAACTAGCTGCGCTGTACGAAAACAAAAGACAATCGTAATGCGCGCTTCCCTTCAAGAAAAAAAAACAAACAGTAAAAAGTTCGGATAGGTACAAATAAACATAAAATGTACTTAATAATTTGACTTTGAATTTATTGATATTGTTTGTTTTATAAATATACTTACCTACATGTGGTTTAATTTTTACCATGTTGTATTATTTTTGGTTTTTGTTTTATTTCCCATCTTGTATTGCCGTTCTAAGGTACTGGCCACTTTGAATTAAAATTAAACCTGCACCATGGTGTGAGATTCCAGAGTGCAACTTTTTTCTCAAGATTCGATTCTTTGAGTTTCAACTTTCTTCTTAACCGACTTCTTCAAGAAGGAGGAGGTTCTCAATACATCGGTTTTTTTTTTGTTGTGTGTATGATACGCGATTTCTCCGCCAATTATGAATCGATTGTGATGATTCTTTTTTTTTTTTGATAGTTCATGCTTCAGAGGTGGTGCAATATAAATTTTATTAACTTTGCTTGCGGACTTTAGATTAATATCTGACTGTAACAACTTTATACCATGTCACAGATATTATAATACTACGTACAGATACCCAATCCCATACAAAGAAATGACACCACCCTAAGTCTGACTATTGAGCTGGCTATTTTTCACTCTCCATTTTTTTAACAGATGGCAGCATCAGCGACTCACTAATTGCCAGAGACTGTAGTTTTACAACGCCATCTAGGAGTCTTGCCTAGATAATACACAAGACTCCTAGATGTTTTTCTTCCTTTTTTTACGTTTTTTTTCCCTAAGTGTTCAATTTTTATATTTCTACGTAAAGTACTAGATTAAAAAAAGATGTTGTTTGATTTTCCTTAAGAAACGACTTATACACAAGTTTAAAATGACCCTGTCATCACTTGAATAAAACGTCAATCACATCTATTGCAAAGAGCTCTCAACAAAATGATTAACAGATGGCTACTTTATCATTCTAAGGGTTCGAATTGAAGTAAACGGTTTAGTTTAAGTTTTTTGTTGAAAATACGAGATTTATGAGTGTAAATACATAAATCAGCATTAAACAAAGATGTTTTGATTTTTACTAATATTATCTTAGCCAAAATTTGCCGTATAACGCTTTTTAGTGATTGTTAATTTCATAAATTGTTACTTATGCTGCCATCTATGATTTTTTTTCAAGACTAATTATAATTTGTTCGAGTTGAGACCCCATGATCATGTATAAGACAAATAAAGACTTATCTTATCTTATCTTGCGTAGTTTTTGAGTTAGCTTAGTCTATGGAGACTCCGTCACTGTTATTTACATAGCAGGTAGTGATATTCGAATTTGTGTGGGGTAGATACCACAACTAAAAAGTGAAAAATAAAAACTTTTTACAAAAAAAAAACAACCGAATTCCAAAAAAAGCACTAAAAAAGTGAAAAATATTTATATTTAAATATAAAAATAATATAAAAAAAAAATAATATTTATATTAAATATTTTTCTCATGTTGCACAAATAACTATAGGACTGTATAAGAAAAAATCAAAAAGCTGAAAATAAAAAAATAATTTAAAACACCAAATAACCCGACTGCAAAAACACGTACCTACTTAATTGAAAAGACATAAACAAGCATTAAACCAATTTTGTTTTTCCCGCCTGCAATACCAAAATTCTATAATAGTTATTTGTTATGCAAGGCTGCAAAGTTGTTTTTTGGCGCGAGTACTTGTATTTAAACCTGAGCAAGCGAAGAAGCGAATGGCTCAATTATAGAATCCTGAGCGATGCGAAGGTTTCAAAGGTACGAGACGCAGAATAACTTTGCTGCCGAGCGAAACACACAACTTTTCACCTCACTACAGCGAGGAAAATGGTGTCTCCATGCATTGAAAAAATATTGTAGGTACGCTTTTATGCACTTTTACCAGAAGAAAGCTCATTTCGGCATTATGTACCGCTTGCACTAACTCTGCCACTGTTAAACAAACCAAAATGATAGAAAGCGAATTGAATATACAGAAGAAAATTTTAGAGTTTTTTGAAGTGAAAAATTCTCTAGGCGCTTTGAGCAATTTTTTTCGTGCTGGCCAGTATGATTATTCTAAAAATGAGGTTGGCGCACTGACATGAAATAAGTATTCATGCATTATCAGTGGACCCGGCGGTATACAAAATTATTGAATAGAAAGTTTCGAATTTCAAAAACACTTTCCACGCTAGCGCACAAAATGCACTTTTGCACTCAGATTTCGAATGACAAACAGACTTTCCGAGTTTGTGAGGTGAAAATATTATTGCTTGTTTATCTCTTTTCAGTTTTAAGTACTATCGCGGTCTAAAAATGTTTATCAGTTTTCAAACTAGCTTCTTTACCACACTGTGTGCAGTAAAGTCTAAAATGCTATATCTGCTTCTTATTACTTTTATTTCATAATTTTAAAGTTGACATTTTACCATAATGACATAAAATGCTATACCTCCTTCGTATTACTTTTATTTCTTAATTTTAAAGTTGACACCTGTTGACATATTATCGTAACCATAATGACATTTTAACAAAGAAAATAGGTTTGAATTTTAGTAAATATAGATTGATAGAAATACAATGGCTAGTATAACCCCGCAACAAAGGGCTGAAATATTATTTCTCCACGAAGATGGCTTGAATATTAGTGCGATATCACGAGAGCTCTATCTCGATTCACCGTGAGATTTTGGATTCGGCGTCATGGCGAAGAAGGGCAAATAGCAGATCATAGAAGCAATTCAGGACGACGGGCGATACTAACCACCGCGCAAATAACTGATATGGTTCGACATTACGAAGAGCGCGGCTTCACACCAACTAGTCGTTTTGCTGCTTTGTATGATGTGGGTCCTCGGACGATTCGACGAGCTTTGCACGGAGCAGGGCTTACACTACAGACGTCATGCTATAAAAGTGGAACTCAAAGCTCACCACAAAACTGCCCGACTTAATTTTGCGCGACAATATCTTGATTTTGATTGGTCGAATGTTATATTTACCGACGAAAAAACTTTTAAATCGAGTCAAATTGGAAGATAGACTTTTTGGCGTTATAATCGCACTCGGTATGATGAAGCTCATATCGTGCCTCAAAATGAATCTGGTCGCATAACAGTCAACTTATGGGGGTAGATGAGCCACGATGACGTCGGAAAACTGACGTCGTTAGAAAAAAGGGTTACTGCGAATAATTATATGTCACTTTTGGAAGAGGTGATGCTGCCTACTGTGCGCGTTGTGTATCCTGCAGCAGAATTCCCACAAATTGATTACGTTCAAGATAATGCACCGATACACAAGGCCCGGGCTACTATGGCGTGGTTCAACATGCACCGTGACATTCGTCTCATTCAATGGCCTGCTCGTTCAGCAGATATGAACCCGATTGAAAATCTGTGGGGCATAATGGTTCAACGCTGGGACTGTCAGAACGAAAGTGCACGGGTATGGGATGATATCAGGGGGACAGATTTATGCGCGCGGCTTGTCTCATCTATGAGAGATAGACTACGTGCCGTCATAGCTGCTGGTGGAGGCTATACTAGTTATTAAAACTATAAATTATTGATCATTTCCATAAAAAAATAAAAATGTTTACTATAAAATTGTCTATTTTTGCATTTTTAGTAAGAAGTTCAACCTCGCTTGGTTAAAAAAGATTTGTTTGAGAAAAAATATTAAATGATTTATTTCTGTAAGTAGGTTTGTACAAACACTTTTAAACGTCAATCACATTTTTAAAACTAAATGAGGTCGGCGTTTAATATCTGACTACTCTGAGAAGAAAGGCCGAAATCACTATTATTGTCATCGACCTTGTGACATAGATGTGTGCATGCAATTCTAAACCTTAAGGTGGTAAACATTCTCAGACCGCGACCGTACGTGTTTTTGCAGTCGGGTTTTCGGTTTTTTAAATTAATTTTTTATTTTCAGCTTTTTAGTTTATTGTAAATTAGCTTGTGCAAGGCCTCGCATGCGATTTACGAGGTCCGCAAACATGGTCCATTTTTTCGCTATCAAATTATTCCTAATTAAATTTAAACATTTAATTTATATATATTTTTGTAATCCCCTTTTAATTTCCTTTGTTTTGATACCCTACTCGATAGGTTTGGTTATTTTTTTAAATTAACTTATTACTATTTCGCTCCAGAAATCCGCCATTTTGTTTTTTTTATACACCTATCTAAGGACATTTGGGTTTTTAAGACGAATACATAAATCGATACCTTAACTGTCGAAATCCATCCAGGCGTTTGGAAGATACGACAAACATAGATACATACATACAAGATACGCGCGAAAAACATATCCCTTCCTTGGCAGTCTGGGTAAAAAACATAACCCTTCTTTGGAAGTCCGGGTAATAAAATCAGTCGAAAGGGCGAGTCAATGCCACACGCTGATGGCGACTAGCTAACTTTCTGTTACATAATATGTTAAAACGTAAATTAATGATAATAAATCTAAAAATAAATAATATAATAAGATCCTATATTTATGTACGAGATTTTGTCAATTTGGTAATATCACAACGTGGGTTCCTTTTGAACCCAAATTACGACTTATTTCCGAGCTCAAGCGGCTTGAAACTGTTGCTTTGTTATTGTTTACATAATTTCGAAACTGTACTATATACATATTTTTGAAGTTTCCTTGGGTACATAATTATGTAACTAAAAGTGTATATAATTTTTTGGTAATCTATTGTTAACGAACATTTGATAAAAATGTGTAGTTAATTTTGACACAATTTAACGTTTACATAATTATTAGGCACCAGTTAGCATGCTTATTTTTGCGATTTAATGTTGTTTACATGAATTTGAATTTTATGGGCGTTTCTATGTTATTGCTCGTGACTGTAGGTATTGCGTAAGTCTAGCTCACGCGAAAACATTGAAGCTTATGAGCCGGCAATGTTATTGCGTGAAAATAATGGATTGTTTGAATGCAAGAAATTCAATCATATTGCGCAAACTTATTGTAGGTGAATGGGCCGCGTTAGAGTAATTGTGTTATATCTTGTAAGTATTTATTTTTCATCAAATCTCGAATAAAAAAATCTTCTTTTATTTAAGTAGGTACCTCATAATCATCTGCATCACGCAAACATAACGCAACGAATCAGCACATAGTTATCACGCACATTATTAATCCATTAATTATTATATTTAAAATGGCTTCTCGAGAAGCATAGTGTCCTGTCGTCGCGTAAAATCCGGTACGAGATTGTCTTCCCACGAGATTGAATCTCGAAAGAGATCAAGATTGCATTCCCTAGCTTCGACCCGTAGGGATCAATGCATGCCAAACATTTTTTGTTGATGAACATTGATCAGGTTCTCAGACTAAAACATCTCGCTCTCTGTGAGTATGTAAATGAATCAACTACCTGTAGTTTAAAATCCTTTAGAACAAAGCATCAAGCCTTTTTCCTTGCTACTTTACATTTCAGTGACTATTCAGAGGCAATAAAAAGCTTTTTATTGGACCTGCGCTTTTCATCGTAACACTCAGCGATCTATTTATAATTCAAGCGAACAGAAGTTCTAACTTTGCATGCCAACGAAGTTGTATAAGTTTAGGATTTAAGCATTTTACCTAGAGCCTATTAGCCCTTTAGACGCTGAATATTTATGTTTAGTAAGTTCGTTGTTATTTAGCATAATCAGCCTATAATTATCCTACTGTTGGGACACAGTAGGCCTCCTCTCGGTGAGAGGGAGTGGGCCGTAATGTAACACGCGGGCCCAGTGCGGGTTGGTAGATGACACATTTCTTCGATATTTTGGTTCTAGGACACGCGTGGTTTCTCCTTCACCGTTTTGAGAGCAGTGGTGATGAAATAATTTACACAAAGTAAATCACCTGTCAGGTTTCGTACCTACTACCACAACTCGTAAGCCGCGGTCGTTACCACTGGGTTTCTTAATTCAGGCATTTTATGTATTATACGCCCTAAGCTCAGTTAAATGGAAACGGATATTATGATTAGGTACTTACCTAATAGGACCGAACGCGCGCTCATAACTAGTACTCACTGTTTCCAAAATATAAATATTTTACAGGAAAATATGTCGGCTTAGAACATTTCATAAATCATTTACCTCTGCAGTTATATCTCTAAGATACTTGTTTATTTTATAGCTATCTTTGAGATCCGAAATTTCGTTTTCACACTTTATTTCCTTTTGCAAACTTTGTATTGCATAGTTTTCTTAAATCCTGTTTGCTCTTTTGTGTCAACGATATCAAGCACAATATTCCAGTTTATAACTGTTGCAGACGGCAGGGGTAGAGTCCGTACCCTACTGCAGCCCTGAGACGGTCTTCCACATATGTTGACGTGTGTTCGTAAGTTGGTGGTGCACACGCCACCACGCTCCTCTGAATGCGTATGTTTGGTATGACGACTACGTGGACCTCAGCAGAGACTAGGCCGAGCGTTTTTATGTCACCAGGCTTATGGACTATTTATAAGATAAGGTTGACTATCTGTGAACGTCGCATAAAACGCACGTGTAGTACCCACGTACGAAGTAAATATCCAGGTAATGATTGATAAATAAGATAAAACCTTTAGAATAAATGGTTAAAATCAGCAAAATACAAGCAAAAATATAAGGGAATAGAACAGTCTTATTATTGTTTGAACGTATAATCTTAATTTTTACATTTAACGCAATCTAGTGTCAAGTATATCTAGTGTATAGCCTAGTGTCAAACCACATACTTACAGGCGGAAGATGTTTGTATCTGGTAGGTATAATATATCCTTATCCTTACTAATATTATAACCGCGAAAGTTTGTAAGGATGGATGGATGGATGGATGTTTGTTTGTTACTCTTTCACGTAAAAACTACTGAATGGATTTGGATGAAATTTGGCAAACAGATAGTTCATAACCTGGATTAACACATAGGATACTTTTTATCCCGATATTCCCATGGGATCGAGACTTACGCGGGTGAAACCGCGGGGCGCAGCTAGTATATAAACATTTTTCGATTCAGAAATTCAATGACGGAGTCTGATTGGGCTAGACGCGGAAACGTGATAACACGGCTCACCATTGATTGGGTCGAACATCCCATTGGTCTACGATATTTCTGGAACGCAGCGAAATTCGATTGTGGATTATGGTGCCGATACGTATTAGGTACGAAATACGGAAGGAAAAGGCTAGGCAGATGATGACTAATTATAATAATAATGAAACAGTAAGCGTGTAAACTTATTTATTTAGCAAAATGAATTGTTATAAGCTTCAATCCAGGTTTAATTTTGGGTAGACCCGGTATATTTTTCATGAGCTCGTCGACTGTGCAGCAGAAGATGTATCCGAGTTTAATGTTTTGAAGATTCTTGATATTGAGCCAGGTTAAATCGTTGACGCGACATTTGGAGTTCTTGCAGAACGCTAACTTTTCCGCTTCTGTCTTGGTGTAGTAAGGATTGTTGATGCCCACGAACGCCGTTCCGAGCTCACGGGATACGTCATACACCATCTCAAGGAAGAAAGATTAGTTAGTAAAATATCAGCGATTCAATCAATCATCAGGTTGCCACCCGGAAGTCGTTGTTGCGGCGGAGGGCGCCTTGCAGATGTTATGAGCCACCGCCACCGCCTCGAAAATCTTGTAGTCAGGATTTTTGAGAGTTATGAACGCCATCCCTATGCGAATAGAAGCATCATCATACACCACCATCATCATCATCAGCCTATACCAGTCCACTGCTGGAGATAGGCTTCTCCAATTGCACGCCATTCAGCTCGATTCTCAGGAACTCTCATCGAGCTGCTACCAGCCACCCACACGCACCTACATAGCTACATACACCACCGGAGAACCATAATTATATTGGGTGCTTTTACGGTTCGTCGTTCAAGACGCTTCCGGAGATTACATAGATACCAGTCGTGTCGCTGCGGTCTGTCATTGCGATTGGGCGTGAGTATATATTCCTTGGCGGCGTTGCTGCGGTTCGCGGATGCGGTCGCCTTCGGAAAAGCACCTTTTATTATCGCAGACAAACATATAGAATAATGCTTGGTAACATAGAACATAGTCTTCAATTAAATTGAAATTAAAAGTGTCTGCCGTCGTAATTGCTTTATTATAAAGGCGAAAATAAGTGCTGTAAGGCTTCCTGTACATGACGCCGGAGCCGCACCGGTGCGGTGCCGGACCGCAATGTATACAAATTATTACCGGCGAAGCATAGATTAAGAAAAAAAAACATCTTTCGGTCCGACGATGGTGCGGCTTCGGTGCGGCTCCGGTACGGCTCCGGCGTCGTGTTTAGAAGCCTTGAATAACTCCGTGCTTGAATGCCGCTTGCACGTCATAAAAGTTTAAGGTCTATTTTTGCTTCAAACTCACCAAGCGCCCCTCGGCGCTGTACTATTGCACAAATTACCAACAGCTCCACTTTATCAACGTCATTCGAGCGCCAAAAAATATTTGTAGCAATGTCCACCATAGTCATCATCATCTGCCTAGCCTTTTCCCAATTATGTTGGGATCGGCTTCCAGTCTAACCGGATGCAGCTGAATACCAGTATTTTACATGGACTGCCTATCTGACCTCTACAACCCAGTAACTGGGTAATACGATACCCCTTGGTAAGACTGGTGGTTGGCTGGTTGGTTGACAATGTCCACCATAGTGATGTTTCAATGTACTGGGAATTTTATTATTCATAGGAGTACCTAAAAAATATGTTCCGTAATTTATTTAATGAAATACTTTATTTATCGTCCTTTCTATCCTTCCGGTTTTTGAAGAAAATCTGTCAAAGTCTACGTTTCTGCCTGCTTGGCACTATTCAATCTGCCTAGCCTTTTCCCAACTATATTGGGGTCGGCTTCCAGTCTAACCGGATGCAGCTGAATACCAGTATTTTACATGGAGCGACTGCCTAAGCCTATCTGACCTCCACAACCCAGTAACTGGGGAATACGATACCCCTTGTTAAGACTGGTTGTCAGACTTTCGAGCTTCTGACGACCCGTAACGACTGTCAAAGACCAACGAATGACAGCCGGGACCAACGGCTTAACGTGCTTTCCGAGGCACGGAGGAGTCGTGATATGTAAAGATGGTCACCCATCCACAGACCAACCTCGGCAAGCGTAGCTTAACCTGACGGATCGACCCGTGCGCCTGTTATAACTTAGCCACGAGCTCCTCCCTGGTTGGCACTATTATTACATATTATTAAATTGTAAATTATCTTTTTTTCTAAGGGTAGGGGTTAGTTTTACCTTGTAGAAATAAAGTGGAACAGGGAAATGGCCTCCGCCATTTCCATTCGGCAACAGATAGATGTCGTGGGGTTTGTGTTGCTTATCAAGTAGCTGCATCACGCCAAAGGTACCAGTGTAGACATCCATTTTTTTTTTTGTTTTGGTGATGTAAGCACGGAGGCCCTGTAATTACATAAATTGGTGTTAAAAATATTACCTACTTATTAGCATTCCGGACCCAAGGCACCCCTGGAGGACACCCCCGGGGGTGCCACGGGAACATGGATTCGGACCCGTGGCACCCCCAGGTTAATTAGTGCAGCGCTTTTGAATGTACATAATTGGTATTTCAAGTACCTATCCAAAAAAACATTAAATTGTTTATATATTCTCGACAAAAAGCTTACATTCTCCAGCTTGTTCCAGTTACCAGAGTTGAAGGTATTCCACTGAGGAGCAGCATTGATGTAATATAAAGTGCACTCATCGCTTGCGGAAGCGAAGTTGCCCTTGGCAGCAAGGTGACCACGAGTCAATGATCGTGCTTTCACTTTCCCCTTTGATTCGGATACGACATAATCAGGTTAGCACTTTCACGCCTTGCTGATGTATAAATCCGTATATTTTATCAGGATCAAGTGTAGAGAAGCCTTCACCTAAAAACATAAAAAATAAATCAGATAAGGTTTGCTGCCCCGTTGTAGGCCGGGGAAATTAGATTTGAACCCTGCACTAAATCCAAACAGCGATATTTTTCTTGAATCGTGTTTTTGAACTTATACTTAGCTCTTTAAATAACATTAAAACACAAGGTAACAACAAAAAAAAGTCTGTGTCTTTGCTTTTCAATTTTCGTTTTTTGGCACCGACTTCCGAAATTAAAGTTATTTTTCACTTTTTTAGTTTATTTTTGGAAAGGGTTGTTTTTTTCTTTTAGTTTTTATCTTTCACTTTTTAGTTGTGGTATGTACCTACCCCACATAAATACGAATACCACTACCTGCTATGTAAATTAGTGACGGAGTCAAATAAAATATCGTCTATTGAAGCTAACTCAAAAACTACGCAAGGAAAGTTAATAAAATATGGGACCACCTCGGGAGTATACCCTTTCGAACTATTTTTTTTTTTTCATCGTTTCTCAATTGGCGAAAACTTATTATCGTAACCGATTATAACCAATCGGTTTCATTTTGACAGTTCAACAACATTCGTTGCGTTATTTACGTTGTAGAGCAGATTTTTTTTCGAACTTCTGAAGCAATGGATAAGCAATTTGTTTAAAACCGGTTCAGATTGTGATTGATCGTGTATTACGCAATTAGGGTGCTGATTCTTTGGAATAAAAATAGGCCAGCCCTCTGGTCACGTGAAGAGTGGACTTTTAATCACTTATTTACACTACACTGATCAATATTTAACATGTCAAGTATGACCGTTTTCATTTACCATGAGAGCGAATATTAACCCGCTCAGAACACGTCAGAATACAGCTGAACGAAAAAATCCTCTAGAAATTGTACATAAGTATTTGTATTTACTTTTCCATTTCTCGCTGTCGTTTGTTGCTTGTTTAGCAGTAGGTTTGAGTGCATGATTCACGTACAGAACTTGCATAAGCTTCTCGTCAAAGCAAGAATGGTACAGCGTTTCGTCACCGTAGCTCACACTGAAAATAAACACCCGGTTGAAACGAAGTTCCTTTCGCTTTTGAACTAGATCGAAAATAGTGTAACATTTTTACCGTCACGACACTTTTGTTGCACTTTTTTCGGTCTAGCTCTTATCCGCCAAGTGTGCAGAGTATAACGCGCGATATGGAACTTTCCAAAACCAGCAAAATCAAAATCAAAATATTTTATTTCACATAAGCCTACATGGGCACTTATGGAACGTCAGAAGCTAGGTGCACGGTTCCAATTGGTCGTTTCCTATGCAGTAGAGCTGGCAAGAAACTCCATGGTTACTCTTTTAAAATTGACGTTTACAATATTTTTGAATTACAGTGTTAATAGTTATGGGAGCAGCATTATTTATACCCACGGCAAAAATGTAGAAGATAAGGAAGAATTTAATATGTTACATATTATTACGGCCAAATTAATACTAAATCCATAGATTCGTTTACCTGTAGGTACTAAACACGAAAACATTAATTTCATTCCACGCTGCAAACCCATTCGCTGCGGGCGGACGCTTTTTTATTTAATATTCAGGTGCGAAATAGGCGTTTTTTTACAATTGCTTATATCTTGACAAAAACAAGTCACAAAAATTATACTTGCAATATATGCACATTTTTTTTTAATACATCAAGATACCCGTCGTTTCGCCTTTCGCTCGTCGTTGCCGAAATTTTAACTTTTTGAAAAATTGCGAATTCCTTCCTTCCAGGTTATCAAAGATGTCTATAAAAATAAGGTCTGTAAATAAATAATAGTAGTAAGTATTATAAAAGTAAAAAAGGTTTGCTACCTCTGATAATATCATAAATTTAATAGATAAGAATGATCAATTTTTTTAAACAGTGCTGAAAAATCCATATTAGTTGTATGAGGTGCGGAGGATGCCCATCGGCGTTCGCAACGAAACCGTCCCGCACTTAGTTACTAAACGTAATTTTTAAACCTGACCGCATTTTCAAAAACGTCAACTGTAGGTAGTAACTATTCCGTCTGGATGGATTAGCAGTTTGTTTAAAACCGATTCAGATTGTGATAGATCGTGTATTACGCAATTAGGGTGCTGATTCTTTGGAATAAAAATAGGCCAGCCCTCTGGTCACGTGAAGAGTGGACTTTTAATCACTTATTGAATCTTCTAGTCTTAGTCCTCGGCGGTCGCGGCGTCGTGTCGCCGAGCACTTACAGTTTTACGGGCATTTGTTTTTCGGTTGTCCCATGACAAAAAAAATATTTAAAAAATATTTGGAAACAATTTTTATAAGAAAAAGCATTTATATGCAATGTGCAATGAAGGTATTTTTATAAATTTGTGGATAATAGCCATATCAGAAATAATTATGTAACTTTCCGTATGGTCATCTGCCAGGGCTTATTTTTAATCTTATATTTTGAATTGTTTTTGATTATTTTTCGTTTGACATTGTTCTCACATAGAAGCACCAAGAATACTGTACTGTGGATTTTGTAATATATACAACGTGCCGCTACCATGACGACATTAATTTAACACACGTATCCGACTTCGCGTATTCGTTTTAGGAAAATATTTTAATTTCATTAAATGTTATTATTTATTGATTTATTTACAATTTTCTAAATTACCATCCTGGAGCAACCTGTACTTAAAGAATTGTAGCGAAGAGTTCATTTGCCGGGGTCACGGATCATATGTAGGCAAATAAAAGGAAAGCCGCGCAATTTCCTAGAAATTATGCCGACAAAGGATCTTGACCGATGGAACGGAAGCCAGCTGGTAGGTACCTACATGAATGAATCTTTTACAAAGAGTGATCTCAATTTTGGTTATGTTTTTATTATTTAGTTTGTTTGAAAATTATTTTTTTTCAATTTACGAATTATTTTATTTTATTATAATTTTTATGGTTACTGGCCACTAGCCCTACCCGTGTGTTAAATTAATGTCGCCATTGTAGCGGCACGTTGTATATATATATATATTACAAAATTAAATTAATTTATATATATATATATATATATACATTTTTTAAAGAGTGTTCTTGGAGTTTCTTGCCCGTTCTTCTCGGTATCTACGATTTGGAATGGGCGACTAGCTTCTACTTTTTGACTAACTGAGCGACTCTTTGACACTTCAAATGTGCCTGTAAATGGTTTAATTGAAATAAATGCTTTGAGTTTGAGTTTGAGTTCTCAATTATTGTGGAAAATATTATGGCTCACTGTGCCACCCACTTAGCTTGGAGAAGTTGTTTTGTTTATTTCAAATAAATGGTCATTTTCAGTTTCATTTTACTTATTAATTTATGTAGCTGTATTTACCACAGTTGCAGATTGCGTCATTATGATTAGGACCGCAAAAATAACAGCAAACATGTTCGGGAACCGCACCCGTCGCTTTTTTATAGTAACTATATTTTTTTTGTAGAATATCCCCTAGTGGGTACATATTTGAAAACCCCAAAAGTGCGCAAAACTGCAGTTTAAGGGCGGATTTCGCCAATGAAACTGAACGCGATCAGCACATAAATTACGTTTAAGGTCTGTCAGTGTCATTATTTTCAATGGAATGTTGACACTGACAGCTCTTAAACGCGTTTTAGGTGTGCCTATCGCGTTGGTGCTAAAGCCAATAATCAAAATCTAAGATGGCGGCTGCGAAATTTTGTTTTTAATGATAATTACATTAAAACGGACGAAACAAAACACAAATATTATTTGTATAATTTATGTATTTACAGAACATGGCCGAGCAATAAACATCGAGGATATCTATGCTCTCATAAGCTTAAGCAAGTAGACCATTGGTTACGAAGGAGGGTAGATGTGGAATAGTTCTCCTGAAATCGTTGACTGTGCAGCAGAAGCTGTATCCGATGTCGACGCGATCAGGTTGCCACCTGAGCCAGTTAAACGCGCTGTTGTTGCGACAGCGGTCCGTGCAGAACTGACGAGCGCGTGCCTCGGCCAGCGTGTAGTGAGGATTATTGATACTTATGAATGCCGTGCCAATGCGGCGAGATGCATCATACACCACCTGCAAATCAGAGTTTAAAAATTATATTATATTGCTTCAAAAACAACTGTAGTTCAAAATTCAATTTATCAAAATAAACATATTATACAACCGTTTAAATTATTTTTTATCATAATTCTTCACTCCTCTTTTAATGTTGAACAATGCGCATCTGAATAGAACTGATTTGATTTGTTTTATCTACGCAGTATTTGGTAACAAAAGCTATACTGAAACACACTGGCGACCCATAACAGCGTGGGTAAGAATGTACCTTGTAGAAATAAAGTGGAACTGGGATCTGGTTGCGCTGTGGCACCAGGTAGATGTCGACGAAGCGATTATTCTGATTACGAAGTTGCGTCACGCCAAATGTACCAGTGTAGATAACCGTATTGTAGCCAGCAGCACCGATACGCGCACGGAGATTCTGAAATAAATTAATGTTAAAAATGATGACTTCATAAACAAAAGAATATTATATAGTTAGTATATTCTCGACGAAAAGCTTACCTGTTCCAGCGAGTTCCAGTTGCCAGCGTTGAAGGGCTGCCATTGAGGAGCAGCATTGATGAAGTAGAAAGTAGCGCGCTGACCGGTGGCGAAAACATAGTCACTCTTAGCGGCAAGATGGCCACGAGCCATGAACTGCTGGTTTGTGATATATCTGTCAGCTAATGCGGCTCCAACATATTGCGTAACAACGGTCTTCTGGTTAGCTTGAGTGTACATGGTATTGACAGCAACTCCAGGGAAGAAGCTTCCAGCTATAAAAATGCTAAATCAGTTAAGGTTTCTAAAATCTTAATATTCTGAAAAATCATTTCTTGTATGACCTTGAATTAGGTACTTATGTTATGATACTGTTAAAGGTTTATTAGCTTTGAATTTTTTGAATTAAATTTATACAAGATCAAATTAAATTAGTTAGGGAAACCCCGTAGACGTGATGAGTATCATTATCTAAACACGACAAAATAAAAAAGGTAGATGTTTGTTTTTTGGGACTACGACCGCTGTTTGTTTTGTTCCTATTGAAATATGAGTTGAGAAAATCTGTATTGTTTTTTGTTTAATCGTGTTTAGCTATCGACACCCAACACGTCCGTGACGTTTACACAAAAAACAGATTTTTTAAACTGATATTTCAAGTAACTACATTACTGCGGTTGACAATCCCAAAAAAAAAACTCAATTTCATGTCATCATGATCATCAATCAAATTAATTATTTTTTTGTTTGATCATGTTTAGATATTTAATAATAGCTAATTAGCTAAATAATATATAATTATATAATAATATAATTTAATATTAGCTAGCTAATTTTATTTGACCCTGCTTCTCTACAGAGCACAGTTCTCAGGTTATTTATTAATTATTACCTAGCCAACTGGGTCTGTCAACGCCAGTTTGGTGTACTGCATTTTCGCGAGTCTGATCATACCAGACGTATAAAACTTCCATACGGTTCTGGTTGAAGCAAGACCAGTAGAGAGGGTGGAACACATTGTTGACGATGAAGCCCACACTGAAAATAAAAATCGTTACCTAGTTTACGTGAAAAAAACAGGAACGCTATAGCCGAAACTCGTTACTAGAGAGTAGACTAGCATTTGTTGAATGGATACTGTAGAGAGGCCTGAAGCCTGACCTGGGTTATTCTAGGCTAACCTCGTGTCTAGGACACGCTCAAAACACACGCGTCTTGCGACAGCAACTGGGGAGAAAACAAATGTAAGAAGTTGTTTAGAGCATGCCACGTGTCACCGCGACACGACTTGCGGTGCGATAGACGGAAACAGGTCGCAAGTCACATCGCTTGAGGCCTTGACAGAGACTACAATTATTGGAATGATATAAAAACAAGAACTCACCGAATAACGATGTTGTTATTCCAGCAACGAGTGTTAGTCCCTTGAGCTTCGTGGTTCGAGTGTGCAGAGCATGTCAGCTGACCGAAGGCTCCGTTTCCGTTTAACCAGCCGGAACCGGACACGAGATTGTTGTTTACACATCTCGCTGTCTACAGGGAATCATAAAATATTATAAAAAATTACGAGAATGTTTGATTTTTGTACTATCGTCTTATTGTCACCTGTGTTTAATTTATTGGTTATTCTGTTATCTGTGAACAATATCTGCAAACAGTTTCTCGTAACTTACTGCGACGTTTCTTGTGGCTGCAATATTTGGGTGCCGAATGGATCGTCCGGAGCCGGTGCACGCGATCACGACTTGTTCTCCGGTGTTCAGCCGGATCCGGCCAGTGTTGCCGTTGGCGGCTAAGTACCTGTTGCCGCGGAGGTACACTGGCTGAGGCTGTCCAAGATCTCCATTTATTCTGAGCGAGCAACCTAAAGACAAAATATGTTGTTATGCGTAGAAAAGAACATTATCTTCTTTTCCCACCTTGACACAATAGCGCTACAAATACCGTTGAAAAACATATTTACCGCTCCTGGGTCCGGCTTCGACATTAGACGAATTAGCCAATTTGGACTGTTCAAGCTCCAGCCAGGCATCGAGGTAGTCTTCAAAATCATCTTCGCCGAGAACCAGAGCCAGCTGTCCAGGTTCCGGTATTTCGGACGGTAACGCTGCTGCCACAGCCAACAGAGCTGCAAGCACTAATACTGATCGCATCTTTGAGGATGGCACACCCTGCACTACTGATTATAGATTGATGTCTACTGTTTTATACCAATCTTTGTACAATAACGATTTATCTATCTATCTATCTTAGTCGTTATTGTCAATTTTATCAAACAAGACTTAACCGATTAATATTTTCTTATCGTTTTTGCCAAAAATATCTTTAGATGTCGTTTGAAGTTCCGTAGGTAGAGCTCCATGAGCTAGAATAGATTTATTTTTATATAACTAAAGCATCGTCTATTGCTCCTCATAGAAACGTTTCTAATAATAAGTAATTCTTCTAATATACGAAGAATTTCTTGGTGCGCACTCTTAATTAACGACGTGAACCTAATCTTTATGACAAAGATTCTCAATGGCTAAACATTTCAAATTAAATCATTCAGACCCTTAAGAAAAACTTTCCTAACTCATGTATGTCGATAAGGCCATCTTGTTCAGATATTTTCCCGTCACCTACTTGTAATAGAAGGCTTGAGAAATGCGTATCACCTTCAAGTGGGCTCTCACGTTTGTTCTTATGATGATTCGTACAGAACTCCACAATGGAGACGCGTTTAAGCAGGCTTTAAGTATATCTGCACGTGTTCCTCTAGGCACCACAGGAAGAGTTTAACGAAAGTCACCGGCAAACACGAAGGACGCCTCCCATAATTTTGTCTGAACTTCTAAGATCTTTTAGAGTTCTGTCTACGGCTTATAGTGAGCGGTGGCTCAATGTACATTCATCCCAATATGAGACAAAACCTCTTGAAGAAGATGTTTGCCCGACGCGACAGCCCGTTTTTTCGTATGGAATATAGGGATTCTTTCTGGAAGGAGACATTCAAAGGCAGTTTAAATGGGTGGTATTTCCACCATTAAGTAAAGTCGCGGCAATTCCGGAAGAAGTCACCGCAAGAGCCAGTCTGCCTGTTGATTGAATTGTTCCAGTCCCACCGGGTGCATGATAAATAATAATATGCTTTCATTGTTTTCAACGCTATTTACTATGGCGTTATAGGCGACTCGCTGAATATTCACGATTACCTATACAGATAAACCTTCCGGAATAAATTCACTCAACGATAGTGAAAACCTCATCAAAATCTGTTGCGTGGTTTAGAAGAACAACGCGGACATACAGACAAACATGAACAGCGACTTTAATTAATATGTATTATAGATATTATTATATACTAGCTGACCCGACAGACGTTGTCTTGTCAATTTTCCGCGCAATTTTCGTAATTTTTTCTTTCATAAGAACCTTCTCCTGACAATAACAAACACAACAGAAAAAGAATTAGCGAAATCGGTCTAGCCGTTCACGCGTGATGGCGCGACCAAGGGAAATAGGGATTCATTTTTACCCGACTACGGCGAAGAAAAAAGGAGGGTTATGATTTTGACCGGTATGTATGTATGTATGTATGTTCATCTGTTCCCTCCTATCTTCCAAACCACTTATCACAATTTGACAAATGAGGTATCGTTAGAAGCGTCGTGATTGTCCGCTGGTTATACACGTAATCTGTTCGATTTATGCCCTAACACGTGTGACTCCGGATTTTTAATTTGTCTGTCTGTGGTGTCTTGTTTATACCTTTTAAGTCGTAGTTGGGTTTTAGTTTTTATTACTTGATTTTTTTTATATATATAGATACGTATAGATAGTTAAGTTAACCTCTCAAATCTGACTAACGATACACAATTAATTTTCAATTGTTTCGATACCCACGGGTGGTACCTACACGGCCTGCTTGTGATCCAGATTACGAAGAAGTTTGCATGGAACCATTTATTTAAGAAGTCATAACTAAAAGAGGGCTGGGTACTCTAGAATACTCCATACTAGGTATTCTCCATCCCAGGCATCTTTACCGCACTGAGAAAGTTCCAGTGGACATTTTTACGCACGGGACGAGCTGGAACACAGTTATCCTATTGAGTGTCCTCCTTTACAGCAGACCCATCACTGATCAAATGTTCAATTTGAGAACAATGGTTCTGATTTTTCAAATAATCCACAAAATATTCTAAACTCGAGTCTCTAATGGGTGACTACCGGTATGACGACTAATAGAGAAATATAGAAGAAAAATAAATGTTGCGCCGACCTCAAATAAATTGAGGAAGGGCAACAGATGATGATGATGAGTCTCTAATACCGAGATTCTCGAGTATTTTTTTAATACTATTAGCACAACAAATGCTTTGGCTGGTCTGAATGATAATTTATTAAATACTTTGAATTACAGCTCGCCAAAAAAAAATATTTTTCTTTTAATTTAATCTTGATGACATAGATTCACTTTTATTGCAATAGGATACACAAAACAATAAATGTTTTTTTCATAATGGATCACTAAAAATGTATACTTAATTTGTATAATTACCTACATGATACACAAATATTTATTAGATAAGACGTGCATGCGGCGTGCCCATTTGATTTATGACGTCACAATATATAAGATAAAATATATTCGAAGGTAATTATTTATATAAATCACTATATACCTTATAGTGGAGTTTCTTGCGGAAAATTCGCGGGGAAAAGGTTAACTTTTATACTTAGCACTTGATATCTGAATTCCAGCCGAGATCCATGAAGTTTAAAGGGTATGTATGATAATTATCTTCAAATTCAGGAAGGCACAACAAAAAAGATGCTACTTTTAACTTATCTATTATTTTTCTGAGCTATTCCTTACTCACTCATCGGGGGTAGCTATCCAGTGACACTTGTTTGGAAGTTGAACGCAGCATTGACTCTAAACTAAAAGTAATTACATATCTTTGATACTACAGATCAATTCAAACATTCCAGTCTGCGTGATTTCAACTAGGTACTACCGTTCAAAAATTAACAAAACAAAACAAAAATGATATTTCTTTATCAGTATATTTACATGAAATAAGTAATACAGCAGTAGGTCTTGTATTTGATATGATGGTGATGACATCAAAACTTATGCAAGGAGACCGTTGGTTGTGAAGGCAGGTAGATGCGGGACAGTTCTCCTGAAGTCATCGACTGTGCAGCAGAAACTGTATCCAATGTCAATGCGGTCAGGTTGCCAGTTGAGCCAGCTGAACGCGCTGTTGTTGCGACAGCGGTCTGTGCAGAATGTCAGGGCTTGTACCTCCGCCTGCGTGTAGTGAGGGTTGTTGATGCTCACGAACGCCGTGCCGATGCGGCGGGATGCATCATACACCACCTGAATAATAAATATATCTTTGCATTACAGATACAAAAAAAAACAACATCGGATTTTGTAAGACAAAAGCTTGAAGCTTGAAGATTTGGTGCGAATCACGTTTTACTTTTTATAATTTAGAATGAGATTTTTACCTTATAGTAGTAAAGCGGCACTGGGATCTGGTTGCGCTCCGGTATCAGGTAAATGTCAACGAGGCGATTGTTCTGATCACGAAGCTGGGTAATGCCGAAGGTACCAGTGTAAATGACAGTGTTGTACCCAGCAGCGCCGATGCGAGCACGGAGGTTCTACAATTATATAAATTGATGATAAAAATTGTGACATTCCATATGATAATGATACATTCCATGAGAATCCATACAATTGTCCTCTTGGACATTAAATGGACGAAAAGCTTACCTGTTCCAGCCAGTTCCAGTTGCCAGCGTTGAAGGGCTGCCACTGAGGAGCAGCATTGATGAAGTAGAAAGTCGAGCGCTGACCGGTGGCGAAAACGTAGTCGCTTTTAGCGGCAAGATGACCACGAGCCATGTACTGTTGGGTGGTGACATATCTGTCAGCTAATGCGGCTCCAACATATTGGGTGATAGCGGCTTTCTGGCTAACTTGGGTGTACATGGTATTGACAGCAACTCCAGGGAAGAAGCTTCCAGCTACAATAAAAAAAAAATTATAAGATCTATACGCCTCTTTGATCTCTAAAGTCAAATGTGGCTAAGTAAAATGTTCAATCGCTTAATCGTATATCTATCGTCTGTTTTCATTTAACGAAAAATTACCCGCTCAAAACGCATAACAATGCGAAAACGAAAATACCTAAAACAGTACTCTATTAACTGTAATTACCTAGCCAACTAGATCTGTCGACGCCAGTTTGGTGAACTGCATTTTCGGGCCTCTGATCATGCCAGACGTACAGAACTTCCAGGCGGTTCTGGTCGAAGCAAGACCAATAGAGTGGGTAGAAGACATTGCTGACAATGAAGCCCACGCTGAAAAAAAAACATCGTTATCAGTTTTCATACAAGAACCCAAATCGTATCACAAGTCAAGCTCAACTTCAATTACTTACCGAATAACGATGTTGTTATTGAAACAACGAGTGGAAGTCGCTTGAGCCTCATGATAAGCATGTGCAGAGCAAGTCAGCTGACCGAAGGCTCCGTTGCCGTTCAACCAGCCGGCGCCGGAGACGAGATTGTTGTTCACACAAGTCGCTGTCTACAGAGAAAGATACAAGTTTAATATTATACCACTCAAAAATAAATAAAGGATAAATGCATTATAGTTTCTTTGTTTATAGGTTATATAACTTACAGCGACATCTCTAGTTGCCGCGATGTTTGGGTGCAGGATGGATCGTCCGGAGCCGGTACATGCGACCACGACTTGTTCGCCGGTGTTGAGTTGTATCTGACCGGTGTTGCCATTGGCAGCCAAGTACCTGTTACCTCCGCGGAGGTACACCGGCTGTGGCTGCCCAAGATCTCCGTTTACTCTGATCGTGCAACCTGAACACAAAATTTCTTGTGTATTGAGCTAAATGAGTTAATAATAATAATAGTCCTCCAGACCGTATTTTCGGCCACGGCGGCCAATCTCAACGGAGACTAGCCTTCGGCTCGGGAGATATTATAGTGCACAAGTGTTTGCGCAGACACAAGTGCACTCTCTCTTCCCTCACTCTCATAGTCCGATGGGACGGTAATCCGACACGACCGGAGAGAAATCAGGCGTAGGACGTGCTTTCCGAGGCACGGGGGTATCACACCGCCAACTTCCAAACTCCGGGCTGTTACTACGAAATTCCTAATGGAAAAATCCAATAACACTTTGCCCGACCCGGGAATCGAACCCAGGACCCCACGCTCTGCAGTCGCGCTTGCGACCATGAGACCAACGGGACAGTTACATGAGTTACAGAGAGATGAAAAGAGCATAGGTATGCGTCAGGGCATGAAAATTGATTGCTATATTAAAATAGTTACCGCTTCTGAGTTCAGCTTCAGCGTTGGATGATGAGTTAGCTGATCTGGATTGTTCAAGCTCTAGCCACGCATCGAGATAGTCTTCAAAATCATCTTCGCCGAGAACCAGAGCCAGTTGTCCAGGCTCCGGTATTTCAGTCGGCAACGCTGCCGCTACAGCCAACAGAGCTGCAAGCACGAACACTGAATGCATCTTTGAGTATGGCACACCCTGCACTGCTGTTCTGGATGTTGGCGACTACATTTTATAGTATAGGTCAGTTGTATTGGATATTTTATCACAAAAGATTTACCTTACCGATTATTTCTCATTGTCGGTTTTTTCATAATACTCATGAAGTTTTTCAATTTTTGCAAGTTCCGTAGGTTTCAAGATAATGCTTTAATTTTTAACTTTGTATAATCTACTATTGAGAAATCTCTGCTTATCTTGGGGTTGGAGACTTATTACCAAGCGTTTCATTGTTTCAAGCAAGGAAGTGCTTTTCCTCGTTATTATAGCCAGTACCAATAATTATTGTCCTTGCAGGTATAAGCACGATGAACGAGTTCATCCAGAAATAAACTCATCCTGAAATATGCATACTGTACATGCATATGCATGTTGAAATATGCATAGTCTGAGGCGGCGGTCCTAGAAAACAAAAAATAAGGTTGTTCTTTATGGATCTCTAAAATTAATTGTTAATTGATATAAATATAATTACACACACGATAAAATATAAAAATATCAGTTAGATAAGCCCTTTTATAAATATTAAGATCTTATAGATCTTATAAATATTGAGATCTTATAGATTGTTTTAAAACGTCATATACATATAAATATGTATAATGTACATATACCACATTTGATTTATGACGTTTTAAAACAATCTATAAGATCTTAATATTTATAAGATAACTAATAATGATATTTACACTCTTACAAGTGAGTTTTTTCCGGTATATGCTATGATATACGTATTTACTATAGTATGATGTACTCAATTTTTAATAACTATGCTGCTAATGAATGTGTACATTATAACGGCTGAGTAGACTGAAGTACATTTTTTTAAATAAGTTTTCCTCTGTGGCAGACCTAGATGAAGAGGACGACGAGAGCTTCTTTTTCGAAATCAAAAAAAATAATTGCGAGCGAAGCGATATCGAAATTTTTAGCATCTAGCTTCGAATAAGTTAGGTTTTCTTTCTCTTTGACCGATCATACAGAAATAGAAGTAACTTTATCTACTTTTATGCAGAAAAGTTTGAGAAGGATGATGCAGAAAAGGATACCTACAATAGCGAGCGGAGCGAGCTCGAAAATTTTAGCACCCCGCCTGGGAGAGGCTGGGGCAGGTTAGAATATCTCAGAGAATGCTGAAGTTGCAGGAATTTCTTGAATACAAAGTCAGAGTCGATAAAAATGCATACTCTTACTGGTATGTAGATTATAAATTACACCTATGCGAAATAGATTACAATTATCTGTATACGGAGGTACCCTATAGGAGGTCGATCTCTGGTTTGAGATCCTAGTTTCTCGCATTTCGGGGCGGGTTCGAACCAACGAAAAATGTTAATCCGATATTGCCAGAACATTATCACACATTACCTATAATCTTTTTTGCCTTTCAATTTTGCGAGTCTACATATAGTTTTTTTGATATCGAGTATTATTCATGAAATATGGGCTTGTGCGTGACCAACCAGTGCGAGATATCATGTTATCCATCACCATTATTGACAGTATCGTAATAAATAGCATGTTTCTACAAAAACTGAATGATTAGCCTACTTTGATTATGAGTATCTCGTTAAATTAGTACTTTATCACGATGTTTATAAATGAGGATTATAGCAAGCGACAAATGAATGCATTCGATCAAATCAATCCTCGATCTTCACCATTTTTTTTTCTCAGAATGTTTCTAGCATATCGCCTAAGGGTACGATGCCAACAGTTGCTACCAATACTTCTACACAATAGGTAGCTCACGAAATCGTCGTTCGCTTTTGTCAAGAGCTTCTTTTAAGTATTGTTTCGAGCCCTATCGCTAAGAGTCTAAGTCCTTCGAAGTCGGATATAACCTCAATTCTTTTAACACAATGACCAGGGTAATGTTCTGTCGAGAGAATCCGTTGTCCTCTTCACTTCACGGACCAAAAGAAAAGAATATAAGTACATTGCCATGTCTTTCTCAGACTTGAATTAAAATTACGTATACTAAAGAACAAAGATGACAAACATCGTGTCTATAAAATATTAAATAATTTATCACAAAAGTAATAAGATTTCATGATATCAATTTTTTACCAACAATTTTTTTTTGTCATAGCTGGACATTGAATTCGCCTACTTAGATCCAAAACCTAACACGTTCATGTAAACTAAGTATAACTTATAAAAAATCCTGTAAAAAAATCTGATGTATTAGACGATATTGGAAATACCTAAAGTGTGGGCAATCTTATTGATCACTTATTACTTAAAAGCAATAGTATCTACGATTATCATTTGAGATACCAAATATGTAGTATAAAATTGATTATCAATAATATTGTATTTTTAGTACAGTAATTAGTTTCGACGTGACGTAAACTTGTCTCGTGAACTATAGATAGGGTCAACGTGTACCTACTTAACATTAACAAGATAATATTGCGACCACCAATCGCTATGCTTAGCGAGCTACATGCCTTGTGAATGACAATGCTCTAAAAAGTAAAACTTGGGAAATAACCTACCTACCGATAGATTAGACCGTCTTGGTGTGTAAAATCGCCTGTATGCTTAATGAAACACGGCCTAAGTTCTTCGGGTTTATAGCCATTTGAGAAACGACTATGTTTTAGTTCTGGAAAATAAATAGTTCAGCCATCATCATAATTTCGGCTACATAAAGTCCATGCAAAATAAGTAAGCCAAAGAATATACAACGTTTAACGTTAAATGCGCAAAACCTGAAAATAGTTTGATCAGAATAACGAGCAGAATCAATTACTATTTACTTATTACCACTTTTTAATATAGGTTTGTCTATTTATTAATAGGTCAAGCCATCACATGCGCAAACCCGCCAAAATAAGTAAACAAACACAAATTGTTGTCGACTAATTTAAATTTTCTCATAGGCCTAATAATAGCTTTTATTTCAATGCACATACGAATCTCCGAAAACTAAAACAGCACATAAAACCTTTACAATGTTTTTAATGTTTTTTTTTCGCTCTGAAATAGGTAATTGAATTAATACATACAAACGTAATAAATCCACGCTTTCTTCCCATGGGGATAGCCAGTTTTTTTTTTTTTGTTTTTAATTTATGGAATTAATTTAATTCGTTGAATTTATTTCAATAACGTACGTAGGTATATAGCATGATTAATTAGCCAGCAACAGTTGAAACATCAATAGAAGTCGTTTGCCATGCATGTTAAGCACGTGAAAACAAATCAACTTTAATCCGAGCACATAGCTGAATAAGTGATAGATTAAATTAACAAATGATAAAAAAATAATAACGTAATGAATCACATATTAATTACTTGATAACAATCTGCCTAGCTTAGATTGTTTTCTTAATTATAGTGTGAAATGGGTGTTAAATGTTGAAAACAGGAAAGGAGCATTTACAACTCTACTCAAGCAAAATTAAGGTACAATTACGTAGCCGACTGCAGGCAGCAGCAGCAGGTGACGTGTCGCCGCGACACTACTTCTATGTATTAGTCACAAAAGGGATGAATGAAAGGCAATTGCATGCAGCTGAGATGAGAATGTTAAGAGGGATATGTGGTGTTACACGAATGGATGGAATAAGAAATGAGTACATAAGAAGTCTGAAAGTGGCACCGGTGACTGAAATATTGTGCGGAAATCGGTTGTCATGGTATGGGCACGTGATGCGAAGGAATGAGGAAAATGTTGTGAGGAAAGTTTTGGGTATGAATGTCGATGGCTATAAGAGTAGGGGAAGACCAAAGAAACGATGGATGGACTGTGTGAAAGATGGTATGGCTAGAAAGGGGGTGACTATCGAGATGACGGCTAATAGAGAAGAAAGGGACATGTTGCGCCGACCCCAAATAAATTGGGATAAGGGCAGGAGAATGATGATGATTTTCGTAACCGATTATGAATTTGTTTCATTTTGACAGTTCAACAACATTCATTGCGTTATTTACATTGATTTTTTTCGGACTTATGAAGCAGAGGACTAGACATTTGTTTCAAATCGATTCTAATTCTGGTTAATCGTGTATTACGCAATTAGGGTGCGCCTTGAGTCTGTCTTCGTCATAATGACAAGCCAAAAAAAGTCATCAGACGTGTGAAAGTCTTCGCTACGTAAAGCATAGCTGCTGGTTAGTGCTGTGAAAAACTCAAACAAAATTACATCTCACTTGGCTTTATGTCTTGCTAAGCTATCGCCGCGATTTGTTCGAATCAGATAGTTTTGCCAATTTCTAACCAAGTCCATTGAAATTAATCATTATTGCTAGGTAGGTAACCTCCAAAACCGTCAATATTGTAGATGACGTTGATTAGTTTGCATCGGCTTCGAAACTGAAATGAGCTGCCAACGCTACATTGTGTGCAAATGTACCTTTTGAAAAGCAACAATGATTTCATCGATCTGGGAATAGTAGGTGGGTACAGGAGAGAACGTGCTTGGCGAGCAAAATACAAAGAGTCCGAAATACCTTGCTGTTAAGTTTATATGTTGCTATTGTGTGCTCAACACTTCATCACAGAATACTGCTGTATGCGTAGGCTCTTTTAACTTAACAATATATGAAGGAGTTCTATGAAAATGTATTGTTATAGATTCTGATTTGTGTGACTGACATATTATTTCCACACATCACCTTAGTTAATTCTCGTGAGGGGCTCGTGGCTACAACCGCACAGGTCGATCCATAAGGTTAAGCTCCGCCTGCCGAGGTCAGACGGGTGACGATTTTAACATACCGAGACCCCTCCATGACTCACCGTTGATCCCGACTGTCATTCTTGGATCTTGGACAGGCATTACGGGTCGCCAGAAGCCCTAAAGTCTTACTAAGGGCATCATATCATCTTATCATGTTACCCATCAGTAACTGGGTTGTGGAGGTCAGATAGGTAGTCGCTCCATTAAAAATACTGGTATTCAGCCGCATCCGGTTAGACTGGAAGCTGACCCCAACATAGTTGAGAAAAGACTAGGTAGATTGAGTGATATTTGTTGATGCATTCACGACAAAAAAGGAATGTTTTGGCAAAAAAAAGGATTGTATTTGGTGCCTCTCAGGTAAGTACTTTACTATATGCTGTTGATATTATGGTACTAGACGGTATCTTACACACGATAAAGTTGGCTTCCAAGGCTTGTGAATGGCCTTTTCTGAAAAGGTAGTAAGTCAGTATCATACGTAACGAACATCACTTAGAAAAACTTTTAGAAAACTAAAGTCTATAAACAATGAAGTCCTCAATGCCGCTATATAATAAAGATTAATTATAAATTAGCCTTGGTCAACTCCAATATTTCCCATCAATCGAAAGTAGGTCATAAATAAATTGTGTTTTTCTCCAACGAGATAGCTTTCTTATCCGTGCCTACCAATGCGCTAATCGTATCGTTTCTGGTCAGTGCATCTGTTACCCTCACTCCAGACTTTCCAACCCCACCTCACTCCACTTCCCGCGTATGGTATGCACTGCGCAATATTGCAATGACCAAACAGCGATCATTTTATATTTCACTGATTTTAATCAACGTAATTGTTGGTCACACAATTAGTAAATTGGGCTCACTTTGAACAATAATGAATTGATTCACGATACTAATTTATTTCTGACATTATTATTGCGGTTCTTCTTTGGAAGTTCAATTATATAATATTTTATTTGAAAAAATGACTGAAGATACAACAGATGCAATGGCTCAACAGTTCCAACTTATCCCATTGATTAGCCCCATTCCCAGCAACCTAGCATCCTGTTTAGCTTAGTTGATAGGGTACATAGTACTATGCAACCAACAGAAATTTACCTGATTCTAATATTTTCTAAGCCATGTGACCTTCTGCAAACCAATTACATAAACATCGTCCTCCAAGGTCAGACCGGATATCCTATGACAACTGGGATGATATTGTATATGATCCACGGAAGTTTCTGTATTTTTTTTACGGTCGCGGTAAGAGAAGGTTTACCACCTTAAAGCTTATAATTGCATGAACACATCTATGTCACAAGGTTAATGATTCAAAATTCAAAATATGTCATTATGGTAATGTGTCAACTGTAAAATTAACTTAAAGTATTATAGACTTTACTGCACATTGTGGTAAAGAATCTAATTTGAAAACTGATAAACATTTTTAGACCGCGATAGTACATAAAATGTTATCACTGGGCACCACTTCTAGTAAAGTTGTGTCATTTACAAGCATGATTGAACCAGATCAATAAAGACGGTAACCATTTAGAAATCAAGGCACTCATAAATATCAAAAAATATAAAGAAAAACGAAAAAAAATTTCAAAGATTTTCGAAAAACTCTTTGAAATTTTTGAGTGATTAATTGAGTCGTTTCAGTTTTTTCAAATTAAACAAATATTTACGATATTAAAAATATGTACATAACTTGAAAAACTCGATCGACTTGTCGATTTTTTCAAGTAATAACAAATCTTTAATAGAAAAAGTTAGTTTTTTTTCCACACAAACACTAATAAATCAAGTTTCGATACGACGTCATTTAAAACTTCAACCCGAATTTGTTTGATGTTCGAGCAAAATGTACTCGTAGCGGTGAGTACCCGCGAGAGACAAAGCGGCTGTCACGCTTTGACTCTCGCGGGTGTCACATGAATAGAAAAATAACTTTGATTATTATAGAGCTCGGTAGGTACCTCAAAAGGAGAGAAGTTAATTTAAATCGTCTTTTAAATTGAATCAATTTACTTATAGAGTTTTCTATGAGAACCGGATGAGTGCAAAATTGGATAAACGTACAGCATTCAAATAAGATTAAGGTGTATCCACCTTAATAACCACCTTATGGGCAAGTATTCATAGAATAAATCGCTGGAAAGCCCCAGTTGATCGGTTAAGCGGATTGACGCAAAATGTCTTCATCCTGCTATTTAATGTCTTTACAGCCAATTGACTTTAAAAATCAAGTTCAAAGGAAGGTCAAGTATTATTTATGGCACCATATTCAATGAAATGTGACCTCACATAGCCTATAACCTGCAGCGGACAATCAAGACGCTTCCAACGATACCTCATTTGTCAAATTAGGTATGATGAGCAGTTAAGAAGTTAGGAGGGAACAGATGAACATACATACATACTTACATACATACCGATCAAAATCAACCTTTGCTTAGCCGCAGTCGGGTAATTATGACGACATTGATTAATGCCCCAGTTTAAACTAACTATTTTGGGTTATATTAATACCGGTTCTATCTCACAGTATCACAAAGTTTTATAATAAAGGAAATCGCGCACCGTCATCATAGCTCGTTTACATGGGTCGCAGGACGGGCCGGGACTTTCGAATTGAATCATTAAACTTACGACAGAGTTGATCCCAACTACAATAAACGGATAAAACTATCCCGCGATAAGCTTAATTGGCAACTTATTCCATTTAAACAACTATTTCACAGCAAGTAGCCAATTTTATTTCAATATAATTTGCCAGTTGGGTTTTTTCAATTGATGTTTTATACACGACTAATTACTACACTTTCCCATCTAGTTAAATACTTTATCCTTCAGAAATAAAAGCGATTCACTCTATTATGAGCCTCACCTTATGTACTCGTAAACATATAGATTTTCTCACAATAATCCAAAGTGACAATGGAAACATAATTTTGGTTACCTTTACTAAAGGTACCATAACGGCGAATACATGTAAAGGCGTGTATATTATACTCATGTATATGAGGTAGTAATTTGAGAAAGGTCATTGAATTAGTAATATTTCAGGGTACGGGTCGTGAGCCGGGTCTTGGGACTGCTTCTATTACCCGGGTGCCGGACACCGACGGTACCGCGGAATGAGAAAAAAAAATTAGTTCTCTCGGCTCACATAAGGTGGGTTTATTGCGGTCACAACGCTATGCTGCCAATCAGTTTTAAGAAACGTGACTGATCCGCAAATCTATACAGAAAAATCTTAAACACAATAAGGATTTTACACCAATAATTACAATGAAATAGGAAAGTCAGTTCAGTAATATTCATTGCGTTATTTACTGAGCAAACGAATTTTTCAAGCCTATGAAGCAATGGATGTCATAATGATAGGCATTGCGATCGATTGTCATTTTATGTGTGTTACGAAATTATCACGCAGCTGTACTAGAGTTATATGTGCATTACGCGATTATACCGCAGCATTTCTCAATGGTTGATTTTGGTTACATTTTTAAGTGTATTATATTCGGAAAATAATAAATAATGTAATCTAATGATAAGCCCGTGACATAACGTCACGCCGGCGTCATCTATACATAAAATATATAAAGTACTAGCTTCCGCCTCACTTTCGACACAACACGCGGCTTTGCCCGCGTGGTGTGTTGAAAAAAAGTAGCCTATGTCCTTCCCCGGGATGCCATCTATCTCCTTGCCAAATTTTACCGAAATCCGTTCAGTGGTTTAGGCGTGAAAAGGTAACATACAGACAGACAAACAGAGTTACTTTCGAATTTATAATATTAGTATGGATTCTGCCATATATCCTTAAAATTGGTCATTTACATAATGGTTTATATTGTCATACCATAAACCACACGTAATCTTTATGGGATCAAAGGCCATTCAGTGTATGATGATCCATAAACTTGTATCGAGGTAATTTTATAGGGTTAACTCCATCCCGCGGACCACTGAATAAGGTTGTATACAATATAGGAATATATTCTTTGTTCGTAATACTTGAGAATACGTTGAGCCCTTTAAATACGGGTCTAGGACTCTAGGCTGATTTCAGTTAACAAAAAAACCGGACAAGTGCGAGTTGAACTCGCGTGGTGAGGGTTTCGTACGATAATTATGTTATCTAACATGTTTACTATCCCAAGAAAAAACTTAACATTGTAGTTGAAAAACATGTTCTCCCATACATTCAAAGTCAAAGTCAAATAATGTATTTCAAGTAGGCACATTAAAGGCACTTTTGAACGACAAAAACAAAGAAATAGAACTGATTCTAGTTGCTAGTAGATTCCAACTGCATATATATATAAGTTTGTACGCACAATATTGAGAGATTTACCATGTTGGTTTTACTGTAACCTATAAGTAAAGAACAATTCTCAGATAAAAAAATTGGCTCAGTAGTGTGACTAGTTTCGGAGATAAGGGCGGCGGAGACTTGTAAGTAAGTAAAAGTATTTTGAAATTGTTTATTGAAATAATTGATTTACATAAATATTTTACAAATAGGGCCTTAAAACTATAGGTTAAGGTATATAATAATTGGATTCTACCTGAACTAGGAATAAACCTGTATCTCAGGTATCTCACTCAACTGCTTATACATAAGTGTGATCTATGATTACAACAAAATATTAAAATGATTTATGTACTACAATTTTATTATAATTTATGTTTTCATTAAAATTAAGAAAAAAACTATTACGCTACCTACTTTTTTGCATCAACATAAGACATTTTTGCAAAGATGTTCTATTATGATTATTGCAATTTAACATTAATTTTAAAAAGGTCGCCTTAACTTTATTATACTTAGGTACAGAAAATTTTACCGTGTCAACAAAAAGTGATGACTGCACGTTTATTTATGAATGCGAAATATAAAAACTAAAACGATTTTTGTATGTAAAGGGCACTATTACAGTAAGTACTTAAATAACATTAATTAAAAAAGACTTGGCGCTCTTACGCGACCTCATTATAATCTATAGAATTTATGTATCTTGTCTCAGCTAATTTCTTTGCAGGGCATTCTTGATCGCCTGTTTTGTGGTTGCTCGGTTTTTTAAATCGCAAGCATGTTGCACAATGTGCCGGTTCAGCATGTTTAGTGCACTCATTCGCCTGATGACCTTGTTCTCCACAATGTCCACACGTATGGCTAGCCTCCCGACAAGTCTTTGCAGCATGTCCATACTGTTGACATTTGAAGCACCTGGTCACAAGAGTGAAGTCCCTCACTGGGCAGGATGTCCAATTAATGAACACTCGATTTTGGTTTATAAGCGCCTTTCTTATGCTTGCAGTTACTTCAAGGATAAAGTTGCACGTAGGTCCCTCTTTTTTACCTGACTTGTGACTTAGATTTATAGAGGCCAAAAAAGAGTCACGGCACAAACTAGGAAGCTTGTCGGCTACATTCTGCTCATAGATGCAATCATAAACTTCATTGTCACTTAAAACGGTCGGTACTCCTATAACTACAATTCTTGGTCTTCTCTTATGGGGCTCTTCCACTTTGAGGCCGGAACTACTTAGCTGAGACGATTTCCTAAGTTTTTCAATGTCCACTTTGGACTCCGTGCTGATTATAACGCCTCCGTTTTTTGTTTTGCGCAATCCTCTTACGTGCAACTTCATTTGTTCAGGGCATATAATTTTTTGGACAAGAGATTTAGTGTCGTCACTAGATTTTAATTTATCTGTTGGATAAATTGCAATAGAGCTTACATTATTGGGGCGCAAGTAATTATTTTTGTTGGTTTTTACCATTTCAGCGAACGAAACTTTTTCTGCGCAGTTTTCTTGAATGCTAGCTTGAATGGTTTTCTGGAAGTTTTCGAGACAATCTGTGAGGTCACCTTTTTCTTTCAACGCTAGCTTAGAGTTTTGTATTTCTTGGGCCTTTAGCTTCAAGTCCTGGTAGTAAACTGCCATTTGTGAAACGCCATGTCCAACCTTGCGCGATAAAGAATTGATCCTTAGTTTTTGCTCGGAGTTCAGCTTTCCTTCCTGAGCAATGGTACAGACTTCATTTAGGCATGATTCAATTGAGATCAACCAGTTACTAATGTCACTGGTGTCCACTGCTTGAATTTTTCCTTCAGCCGCATGGTAAGGTATTTGAGATTTGCTGGCAGGGCTGCTTGGTGGGATACTCCTCCGAGGGCTGTTTTCACTATTTGACATACTTAATTCTCAAACGTTTCTCATAATTATTTGTTACTCACTAAAGTAAATCACGAACTCAGCAGAAAAATTAGCGATACGTTTCTAGGTCACAGATCACTCGGTAATATTTTAACGACATATGATAAATAATATTGCTTATACACACGTCCGCTCTACTTGAGTGCCAGTAGAATCTACTTTAAATGTTTTTTTTTTTTATTGAGATCCTCACTCAAGCTCTTCAATTTGATATGTCACGTGGTAAAGTTTGCAAACCTAATTTCAACTAAATTGGTCCAGTAAATTCGGAGCAAATTGGCTGTAACAGACGGACATACAGACAGACAGCCAAGCAGACAGACACACGAGTGATCCTATAAGGATTCCGTGTTTCCTTCGGACGTACGGAGCCCTAAAAAGTACTGACCGGTATGTTCCTTTAATCAATTGAAATGTAAAAGAGAATGACCAGGATTATAGGGCACCCTGTACCAAGCGAAAAGTCCGCCTGTCACAACCAAACCTAGTGTATTTGGAGGAGAATTCAATGCTCTTCTTATATTGTTAACTATTTTTTACATGGATTTCCGCAATTCGTATTTATTAACCATTTGCCTACTTCATATTTTGAGGTTAAGTTCGAGAAAGTGACAGACTCGAAATGGTGAAGTTGGTGACAAATGAGGCGGTACCTAATATCAGTTGCTTTTTATTCTTGATTTGGCGCTTGTTTCCTGATGGATGATTATACAATACATCACTGATAGTCAATAATAATTCTTGGTGTCAGTTTTTATATATAATGATAATGGATATCAATAATCATGTAGGTAGGTACTCATAGTATGTGCAGCGGGTAGTCTGAATAAGTAATCAATTTAGTACTGCGTTTACTGATTCCTAATATCTTGAAATCTTAACATAGCAGCAGGCCTGTTTTCCCAGAAGAGGCAGAGTTGTATTTACTATATAGTACACCCACTTCTCGAACTTCACATGTTAGTAAATAATAGTAAGGTGATAATGTTGTTAGTACCTAATAAGGAACTTATATCAAAAATGAAAAACGCAGTTAAGATATATTCATATTTACATAACGTATATGACCTCGACCGCTACCAGGACAGAGAAAATAAATGTACAAATAAAACAATAGGTAGGACAATTGGGTGGCACTCGGGAACGCCTTGCAACTGTTGCAACGCGTAGCATGGACTGTCCACATCCAAAGCACACATCACTCCACATTGTGACCAAGTGTTAGTTCAGGTATCAGTTCGGAATCTCAGGGAGTTTTACTTGTATCAATGCGAAACATTTGTAACATTATGAATAGGAACTACCAGGATTGATCTGAAAGCATAAAAACTGTTTTTTAATCCTTAAATTGAATGAATAGTCCCGGAAGTGGGTAGGTACTTTAGAAGCTAACTATAATATACATGCTTCTACTACGTGAGGTAATACTGACAGGCGTCGCGTCGGTACAATCAATGATGTTAAAACACGATCATACCCACGGATATATTTTCTATGTAATATATTCTAAATTGTTCTAACAATACTAGTGAACAGTTTAGGATACATCGGCTACGCTGACTTGCTGGCCTATGTCTTACTCTAGTTGGGGGCATCGCTAAGGATTATCACACAAAGACTACGTTATGAAAAAGCACCTGAACCCCCGTTTTTGTTAATAAATATTATAAATGATTATTCAAATAGTTCAGATGAAACCATTATTGAAAGTAACGTCATCCATGACGGCGCCACAGAATAATTATTGCAATACGTCACAATACAAATGATATTTTACTTTTTTGAATAGGTCCTCTTTTCATTAAATGCAAATGTATTCCAAAAAAATAATAATAAATTATTACGATGTAACGCGTGACCTAAAGATGTTTTTTGACACACATAAGAATATATTTTATCCTAATATTAAATGATTAAATGGCAAATTGGTTCGATTGTCTTCTTCATTTTAATGTTCGTTGACAGGTAGGTACCTATATTTTTAACGTAGTAGCAACATTCGGAAATGAAATGCAATGTCAGTGACATAAGCGGAAAATACGTACCACAAAAGTAAAAAAAGACTTTTAGTTTTGGTGTCCGAAAGCTGGGAATCGTTTTCATAACAAAATCGTATATCTGATTAAAAAAATAGGAGTAATTTTATGAACTACATCTGATTGTGACACTCTAGCTCCTTTGTTGGTACGAAAGTGTGGCATTCTCCTTTAATTGAAACTATATTGAAATTATATTGAAACCAAAATATTTTATATACCTAATAACAGAAGTTATATCATGTAATTTATTACAATAAAGAGGTATCAGAAACAAGGTATTAATTCTACTCATCCTCATCCAGAAGGGAGGATCCTCTGATCAGACGGGTGGTTATGTCTGGGGCTACTACCCGACGATTGATGTCGGGACGTTGTATGTACTATGCTTGGCGTGCGGTAAACTCTGCTTACGCAGATGCAGGATTTTGCGTGACTTCAGAGTGATGCGTAGTTCCCATGCGGCGATGTAGATACACAATACATGTACATACATTAAATATGTTAATAACACTACAATCTAAAAACGTTGACAAAAAAAAATGTTTCTTTTACCTCTCGATTAGTCACATAACTACCTTAAAAAGATAGCAAGCCAACGTATTGAAACAAAACAGACCTGCAAAAAAAATCGAATTTAAGTTTCGTAGCAAATGTACGTAGTTAGCGTAGCGTCGTAGCGGCTACGAGCAGACCCTAGTCTACGTACAATAAGTGCTACGCGCTACGCGGTGCTTGTGTAGCACTTATTTATTTGTTCTTAGTCACGTATTTCTGCACATGCATGCCTATTGTGGTTGGATTTTTTTTTATTGCCCAGATTTCGGTTACGTTCTACAATGTTTCCTTTGTGTAGAAAGGTATAAGCAACTGTCATAGCTAGTGTACATTCACGAATCTAGCTTTTTCTTTTTCTTGAGACCTTTATCAGCCAGGTTTAGGTACGTACAGATTCAGACAACAATATAACCGTGGCGATGCGATCTACGACCGTTATACACAATACAGAACTGTCTACTTCATTAGGATTATTTGACTAGTTTTATTAAACGACTTTTTAAAAAGGAGGAGGTTATCACTTTTAATATTAAAGAGGTAGTAGCTGCTTAGTTACCATCTTACCATAATCTACTAAGGGCAAATTTCACCGAACTTTTATACCGAGTACAAGTCTTATCCTGCGAATAAATTTTGAATTTTTGACAGTTTTTCTATACAAAAACTGTCAGACGCCATTTTTATTCCACGAATAAAAGATATCTGACTTTAGTAAAATCAGCCCTTAATAAATTAATAATTCCTGATAGCAAAAGTACATATTAGTGGGGCGTGGAGTGGAAAATCAATGTCCTCGAGTAATTACTTACAGTCTACTAGCTGCGCCCGCGGTTTCACCCGCATAACCGCCTGGCGACGGGACATACCACAGTTGTCTTTCCACGTCGAAAGACAAGTGTGCGTGTACAGAGTGTTTCTTTTACGTATCAATTTAATATTATATTATTTGTGAATATTTTACTATAAAAATAAAAATAAACTTTTCTTTTTATTACTTTTTTTTTTGCATGTATGTACGCTATTCTGTTGCGGGTTAACGGGAACGCCCTTCGTTAGTTACCATACTGTATACTTTTATCACAATTCACAAGTCATTTTGTTCCTTCATTTCTTAGCTCTAACTCAAACTCAAACCATTTATTTCAATTAAACCATTTACAGGCACTTTTGAATTGTCAAGGAGTCGGTCAGTCAGAAATATGAAGCTAGTTGCCCATTCCAAAGCGTAGTAGGTACCTATGGAGAAATCTACTTATCCGACTCACACTTGGCTAACCAACGTCTTTTACGGGCGAGAGTTTTATGTTATCTGGTGATAGTTAAATTAGTTTTACGGCTAAATCCCTGGTGTAATGGAAGATTAAAATGGTTGGTTTTACTGTTTCATCTCTAGCGTTGTATCTACATTAATAATCCATACTTAATATTATAAATTCGACTGTCTGTTTATCTGTCTTTCTGTGTTACATTTTCACGCCTAAACCACTGAACGGATTTCGATAAAATTTGGCATGGAGATAGATGACATCCCGGGGAAGGACATAGGCTACTTTTTATCGACATACCACGCGGGCGAAGCCGCGGGTGGATGCTAGTGTGGCGGTATCTACGCATCAAAGACCTGATGTCACACAAAAATCCTGACGTCACATAAATCCTGCATCGCACAATTAAAGTTTACCGTGCAGTGGACATACATACAAGAATCCAATATCAATTTTCCCCTCTTCTATGGTGGATGAGTGAACTTTACACCCTGTTCCTCATACCCCTAAACTAGTATTTTTATATATGTGTATTGTGTGTGTATCTCTTTCTAGTGTTTTCTTACCAATTAGATACTTACTTATGTTCGAAATTCTCCTTAATCTAATATATTTAGTTATACTAAATCCTGGAAAAGGAATCATGTTACACAGTCCGTTCAAATACAGCTATACCTCCGTCCATATAGAGTCGGGAGCAGAGGAGTCCTTTTGTTCAAATGCTTTGTAATGTCTCCTGTGTTTGCCGGAGTAGATAATTACCTATTAGTAGGGTGTGTTTAAAGATCTACTTAATAATGTACTAATGTATTACGGATATATACAGGGTGTTAGTGTAAACACCGTTATCCTTGAAACCAGTGGTTTGGTTTCAGTTATAAAACGTAAAACAATGGAAAAATACATTTTTTTTTTTTTTTTAAGAATATCTAAAAACCGCCGGCCGCGGCCGGTCGTTGCCGGGGGCGGGCGGGGCGCGCGAGACGTTACATGAGTATCGGGACAGTGACGGATATTTACTTTTAAAAATCTTTTAATGAAAATAAGGTTTTTTTTTTGTTGTTACTCGGTCATTTATTTTTATATTTAAGTCAACTACCCATGGCAGAGGCGGCTCGTCATAAAGAGCGCTGGTGCAGTGCACTCCCACGAAAATAGCATAATCTATATTTCTTTATTATAATCCTATACATACATTCTTTCTACTATGCCCATGTATACAATAGCAGTTTACTAGAAAACCATTTCCTACGCGTACATTGGGCGTCAAGTTGTAACGTGTGGAGCGCCAGCGATTGCGCTCCTATGAAACAAAGTTCAGTACGATTTCTAGCACTGTATTCAATGAGTGCGAAAGAGAAATATCGACACAGTCCGACGCGTGAAACAAAAGATTTTGTATGAGAAATTAGCCTAATTTGGAGCGCCGCTCACGCGCGACGTTGCCAAACGGCGCAAGGCGGCATCGCGCGGGAATGCGATCTATGCCTTTGCGCTGTTGCCGATCTTATGTAAACAAACGGTCGGCTCAACTCGGCTGTCAGTAGATTCGCAGTGTTTATTCTAAATAATTATTAAAAATAGTTTGTGCGCGACATTTGTGTTAAAAATGGAACAATACAGTGTATCTTGTTGTATGATAAGCATTGAAAAACGCTTAATTAATTCCATAACTGATTTTCACAAGAAAGTGATAGATGTCTTCGCTCGCCAAAAAGATCGCCAAATGGATTTTCTTTACAAATAAAATAAATTGTAAGCTCTAGTTCTACGTTTCTTTTTTTAGTGAACCCCCACAAATAAATATCACGAGCCGCCTCTGACCCATGGTTTGAGTGACAACGGTGTTTACCCTTGCATACTGTATAGTTACTAGCTGGGCCCTGCGGTTTCACCCGCATAAGTTTCCATCCCGTGGGAATATCGGGATAAAAAGTAACCTATGTCCTATTCCAGGTCATGGTCTATCCTTGTGCCAAATTTCATCCAAATCCTTTCAGCCGAAAGCATAACAAACTAGCTTTCGCCCGCGGCTTCGCCCGCGTGGTATGTCGATAAAAAGTAGCCTATGTCCTTCCCCGGGATGCCTTCTATCTCCTTGCCAAATTTTATCGAAATCCGTTCAGTGGTTTAGGCGTGAAGTTAACATACAAACAGACAGAGTTACTTTCGAATTTATAATATTAGTATGGATATTATAAAGTTAAGATTACGATGTACTACACATACCTACCGCAAACAATACCGTCTTATTGGTGATTCAACCTGTTGATTATCACATGGTGGGTAGTGTAGTACCTACGATGTTATCATAGAACCCTTTCTCGTAAAAGCTTTTGACTAATAAAACAACACGTACCATTATAACACTAGTAATTTTATACAAAGAAAAGTTTTGTTTGTTTGTGGAGAATTCACGCAATCACGGCTTAACCGATTAATTTCAAACTTTCACAATTGACTAGGCTTACAGTGGTTCCCCTTATCTACCTAAGTAGATGACATCGAAATTGCTCAAGTATGATGAAGCCTACTGATGAAGCAAACCTGCGTATTTATAATATAACGGAGGTATTCTTTTGTAACTAGAATTCAATAACAACAACTTTCACAAATACCTTGCTACCTAAACTATACATACCAAGTGAAAAATAACTTTAAATGTCGGAAGTCGGTGGCAAAAAACTAGAACACAATCCAAAAAACCAGTTCGATCAGCTGTTGTCCTTTTTTGTAAAAAATATTTATTTCTAGCTTCCACCCGCAGCTTCGCCTGCGTGGTATGTCGATAAAAAGCAGCTTATATCCTTCCCCGGGATGCCATCTATCTCCTTGCCTAATTTTATCGAAATCCGTTCAGTGGTTTAGGCGTGTATAGGTAACATACAGACAGACAATCAAACAGACAGACAGAGTTACTTTCGAATTTATAATATTAGTTATTCACTTTAGTTGTGGTACCTACCGCAATTCCACTTCGTATACCACTACTTGTTATGTAAACAAAAAGTGACAGGAAGTATTATAACATCATTATCATCATCATTATCATCATCACCTAAAAAATTTGTACGCCGTTATTGGCAAAACATGGACGCACACACATCTATGAATTCGATACCTTGCATGTCTGATTAGTCAGTTTATGTAACCGCATGTTTGCCAAATAAATTATCTTTTATCTTTTATCAAGATACACAAAGTGGATTAAATACGTATTATTGAAGCTAACTCAAAAACTACCCAAGCAAAGTAAATAAACACCACGCAAGCTTCCTCTACCAAATGAAAAAGAATTCTCAAAATCGGTCCACGATTGACGAAAATATTTATAGACAAACATAAAAAAAAAACAGACAAACGAACATATAACCTTCGCGTTTTTTGCAGTCGGTTAAAAAGAAAACAATTGCTATCGATCTATCGTAAAATATAATACTAGCCCTACAGCGACACTGCAGCGGAGTTGCGGTTTATACGTTTAAATTCCAAACTATACAGAAAATAGGTATGAGTGATATCTTTAAAATTCGTAGTTCATTGCAAGTTGCAAGAAATGATCATTAGTACTGATCCTAAAATACAACTTGCTGATCAATTTAAGGTTGTTATCATTACAATTAAATTGGGCTTTCTGAACATATAGTAGTAATTATACAAAAATGGTATCACTTTTTAACCGATGCTAACGTGCGATAACGGTCATTGATTAAAATATATAATCACTTTTAGATTACTGAAATTATGACAGATTATATAAATCAACAAATTGTCGGTTAGATTAGCTTCACATCAGCCTACGGTAAGCTACGCACGTCATGTACTTAGCCTTTTATAAAAATGTAGGCAGGATCGTGCGCTGGGATCATTGCCTCCTTTCAAAATAAAATAAGCACTTCTGATATTGTATATCGTCGACCATGAATCCATGACCATGAAGCACTGGCAAGTAAGCTGCTCTTGTCTAAGGAGTAGTCTCCGCAGAAAAAGTATCTAGAAAGAAAGAAAGAAAGAAAAATTGTTTATTCTGCACAAACTAAACGCACATTACAAAAAAAAACCGGCCAAGTGCGAGTTGGACTCGTGCACGAAGGGTTCCGTACCATTATCTATGAAAACGGCAAAAAAATCAAGTCCGTTGTGCCCCCTTAAATATTTGTTTTACTTTAATTTAAATATTTATTTTAAAAGTGAATATGGAACTAAATATTCTGTGAATATTTCAAGCGTCTACCTATTGCCGTTATTAATATCGAGCAATGTCCCATACATTGCTCGTTTTTGCTCGATATAGCCCCCTTAAATATTTATTTTATTCTGTTTTTTAGTATTGTTGTTGTAGCGGCAACAGAAATACATCATCTGTGAAAATTTCAACTGTCTAACTATCACGGTTCATGAGACAGACGCCTGGTGACAGACGGACAGACAGACAGCGGAGCCTTAGTAATAGGGTCCCGTTTTACCCTTTGGGTACGGAACCCTAAAAAGAATGACATTCTATTCTAAGTTATTAGCCAATCTAGAGGTCGACACCTTGCTTTTGCATCACAGGTAGATAATTCGTGAAACATCCAAGAATGCCTGCATCAGCTAATACAATACTTAGATTAACATCAAAACAATCTTCAACACCATTATATTCATCTGGGTACACGGAGAAACTTCATTGATTGCACCATTTACTGAGACGAAGGGTCTCATTAAACTTGGGTAATTATTTATGTTCAAAACTCTGTAGCTACTGAAGTTGCCGGAGATCAATTTCGTGTACGTGATAGGTGAGCTACTTTCGGAGTCTCGACGACATTGTTGCCCTAAGATAATCTAATACATACGACAAGTTTCTAACTGATTTGATAAAGTTAATATTTCTAGGTATGGTAGTACACACAGCTACACATCAAGTTATACATTTCCAGTTTATGCTGATCTCGCAATGTATAGGATTTCCGTACAATGTTAGGTCAGCTTATACTGGAAATTTATAGCTTGATGTGTAGCCGTGTGTACATTTATTTTAAGTTATATTCATTTATAGGGTTCCGTATGTTCGAATGAAAAAACGGAACCCCTATAAGATCACTCGTGTATCTGTCTGTCTGCCTGTCCGTCTGACACAGCCAATTAGCAAGCACGGACATGTTATGTAATTAAATTAATTTTGAATATGAGGGTCACTTTTGGGAGACAAATACGTAAGAAAAAAAAACAGGGTTCCAATTGCGAACTCAAAATGAGAGAAAATACCCATTTGATAATTGATCGTTTTATAATAACAGTGCCGAGCATTATGCTTATTAATCTAAGAAGTATAGGCGTATGAGGAACAGGGTGTACACACGGCTACACATCAAGCTATACAGTTCCAGTTTATGCTGATCTCGCATTGTATAGGATTTCCGTACAATGCGAGGTCAGCTTATACTGGAAATGTATAGCTTGATGTGTAGCCGTGTGTACAGTTCACTCATCTATATAAAAATAAATCCCTATTTCGCTTGGTCACGCCATCACGCGTGAACGGCTAGACCGATTTCGATAAAATTTGGCAAGGAGATAGATGGCATCCCGGGGAAGGACATAGGCTTTTTATTGACATAACACGCGGAAGAAGCCGCGGGCGGAAGCTAGTCTTTCAGAGAAAAAGAAGTATCCTCCGACCAGACGTAAAGGCTGTTGGCTGATATCAGGAATCTTCTTGCGTGATGCAGGATTTTGTATGACGTCAGTGTGATGCGTAGTTCGCATGTGGCGATGTAGATGCCGCCACAGAAGTAGGTAATCAGCTGTATAAAATTATGATCAATTAAGTAAATTGTTGATACCGTATCGCATATTTAGGTATCACTTCAAACAGTCACCTCGATGTTTGATGATACGCTTTCTAGACAAGATAACACTTGCAGTCACGTCAAAAAAATCCTAATCCTAACTAATAGGTATCATAAATGCGCAAGTGAGTTTGTGTATTTGTTTGTTACGCTTTCACGCTAAAACAGCTGAACGGATTTGGATGAAATTTAGTACAGGGGTAGACCATGACCTAGAATAGGACATAGGCTACTTTTTATCTCGATATTCCCACGGGATCGAGATTTACGCGGGTGAAACCGCGGGGCGCAGCTAGTTATAAATAAATATTTCCTTTAAATTGTACTTATATATTTATTTATAAAGTTAATATAGTCACACTTAGCGATAAAATTGATTGATTACGGTTAATCAACTCGTTATAAAACGTCTAATTCAGTTGAATTAGACGTTTGAAAATTATGTGAAAATAATGTGCCTCACGGCTGTGGCAAAAAGGTTCATTTTGACTTCAAAGACTCCTGGCTTAAATTCAACCAGCTAAGCACAGAAAGAAAGAATATTTGTGCCATTTCCAGCACAACCACGGAGCGTTAAAAAATTGTTTATTGTGGTCAGGTTGCTCTTTTTGGGTGGACGACCTCACACAGCCGCAGCCCTTATACCTGCACAACGACCACTACTTAGAGCCCACTGGTAACACCAGTGTCATGAACCTCAACAATAGTGACCAAGTCGTCATCGCCTGCCCAGGCCAGACAAGATCCTGCACAGGAAAATAAATACATCAGTGGACTTAGCTGTAATTATTGAATGTTCTAAAATAATCCAATTTGAATCAAATTACCTAGTTGTAGCTATTGAATTTTTTTTCGGTGCGATGTATGTACCTGCGTCCAGTCGGTCACCAACAAAGTTTCTAGAAATAATTCAGGATCGACACTAGCATGTCGAAAATTTTCGTTTCGTACTTCAACTCAACTCAACTCAGCCTATCTCAGTCCACTGCTGGACATAGGCCTCTCCCAGGCCGCGCCACAACACCCTGACCTCCGCCTTCCGCATCCAGTCTGTCCCAGCAAACTTTTTGAGGTCTTCGGTCCACTCTAGGACTCGTCTGCTTCACTGGCCATCGGTCCTTCGACAAACATCGCCAGCCTACTGCCACTTCAGCTTGCTTCGTACTGAACCAAAAATGTATGTTGCCCATTCTTTCCGACGATCAGGATTTTTTTTATAAGGAAGGTTTAAAAACATAGAACGTACCTACAATACACACGGCGGTTTTTAATTTATATTGACAAAGCCCTATTTAACAGATACTAATTAAATTTCAGACAGCAACGTGCGTGACAGCAACGTGTGAGAACAACGTACTAGTTTCCGGCGTCAGTTGGTCGGACGGTAATGGAGCTGACTTGCTCTGCAATACTGAACAGCGAGGCTTTAACAACTGACAGATGTTATAATAACAAATCTGTTACAATTAAGTAAGTGGATTCGACATAAAATTAAATATTTTTAACGAGATTTTGCTATGACTTTGTCAGTGATTAACTTTAACCAAAGACCATACGGATGTCGGCACAGGACAACCACTCAAAATACGGTCGGTCCCTGAGACGTTGTAATAGGTATAAAAACAGGATAAGGTTTAAGGCAGTGACAACTCCATTTCAGGTATTTATCCGACTTACAAAAAGAAGGAGGTTTGTAATGTTCGCAGCGTATGTTTGTTTTTTTTTATGTACCTACCTATCTTATCTTTGTCTATCGATATTTTCATCAATTGTGCGGACTTTGTTCGAGTAGTTTTTGAGTTAGCTTCAATAATACGTATTTTGACCCACTTAGACTATTGGATATTACTTAAGGATGATGTTATAATAAATTCCTGTCATTGTTATTTACATAGCAGGTCGTGGTTGGTATTCGAATTTGTGTGAAGAAGGTAGGTACCACAACTAACTTAATTGGGCACAGCTGCAACGATTAGCCCTTTTCTACATTCAAATCATTCTATCTTGTGCAATTTACAAAGTCTGCCATACAAGTAGAATGAATTAATTACTTACTTAAGTAAGTACCTAATTTCTTTTTGATAATATTTTGCCAGTCATTATTGTTTTGCTGTTGTATAATGATAATTATTATGATCGCAGTTGATAGGACACACACATAACTATTCACACACACCACAAACATTTTAAGTAAAATGTGATTTGATTGCACATTTGTGTACCTCCCTTTAAACATGGAAATGGATTGAAACTTCATAACAAAACGTAAATACTTAGGTACCTACTTACTTTTTACCGACTTCAAAAAAGAAGGAGGTACTACGTTCGGATGATTCTTTTTTTTTTTTTTTTTTTTTTTTTTTTATGTTCACCTATTACTCCGCCGTTTGTGAACCGATTTTAAAAATTCTTTTAGTTCAAAAGGGTATACTCCCGAGATGGTCCCATATAAATTTTATTATGTTTGCTTGCGTAGTTTTTGAGCTAGCTTCAATATTACGTATTTTTCCCACAGTCTATGTAGACGATATAATTATTAGACTCCTTCACTATTATTTACATAGCAGGTAGTAACTTGTGTGGGGTAGGTAGGTACCACCACTAAAAAGTGAAAAATAAAAACTTTTTACAAAAAAAAACAACCGACTTCAAAAAAAAACACTAAATAAAAAGTGAAAAATAACTTTAATTTCGGAAGTCGGTGGCAAAAATAGAAAATTAAAAAGCAGACACCGACTTCCGAAATTAAAGTTATTTTTCACTTTTTATTTAGTGTGTTTTTTTTTAAGTCGGTTGTTTTTTTTTTTAAAAAGATTTTAATTTTAACTTCGAATAACTAAAGGCTCCCGCAGACAGCCGCGACGCGACTATGCGACGCGATTATGGTGCATCGCGCCTTATAGCGGAACTAAAAATTGAAGCAACGACATTATTGCGTTTCAGGGTTTCAACGGTCACCAGTCAAAGTTAATATTGTTAGTGATAACTAGGTAGGTACCTAGTACGGGAACTGACCGTAACGTAGGATAACTATATTGATGTAGATTTATTTTATGAGAACATTTTTTCAACTAAGTAAGTAGGTACAAAGTTTTTTTTGGGATAAATTCATCCCAACTACGGAATCCTTCATTGTATGTGGTCCTACATGAACTTGGCCGGTTTTTTTATATTAGTTATCTATAGATAATTTTATTTTATTGTGGTGTACGTAAGCAAGTAAAGTGTTCATCGGCTCTCGTTGCTGACTGTACCTACCTACCAAATAAAACACGACTGCCCCGTTGGTCTCGTGGTCACAAGTGCGACTGCTGAGCGTGGGGTCCTAGGTTCGAGACGGCAAAGTATTATTGGGTTTTCCCATTAGGAATTTCTTAAAATCAGCTCGGAGTTTGGATGATGGCGGTGTGATACTCCCGTGCCTAAGAATGCACGGCGTCAGATCTCTCTCCGGTCGTGTCAGATTTCGTGCCATCCCATCGGACTATAAAAGTAGGTAAGGGAAGAGAGAGTGCACACACTTGTGCACTAGATATACCAAACAAATCCCGTTGAAATTGGCCGCCATGAGCGAAATAGTTACGGTCTGGAGGACTAATATCATCGAACAAACCAATTTAAAAAAAAACCGACCAATTGCTAGTCGGACTCGAGCACGAAGGGTTCCGTACCAATATCTATAAAAACGGCAAAGTTTATTGTTTGGGAGCTCCCTTAAATATTTATTTTATTCTGTTGTTTAGGGTTCCGTAGTAAACAAGGAACCCTTATATGTAGTTTCGCCATGTCCGTCTGTCTGTCTGTCTTTCCGCGGCCTAGCTCAGAGACTGTTGGTACTAGAAAGCTGTAATTTGGTATGGGTATACATATAAATCACGCCGACAAAGTGGTAAAAGAAAATCGTAAAATATTTTTTTTTTTAGGGTTCCTCCCTTACTAGTAAAGTGGGGTTGGTTTTTTTTTTCTCGTCAATCCCATGGTGTGGGGTATCGTTGGAAAGGTCGTTTAAAAATAATGCGAGTTTGCGAAAAGCAATTGGATTCAGGGATCTGTTTACGAAATATTAAGCTTTAAAATGCTAATTTTTGTTAGAGTCAAGTGTGTGTGTCCCCTGTCAGCTAAATGGTTGGTTTTGGGTATGTGAAAAAATTCACGGCAGTAGTATATATAACGAAATTAAAAGAAAAACTATCACCGCTACGTAGGCTCCACAAGTTACCGAGTAATAATCGACCAACTTAAATTTGCAGTTGAAAAAACATGTTCTGTTCTGTCCATACATTTTGTATGGGAGAACAAGTTTTACAACTACAATGTTAAGTTTGTTGGATAAATTCATCCCAACTTCGGAACCCTTCATTGTGCGTGGTTCGACATGCACTTGTTTAGTGTTTTTAGTATTTGTTGTTATAGCGGCGGCAGCAGAAATACATCATCTGTGAAAATTTCAACTGTCTAACTATCACGGTTCATGAGATACAGCCTGGTGACAGACGGACAGACAGACAAAAGGACGGACAGCGGAGTCTTAGTAATAGGGCCACGTTTAACCCTTTGGATAGGTATGGAACCCTAATTAATAAAAGCACTTACATTCAGAATTATATACGTACTTATTTCATTAGCAAGAGAACTTGTACTTCTGAATAACTTACTCAGTGGCTCTACTAACTACGCCTCACTCATCCCTCCCGACCCGAGACCCTCTGCCTCTCCCCACCCGTCACGTTGATTTGACAGCGGCTGATAAAGCTTAGCGCGTTCCATACTTTATGTCAAGGGTTATATACCATGCTGACAACTATCTCTTTCACACACATGATTTCCATCGTATAGAAGCAATGGCTCATGCTATAAATCAAATTATAGTAGGTAAGTTGATTCTTGATTTTGATACGTGTAGAAAATCTAATGAACCAAAAAATTGTTTTTCGTTCTAAAATCCCTTACTGTGAGATAAGCCGGTGGTCTTGGGTTAATTTATTTACATAAATAAGTGGGAAAAAGCCAATCGTTCAAATTCTAGTACCTAAGTGAGAGCTTTACTAGCCATGGCCGATGAACCGAAACCTGTTAACGAAGATGATTTGAAACAATTAAAAGAAAGGATGAACTTAATCGTCAGTGCAGATCCAGCACAATATCACAATGAATACTCCCTTCGAAGATATCTAAGAGCGTTTAAAACAGTTGACAATGCATTTCAGGTAATCCTAGCAACCTATCTGCTTCTTATTTTCAGTTTGGGCATACCGCCCAGACAGTGGCAATGCTAATTGTGTCATCAGTTGGCCTGGCTGGGGCCTCAATGAAGCAGAAGAGGATAAGGCATTGCTTGTTTCAAGAACTAACTTCTAATTACCTATTTAGGTATCTACAAACAAGCCTTCAGGAACTAAAAGTTACTCTACAACTTACATTAGGGCTTCACAATCATGATCTTATGCTTCATATCATATCATAACAATGTCTTAACATACACATTCCCTATAATTTCAGGCTATAATAAAAACAAACAAATGGAGAGTGGAGTATGGTGTAACTGAGTTAGGTGAAAATAAAGAGATTATAGAAAAGTATTCCAACAAGGCAAGGGTACTGAGACACAGGGACATCACCGGCCGGCCTATAATATACATTCCAGCCAAGAACCACAGTTCCAGCGACAGAAATATTGATGATTTGACTAAATTTATAGTCTATTGCTTGGTAATGTTAATTCGTTGAATTTTATAACCTGATTGAAGGTTGAAGTCTACCAACCAGTTTGACCAGAACTTGAATATGTTTTAATTTAAAGAATTTTAAAACACGCCAGCATTGATTCATACCATAGATGTTATTTGAACTTTATGGTGAATGTTGTTAATCCGTGAGCCTCCCACATACAACTTTTATGTTTATCTTGTGTGAAAAGGATTAAAACCTTGACCTATCCTAAATTAAATTAATATTACTATATTCATATTTTTATTTTATGTATTTTCAGGAAGATGCAAGTAAGAAATGTTTCGAAGAAGTGGTGGATAACTTATGCATAGTTTTTGACTTGAATGCCTTCACACTGTCTTGCATGGACTATCAAGTGTTAAAGAACTTGATTTGGTTGCTCAGTCGGCATTACCCTGAAAGGCTTGGTGTTTGTCTTGTCACAAACGCACCAGCTTTCTTCTCTGGATGTTGGGCCGTTATTAAAGGATGGTAAGATAACTTTTAATTGTATTATCTATCTTCGGTCTTGAACAACATCAATGCAAAATCATACTTACAAGTATGATTTTGCATCTATGCAGTGTGCTTTCTATGATGGCTTCAGCTGAAATATTGGCAATAGTGGCAGTTATTAATTGGGACCAGATTTCCATTATTTTTTATTTAAGTTCTGAGCTGCAACTGAGAATTTAACAACAGCTATTAGCTTACCATAATTTATTTTTCGCCTTTTTTGCAGGCTTGATGAAAACACTGCCAGCAAGGTTGTATTCATGCACTCAGAGATGGACCTGTGCCAATATCTGATACCAGATATACTTCCTGATGACATGTGAATCTAAGAACAACATAATACAGACAAAAGCAAAGATTTACTGGTATGAATGTCTAGAATTAAGATATATCTTGTATGTAAAATGTATATATTTATTACGAGCCCTTTAGAACTATTAATTATTACCACCAAGAATAGTTAATGTTTTGTTATTAATTGTTAGAATTAATTACATTTCATAGTAACAGGAACCAAATTAATTAAAATGTGTGTTTCCTCGTTTAGTTTAATTGTTAAATGCTACCATTCATTTTCTGTTGAATGCAACATTGAATTAAATAGGAACGTAATTAAATATCCTTGACTATGGATAATCTATCTATAAATATCTGCAAAGATTTGCCCACCGTAACGGTGCACTTTTGTAGCTGACAGCAGACGAAGTGTCGCCGCGACACTCTGGTGTCTATGTATTTCGAAAAAATCGAATCGAATTTCTATGAAGTCGCCTACGTAATGGTACCTTTAGGTGGGATATTGACGATAATGAAGTTTTGGCAAAACAGCACAGCACCAGGAATCGGGATGAAGCCAGTAAAATTAAGCTATAAGTAATTAAATAGCTTTTTCAGTGAACATTTGTGAAATCACTCGAGAAATTAAGAACTTTTACAAATGACAAGAAGAATAACAGACGCAGCATTACACAGCGTCTGGGTTTGTTCTTGTCCATAATTTAAATATACTCGCCACCTATTTAATGGGTCTTAAACAATATGACAGACGAAATGTGGGGTCTGCCTACCCCATACAGGATTGTTGTTAACAAAATAATAATAAAAACTGCGCTGCCGCCCTGCTGTTCGCTATCAATCGCTGTCGTCAATTCCTCTGCCGAAGACTTGCTATAAGAATGTACTTACTTGTGTTAAAATAAAATATAATAATTAGGTATGTATGATACGACAAACTATTATAATATGTACACGTACACCGTTGTTGCTGAGATTAATTTCTTAAATAAAATACTTACTTGTAATTTATGTATACGTTTACTTTGTTAGTATCTATTACAAAACATTAACATCAAAAAGTCAATTAACACCTCTGCCTATCCCTTCGGGGAATACAGGCGTGATGTTATATTATTTTATGTTTAAGTCAATTAATAATTGTGAGATTTGTTTTAATGGTTTTCCAAAAACGTTAATCTTTTATAACTTTTATACTTTAGATTAATTAAGGGCGTACCCTACCTCAGCTTTTATCTCGCTCGCACTCCGTCTCGCTCTCACTCAGGCCGCGAGTCATACTACTCGTGGCCTGAGTGAGAGTGAGACGGAGTGGGGTGCTGGCGACTCAAGCCTAGAAAGTAAAGCTTTTTACGGTGAAAATAATGGTAATTTAAAAAAAATAAAAAGCAAGACCTGCTTTTTAGTTAGTTCAGTTATTATGCAAAGTTTCATGATCTAATTTGAAGTATTTTTTGAATACCAGTGGTTTACATTTCGGTTTAGAGGTAACTTTCGATTTTTTTTTTCAATCGAGAAAATTTTATGTTATCGTGTTTTCGCCAAACATAGGACCTAGGATCAATCCACAATATATTTTTTTCAAAATTAATACTGCAATATTTTCGGCATAATGGAGGATCATACTAAGCAATTTGAGGTAGGGTGTGGCCTTAAAATATAGCTTGTCCACTCTGAAATGACGCGTCCTACTACCGCATAACCATAGAAAGCCACTTTATCGCGTAAACGCTGTTGTGGGGCGCGTCATTTGAGAGTAGACGAGCCTTACCTACTTTTAAGTTTACTTATTCCATTCTTCCAACATTCTTGTTCAAATAGTTTATTGTTGATAGGTTTTATCGCTTTTACCACATTGTCTGGTTCTGTGGATATTGCTAATAATGAATGTTGTTATTTGATCATATATGATTAAAAAACACACAAAATTGACGCTGATAGTTAAATGAAAATCCTGAAAAGTTACAGGGTCTCTTGTTGTTAATGCTAAGAATTTATTAGGTTCTTATGATTTTATGAATTATGAATGTATGTTAGTTACAAACATGTAGCTTACGTAGTAAGTAGGTTTAAGCTACGATACAGCTGACGCCATTTATCTTCATATTTTAAAACTAGATAATATTAGTAACGTATACAATCTTGTATTCCACCGGCCATAGGTTCATTTTTTTCCTTTAGCCTTTATTCTACTTATAAAAGCAAGAGGCAAGACTCTTACAACCATACCTATTCAAAACTTTATAAAATATGTAGTAGATTAGGTGGTGAGAAAATATTTACTTCCGGTTGGGTAAGGTTACGCTACGCTAGTCAGTCATTTTTTCATACAAACGTAGTATGGTGATTACTCGTCTGTTTGACGGTTTACGTTCAAAACTAAAAATTATACATAGCAATCTGTCTCGTCATTATCTAGCCGTGTATGGAAGCAGAAATGGAAAAAAATATATATTTGTTTGGAAGTTACGAGCGTCGAAACTTCCGTATATAAATAACTTATGTAGTATGAAAATGGAAACCATACAGGGATAGATAATTTATTCAAAAGTCCCACTAAGTAATTTTATTTTGAGTAGATATATTTATTAGTTTTTCCTTAATATCTATACGCCCAAAGGTATGTTCATGAAACTTTACGCGGTCGTTTTCGTTATAAATCATCGTCTATGTCACTAAATAAATAAATACTACTTAGATAATGAAATTAATACTAAATAAATAAAACTAAATACCTAAATAACTATACTAAATAGCATGCATATTAGTCACGCGTACTAACGAGTTCGATATTATCGGATATTCGCTGCCAACTACCCATAAGAGGGATTTTTTAGGGAGGCCAAATGATGGCTCACGTAGAGCGCGCATGCAAGCCAAGCTGACCAGTCTTGCTCTCTTGGCTACCGTCACCAAACTAGTTTGCATTAACCTCTATTTGGTCTGAGGCATTAACATAATGCATACCGTTAATGTCGTACCTTCCTGCGTAATGACAATTTTACTAAGGTTTCTACAGATAATATTGATTTTTGTGGTAATTTTACAATTTAGTACCTGCTGAATGTCATTATCTTTAAAATAATAAAACAATTATGAAATATCTTCGTTATGTAAGTACCTACTTATTTGTTAAGTTATATTTTCTCTTATCTATGTATTATAAATAAATGATCATCTAAACAGTATTTTTAATTTTAAATACATAAACGCCCTTTTATCATTTTTTTATTAAATTATGGCCCCCTTGCACCAACAATCACTAAATACGTTTAGCACTAAACGTATTTAAAACATTATTCCGTCTCTGTCAACTTCAAATGATTGAAAGAAACAGAACTATGTTTTATTCGTTTAGCGCTAATCTGTTTAGTTTGTTTGAGGTGCAAGCGGGCCAACAGCCTCATTTACACGACGCAAGTTTCGTTGCGTGAAGTTATTGTTGGACTATCTTTTGCCCGCGTGGATGTCTGAAAATATACCACGGGAATGGAAAGTATGTATCAAAATCAAATCAAAATCAAAATTTGGCGACCTGTAGGCTTGCAGAAAAATATCGATAATTTTTGTTCGATATATCGATGTTTTTAGGCGATATTTATTTTATCGATATAAAATATCAAGTGTCGAAAATGTATCAAATACGATATATTTCCAACAAACACCGTTGTCGCCACTGACTAAAACCGCTGGAATTCAGAGCCGTAAAAAGTAGTTTTTTTTTTCCTAATTCGGTATTTATAGTATGAACTAGCTGATGCCCGCGGCTTCGCCCGCGTGGATGTCGGTTATTATATACTAAAACCTTCCCCGAGAACCACTCTATCCATTGGTGAAAATAGCATGAAAATCGGTGCAGTAGTTCGCGAACAGACAGATGCGGCGGAGGACTTTGGAAAACAAATACAATTGAACTTCACAAATATTAGGTCTTGACCTATGAAATTGCCGTTTTGTATGAAAAAATTTAAACGAATTTTTTTCATGTATTTTTTATTTGTATTAATCGAAGTAATTACCCATGCAATCAATGCATCTTTGCCAACGCAGTGGCAGTTTATTGATGCCCTTCTTAAAGAAATCAGCTGGACGGGAGGCAACAAATTCTTCAAAGGCATTTTGTACTGCCTCTCGGGTATTGAATTTTTTTCCCGCCAAGAAGTTATGCAAATTCTGGAAAAAGTAGTAGTCTGTAGGCGCAAAGTCTGGTGAGTAGGGCGGATGACGGAGAGCTTACAACCCCACTTCTTGCAACTTGGAGACCGTCTGCTGTGCAGTATGAGGTCGCGCGTTGTCGTGCAGGTGCAGCGGAGACGAGCGATTGACCAATGCTGGTTGGAGATGTGCCAGCTTCTCCATCATTGTGTTCAGTTCTTCACAGTACACATCTGCAGTAATGCTCACCCCGTTTGGTAAGAAGCTTCGATGAATCACACCGGCGCTAGACCACCAAACAGTGACCATCACTTTTCTAGGGGTAAGTTTTCGTTTAGAGCATTGTTTAGGTACTGAACCAGGATCCAACCAACTTGCTGAGCACTTGCGGTTATCAAACAGAATCCATTTTTCATCGCAGGTAACAATGCGGTTCAAAATTCCTTCATTTGTGTGTCTGTTGAGCAGTGCAAGGCACGCCTCGACGCGTACTTCGCGCTGGCGATCATTGAGTTCGTGGGGCACCCATTTGTCAAGCTTTTTTACCTTGCCAATTTGACGCAAATGGACCAATATTGTTTTGACGCTAACGTCGAAAGCTGCTGCTAATTCAGCCGTAGATTGTGTATCATCAGCTTCCACAATCGCCTTTAATTCGTCATTGTCGACCAAAATCTTCGGACGACCGCGAGGTTCATTTTTCAGGTCGAAATTTCCAGAACGGAAGCGAGCAAACCAATAACAAGTGGTGCGTTGGTTTGTAGTGTTAGCTCCGTAAACTTCGTTGATGTTGCGTGCCGCTTGTGCCGCGTTGCTGCCACGACGGTAGGTACTCATATTCCATAATTACTCGAATTTTTAACGTATCCATGATGACGAAAAATATTGAAATGCGATGAAAATGTAACACTAATCATTAAACAAATTACTTCTTTTGAAAAAAGAATTCCATGTTTTTAAAATAAAATTAATTTGAAATTAGAATTCTTAGCCAAACAAAAATTATTTTCATTTGAAATGGCCAGTACTGCAGAACGGCAATTTCATAGGTAAAGACCTATTATTTATTATAAAAAAACACCGTTTTATATTTTTATTTTTTTCGATATATCGAAATCGATATTGATATTTTTTCAATATCGATACTTTTTGGCACTGCTTGCATTCCTAGGAACCTGTTGTACGTTGGACAGTGTTGTACAGTCAGTCCTAAAAAGATACGCAATGAACCGGATACAAATATGTGGGCAAACAGAACACCCATAATCTGTTTTTTAAATCTCGGAAACTAACTTGACAAGTGCAAAAAGAACAATGTGGCCAGCTTCTTATCGTAGTGTTGTCCGATGATTCCGGTTTTTTAATCGTAAAGTTAAAATTATTCTTGTTACTAATGCTATCACCCGTTAATTAATTATCCAAACAATATTTACGTATTTTTATATATTCAATATTTATGTATTTTTCGATATTAGTGATACTTATAACGAAACAAAATACATGATTTCGGCACAAATTACATTTACATTTCGTTTATACCCTATATAAAAATGTACTCTGTGCTTTGTTTGGCGGGCGCCATTTTATTTAATTATTAAGTACTTCATTTACCTTCATTTTGAACAGAAAAATATGTTTACGATATTTTTTAATTAAAAAACTACATTTTTTATTCGTTAACAATACATACCTAACTCTTAAAAACGAACAAAAGTTACATTCCTTTGATATTTACATTTTTTTGGGCTAAAAATTCCAAAACCCGAAGCACGAAGGAAGAATGCAGTATTCGTTCGTCTGTGATACACTCACGGCGAGTCTGTGGGCGAGTCCTTCAACCTCACAAGAGTTGCGTTGATTGATGTCTATTAATTAAATAATTGTAGTCTGTGATTGTGAATTTTATAGTAATAAACGTGAACTTTTGCAATTTCAAGTGTTGTTTGTTATATTTTTGTTAAGTTTATTTTTTACGTTAAGTTTTTCTTTTGTGTTGAGTTCTGTTGGTTTTGTTACGTTTTTGTTGGTATTTACATACATACATCTCTCCTATGAGAGTACCTATATATCTATTTATCTAATCCTTGTTATAAGTACACCTAAATCAAGGAATTGTTACTCTCTTTGATTAAGATGGACGGTGGTGCTCAACCATCAACTTCGTCGGGTAGGCGTGGCGAAGAATGTTTATCGCCAATAAAAAAACGGAAACAGCAATCATTTAGCCCGACAGAAAAATATATGATTCTTAATGTGTACAAATATGTTCATGCTGAAAAACAATCGGAATCTCCAACCGAGTGAACCGAGACACCGAAAAAGAATGAATGTGTTTTAAAAACCGCCGAAATCCTGGTAATATCCAGGGCATCGGTCTATAAAGTGTTGAAGGAGCACAAAGAAAATGAGAATTTTAGTTCTCCAAATAAACCTGGGCCGAAATTAAATTTCAAACAGAAAATTGACGATAGTAAGTACTCTATCTGCTAGACGCCGTAAAATACATAAACTATTTTTAAGAAATGAAACACCAACCTTAAACAAGGTAGGTAATAATAATGTTTTTTCGTTTTCGTGTTTAAAATATCTTTATGTACCTACCCAATATTATAGTATATTATGCAATTAGTGAATAAAGGACGGATTTAAAGCGAGGGCCATAGGTGAATCACGAGCAAGTGAAGGATTCTAATGACTGAATCACGACCGAAGGGAGTGATTCATGATGATTGAATCACGACCGTAGGGAGTGATTCAAGTGTTAGAATCCTGAACGACGCGAGCGATTCATGGCCCTCGATATAAATCCGTTTTATTCAAGAGTTGCATACTATACTTTATACCATGACTACGAGAAAAAAAACATGCAACTTCGAGTATGTTGTTATGTCAATTTTATGCCTTGTTTTTATAGTACCTACACCGTAACATAGAATACATACTCCATAAGGTCGATGACTTCTTTTTCTTCGACAACTCATTAAAATAGGAAAACAGACTCTGAAAATTTGGTCGGCTTGATTTTCATTTTTCCATTTACTCAAACAAACAAACAAACTCACACTCAAACTCATCGTAGGCTTTGATGTAAACCAGCCGTGATTTGTTGGTTAGCAAGCTTTCTACTATATCGGCCGCCCTCTCTTTCATAAACTCAGGTGTTAACACATCTTCATCACTTGAAAACATTTTCAATCGATTTATTATTAAGTAACCCTAAACTTTTTGTTCGTACAACTTACAATATTTAAAATAGCGCCCATTTACTAATGACAGCAAAGAACACAAAACAGTTTTAATTCTAATGCGAAACTCCTATTCGAAAATCAAATCGAATAGGAGTTTGGATATCATTGAGATGCGAGTTCGAACAAATTGGTGTTCTAAATTCAAACACCAAAACAGTGATTAAAAGTGCTTTTTATTCACTGTTTTCAGTGAATAAAATAAGCTTTTTAGAGGGGGCATGGTATAAAGTATACTTTATACCATTCCCCCTCTAAAAAGCTTATTTTATTCACTGAAAACAGATATTATTCCAAAACGTAAAGTGTTTGAATTTAGAACACCAATTTGTTCGAACTCCATCTCAATGATATACAAACTCCTATTTGATTTGATTTTCGAACAGGAGTTTAGCATTAGAATTAAAACTGTTTTGTGTTCTTTGCTGTCATTAGTAAATTGGCGCTATTTTAAATAATGTAAGTTGTACGAAAAAAAAGTTGAGGGTTACTTAATAATAAATCGATTGAAAATGTTTTCAAGTGATGAAGATGTGTTAACACCTGAGTTTATGAAAAGGAGGGCGGCCGATATAGTAGAAAACTTGCTTCCTAATAAATCACAGCTGCTTTACATCAAAGCCTACGATTAGTTTTGTAAATGGAAAAATGAAAATCAAGCTTCTGGCACATTTTCAGTCTGTTTTCCTAACTTATTTTAATGAGTTGTCGAAGAAAAAGAAGTCATCGACATTATGGAGTATGTATTCTATGCTACGGTGTAGGCACTATAAAACCAAGGCATAACATTGACATAACAACATACTCGAAGTTCTTTTTCTCGTAGTCATGGTATAAAGTATAGTATGCAACTCTTGAATAAAACGGATTTATATCGAGGGCCATGAATCACTCGCGTCGTTCAGGATTCTAACACTTGAATCACTCGCTATGCTCGTGATTCAATCATCATGAATCACTCCCTACGGTCGTGATTCAGTCGTTAGAATCCTTCACTTGCTCGTGATTCACCTATGGCTCTCGCTTTAAATCCGTCCTTTATTCACTAATTGCATAATATACTATTATCTTACGTCTTCATATTTTGAGCTTAGTTAGAGATAATATACCGTTGGTTTATATCCAGGATTGCTGTTAAAATATAAACTTATATTTCATTTATTAATTTTCAGATTCTGCAAAGCGTAAATGAAGATCCAGATTTACCAACATTATCAAGAAGTATGTTGCATAAAATATTAAAACACCTTAATTTCAAGTTGCAGACAAAAAATAAAGCAGTAACTATCGCAGAGAAGGGCGATCTATTTATTACCAAGATGAAACCTGGGTTAATAAATCCTTATTTAAACAGCAAAGAAAGATAAAAATAATTCTTGGCATCAACATTTTGATTCTTGGTTGTGTATCTTAATTCACTCAGGTCACACTCAGACCAAGCACTGGGTGGATACAGATCGATTCAAACTTAAATGGCGGCTCGGAAGTTAGCTTTTAGCTGCGCAGTACCCCACCCCTCACCCCCGTTGTCACATGAAATTGTTACTGCGCAGCGATTCGCCTCGTTTGAATCGAACTGTACCAGTGATCGTCACGCCAAGCTTTCTTAGAAGGCCTAACTACTGGTTTGAAAATACCAACAGGCAAAGAGAGACTAGTCGTAGTTTCTCATATTATCTAGGAAGTGGAGAGAGTTTCGTTGAAGATGGGTTGTTGATATTTGAAGCCTAAAAAGGGCGATTATCATAAAGAGATGAATGCGGTACAATATGAAAACGGGTTAAAAATTTACTCCCCCAAAAGTTAAAAGATAACGCAGTTCTGGTAATAGATAATGCTCCATCCCATTCAAGAAAACTGGAATCGTTAACTACTTCTTCATGGCGAAAAGGTCGAATTCTAGGGTGGCTACAATCAATAAAAATATTCCAATTGACATGCTAAAAGCTGAAGATTACCCGAATGGAAAAAAGACCTATGAAAGGTTTTTCATAATATTTTGACTGCCCTCTTATCACTATGAACTCAACCCCATTGAGTTTGTCTGGGCGCAGGTAAAGGGACACTTCGCTAAAAACAACAAAACATTTAAATTGGATGAAGTACGCAAGCTCTGAAGAAAGACTGTCAAGTAACCCGGCAGCGATGGATGGAGCGACTGCCTATCACACATACATATTTTTTAGTTCTGTGTACTTTCAATATAATTTTTGTGCAATAATAGTAGATTTTTTGCCCAGGTAGCAAACAACTACTTTTAAAGGCGAGAGTGTTTCTTTGAATCCAGGACGGAGCGAATGATTCTAGAGCCTCTTGTTTATGTCCCGCGCCTAAAGTTTAACACTGAGCGCAATGAGGGATTCAAAGTAGGTCGTCAGTCGAGCTTGAAATATTGTTGCTCTCGAGGTGGACACGACTTTTTATCACCCTCTAACTACAGCTTTGACCAATATCAAATTTGACGAATTGCCGATTTGGCAAATATCAGACTTGACCAATGTCGTGTAACCCAGAATTTAATAAGTGCAACTTATGAATGAATAGTACCTAAAGTTTATTTATTTTTATATAATTAGGAAAAATAAGACATAACATAGAAAAAAATACAGACTTAAATGTTTATTATCAAGAATTAGAAATAGTCTCAGAAAACGGTGTCTCTGTATGTAGTTTTTGAGAAACTTGATTATTTTCTGGCATGGGGACATCGTACACGATGTTCTTTAGACTTAGACGGGCGCGGAGACGGCTCTTAAATAGGGAATATGCATGTGATTCAAATATGGGTCAAATATTTTTTTCTATAAACTATGTTACTTCAGGATTAAGCCTCCATCAATATTTTTGAATAAAATTTATTTTTGAGCGAGAAATTAATTTTTAAAAAGTTCCAGAAAACTGTGGGTAATTCAAATACTTCAAAAGGCTAAGAGCGGATGTGACGTAACAATCCGGGGTAACAATCAAAATGTCAATGTCAAGTCAATCAACAAGTGTCAAGTCAATGTCAAACGCTCATAGAAAAAGGAGTGTTTGACGTTGACTTGACAGTTGCTTGTCTGTTTTCACGAACTGTGACGTCACCACACCAAGCGCGCCAAATGGAGGGCGTTTAAATAGCCCGGATCGGTTGGATATTTTTAAACATTTTTTTAACTACTTTAAATTGCTTTTTTGCCGTCGAATTTTTTGTTACTTTTATTTGACGATGTAAACTATCGAATAAAAATATTAAAAAAATACATGCATATTCCCTATTGATATTTTCGACAATTCGGTGGCAAATTTTGGCTTTGTTTTCAATAGATTCTTGTACTGAAGGACTGATGGCGCAATTTCATTGGTCGTTAACTCGTTCGGTATATAGCATACGGGGAGTCCCCGCAGGCGAGATAACCACCAATGAAAGTTAAAAAGTCGATACGTGTTCGTCACCGTCTGCAGGGATTCCCCGCTTGCTTTATACCGATCGTGATATCACGTTCGGTATATCGTGACCAATGAAATTTATCGGTCGATATACAGCTTGCGGGTCGTGACTCGTGAGTCAGTTTTCGGTTCCCCGAATGCGGGCCCTGTGGCACACGTTCCGGAAATCTCTCGCACCCGGCATGCGAGCCCTATCGACTAATGAAATTGCGCCAATGGTGCCGATTCTCTTGTACACCGAACTAAACTAACTAAAATATCACTAAAATTCCTTACTTTTTACTATGAGAATCTTAGAGCTATTCTGCCAAAAAAAATCTCTAAATTTAAAAATTATTTTGACAGAACTAAAATCGAATTTGACAATCGCGACTCCACTTGTTTGCCTACCACGTGATTTTTTTTGAACCGCAGAGGCGCGCAGTGTGGCCGTCTCGACGTATTTTTATATGGAATTTTTCACATTTTGGAAGAAAACAAAAAAAAAAAATTACCAACATGTTGAGTATTACGGGTTTGCGGCAGGGCTTGAAAACGATACCAATTCACATTAAAAGTAACGTTAAGTAACGGTATTTCCGTAGAGATACTTCGATATCGGTACAATTTGGTAGCGTTACTTAGTAGCATAACATAATAATAACGTTAACATTTTTGGTAAAAATTACCGGTATTTTTAACGTTATTGTAAAAATAGTGGTAAAAAATTATCGGTATTATTTTGTTATTTTAAGCGACGTTGCCAGCCCGCCTCAAAGTCGGCCGCGGCCGGCGTGCGCGCGCGCCCCTCTCACTCTCACACCCTGTCGGCGCTGTTGCCATTTCGTTTGTCGTCTTCATATCTCTCACCGCTCACGGCAGTCGTACGCGCTTACAGAACACGGTGGACCAACCAACCAAGTATATTCTCAAGTACAAGCACAACACAGAATAGCAATGATAAGATAATATCTATTAAACGCGCAAATAGTCGTACGGCAGTCTTAGCGTCGATGCAATCTGACATTCTTTTGCAATTGGAAGAGAGCGACGGTAACAAAACTAATTATAACGATAAAATTATCGTTACCTTAGATTTTAACGTTACGTATGTTTTACGGTAAAATGTGCCAGATATAACGGTAAATAATATAACGTTATTTATTAGTTAACGATACCCGCATCAGAAGGCTGTAACAATACCATATTTTTAACGGTATTTCAAGCCCTGGTTTGCGGGTCGCATAGGGGGTCAAAATTTTCATTATTTTTGCGATAGGACACACCGTTTTCGAGATATAAGCAAAAGAAAATAAAAAAAAGATACAGTACCGTTTTGCAACTGAATTTTAGTTCATGACGTCTAATTTTATGCCACACATTTTTAATCGTGATTAAAAATAGTCTGAGGATTTTAGATATAGAACAAAAATTTTAAAACGTCAAATTCAGAATAGCATTTTCACTAAATTAAAACTCAGTGCCATCTTAGTGCTGTCAAACTAAATTATAGTTGTGTCACATAAGTCTATTTTCAGAATAGGAAATCGTCGTTTGACAGGAATAAACTAAATTTTAGTGATTTCAGCATAAGCTGACCTCGCATTGTAAAGAAATTCTATACAGTGCGAGATCAGCATAAACTGGAAATGTATGGCTTGATGTGTAGCCGTGTGTACATCCCTATTTAAAAACTGCCAAAAACAGGTAACCCAAGGAATATTCTACATATCGGGGAAATGTCAATTTAGTCCGAGATTACAATAAAGGGCGCATAAAAATTTCTGGGAATGAATGACAAAGAATTACTTTGAATGGTCAAAAATGAATTTATTGTTTCTCAAAATATTTTTCATGCGAATAAACCAGTTTTGGTGCCACTCCTTTCCATTTTATGCCACTTCTCCGCGTGGTGACCTCGGGAATTTTTACTGATTAAAAAGTACTTCTCGAGATTGGGGGTCCGGGGCCGCCAGGCGAGAAATAAGTACGATTATATAAACTTTTAAAACTGTTTTAGCGAGGCCCCAACAGGTGCGAGTCCGTCGGCCGCCGTCGCCAACGCCTAAGGGTCAGTTCACACCGAGACGCGACGCAATATCGAATTAATTTACTACACAATAAGGTACACGTGCTGCACAGCACCCCGGATCTCAGCGTACTTCGATACGCGTTCACCCTCGCACTGAAATTATACTTTTTCGTGAAGTCAATTCGATATCTGTATAAAAAGTGCGTTCAGCGTCGCGTCGCGTTCCAAAGAGGCGGGCAGAAGCTCGTTGTTCAAATAAAAATACACCAATTTAATAATTATTTTACTTGACTTAATAGTTTTACAAAACAGTTATACAAACACTCGCTGTACTGTGTGTAGCGAATTTAATTTGAATGCAGTATTCTGTGTATCGAGCGACAGCTACAGGCAGTATCGTAATCGGATGAACGGGTTAGGGTGATATTATGGAGATATCATATTTAACGTTAAAATCATTAGTTTTACTACACCACACCTAAACCGTTCCCCGATTAAAGTCGATTTACCTCCATTAATGTACTGTTTCCTAGTTCTGGAATATTACATTAGTACAGTTTTTTGTAAAATTTAAAACTACAGGTAGTCTTTTCTTCATAATTCCTATTATAGAATACTAAAAAATTAAGATTTATCACAAAAAATACATTCACTTATAACTTAATGGAATTAAAATACCATTTTTGTAAAAATGTTTTATAAATACTGGTACTCGAATTTCATGTCTATTTTAATTGAATTACAAACCAGAAAAAGAACTTAAAATTATTATTTATTGAGAATTTTTATTCAGTCATAAATGCCTAAAATTAATAAGGGTTTATACATAATTGGCACATTTTCTTAGTGTTACCACCATTTCAGTATATCCCAAGATAAGTCAATTGTAACACAACATGCAATGGACACAGATATCCAAGTCTCATTTCAATAAATATATATCTACAAATTGTTATGTAACTATTCATTGCTATGTTGTGGTTACACTTACTCAATAACCTTTATTCCTTTTTATAATTTTGATGTAAAAATTTCACAGTAAAATCTTTAGACGGTTTTTTTAATTCTCTTAATGACTAGTACTTTAAAAGGAATGTACAAAAAATATATTCAATCAATAATTGGAATGATTTTGTGACGATTACGAGATAAAACATCAGTGAGCTAACCAGTGAGTTATTGGGAAATTAGGTTATACATCTATTGAAAACGCGCCTCGTGTAGGAACATTGAGGAAAGGATATTCAGATTAACGTGATGTGCGAACTAAACGCCGATGGCATTGTACAAAGTATAACGTCGCTGTGTATGTACCGACTAGTATAATAGCTACAGTATTATATTTACAATAAAACTACCATGGATAATGATATGAGCATGTAAAAATGAGTTTTTATCTAATTTTAGCCGAAATCATAGCTAAAGCATACATAAACGGCTAAAAGGTAACAGAAAACTAATAAATGATTGAACTTGTCTTTTTGCATGTTTACATTACATTGCATCAGTATTATATGTACGTTTTCTAAGTATAAAAAAAACTTTTAGTATTTTGAATCAAGAGGTCTTCGTAAGGACAATATTTCTACCTGTATTCTTTACCTCATCTTTTACTCTCCTTAAAAAGACGACTCGAAGCTTCTAAAAATTACTTTTTATTGAATCCCTAAAGTGGCAGTGGACGGCACCTACGATTACTCGCGCGGTTTACGGGTATAATATGTCAATTCCTATTGTGAGATCAATTCCGTGTCATAGATCTGTGTTATTGTCGGAATTCGATGTCTGCTTCTGTTTGCCCTCACCGTGAATATTTTCTGGGATATAAAATTGCTGTCATTCGAGCGATTGTCGAGCGGGAGATTCGGAATACGCGAGTAAAGCGGCCGAAATCACAAAATAAACATCGAATCTGATTTCCGAATTTATATTATCATGAAAATTTAAATAGTCCAAATGTTGGGGCGCTCACGGTAACCTCGCCACCGTCGCTACTGTATCCGTGGCTAGTGTCGTGCTCGCTACCGTCCCGCCCGCGCAACTCAAACGCGGCGAAAGCTACTCGCAGGACCTCCGCTCAGTCACGAGTGTGTGCATACGTGTAACGGGACCGCTCCGTACGTCGCCGGTGACACAGTTCGCGCAGGCCACAGTGCATCGGCTCGTGAGCCAAAGTACGCACGAGCGATTTTGTAACGCGAAAATTTTTGATCGCGTAATAAATTTTCTATTCTCTGTGTCTGAACCGAGCATTGAGAATCCAACAGAGTGCATCCCGGCGCGGCAACAAATACACTGTAGGATTATTAACTCTCGGCGTACGGCGACTCGCGGCGGCGGCTCAGCGTGCGATAGAAAATCGCTGCTTTAAAAAGTCGGTCGCTTGCGGTGCGACTTGCGCGCGACAGTCAGTGGGCGAGCAGCTGCAGCAGCAGGCGCAGTCAGTCGGCCAGCACCGAGTGCGCGATGACGCCGAGCTCCTCCTTGAGCGCGCGGAACGACGGCCGCTCCTCGGGCGAGCGGCGCCAGCACAGGCGCATCACCTGCGCACCACAAATGTGTTAATTTATACGAACAGTTACATCAAAATGTGGTGTTAATCTATAAATATTGTAATAAAGGACGATGGGACCTGCCATCCCCAAAATGTAAACTTAGTCAACGGACTTGACACATAATATCTTATTTAAAAGGTCATAGCTTACTGATCATTCTTTACTATAGCGACGATCGTCAAAAGTATGGGTTTTCAAGGAAAAGAAGTAAATGTAATGGTACTATTGTAGTAAAAATGAAAGTAGAGAAATGAAACTGAAAGATATTGTTTTCAGGAAACCTATATATATATTTAAGACTTGAAACAAACGGTTTATTATTTTGTAGCCCGTAACGTAAAATATGAGACAAAAATAAAGTCTGTTGGATAAAAAAATTACACGGGGTGTATAGTAGATTGCCCTGTCTGCCCGTCTGTCGGTTGGGTCAGTTAGTTAAGTATAATAATACAAATGGCAGCAGGATACTCACATTGTATATTTCGTTGAGACAGCCCTTGGGTTTCTCAAGCAACATACCCCGCTGAACCATGTCCGCTACTTCAGAGTTCTTCATACGGCCGTACGGTACTTTCCCACAAGTAAATACTTCCCACATTAACACACCTGAAAGAACAAACAGGTTAACGTTAATTTAATTAACAGGTCTATCATTCTAAAAGGCCTCTACCTTAAAAGGGTGTAGGCAGCCTCGCGACTGTTCATTTAAACTGAAAGAGACAACTTATTACCATTTGTTCACGGCTTGTCTATCCGTTTGCGCAAAAAATCCTTCCTTACTGCTAGTTTTCGTGGCAGGACATCGACGCGCAACCTGTTACCATGGATTCAGAATATGATTCTGGATCCCCGCGTTGAAAATTTCGTCGGTTATTCAAACAATTGCGCGTCGATGTCCCTGCCACCCTGTATAAGGAACTCTTGTGCAAAATTTCATGTTTATAGGTTTTGCATTTTCTGTCATTAAATGAATTTAAGATATTTTTTTTTATTCTAGATCTCAAGATAGGGATAATACTGAAAGCAAACTTCCTCAAGAAAGGTTTTGATATAGACAGAACTTGTAACTAACCGAAGGCCCAGACGTCTGACTTGGATGAGAAGCGCGTATAGTTGAGCACCTCGGGCGGCGCCCACTTGATGGGGAACTTCGTGCCGCCAGAGCTAGTGTACTGGTCGTCCAACACGTACCGCGCCAGACCGAAGTCTGCCACCTGCAATTATTCATACACAATTAATTAAGCTAGAGATCTTTTTAACATATTATAGACATACCCCCGGGTTTTTCAATTTATCGACAAGATACAGGGTGTAAAAAGGCCCATATATCACATAGCCGTCAACTAAGCATTCTGCACATCAAATTAAGTAACATTGCACAACAATAATTGCAGTTACAATGCAATTATTTTTATGTTTGGTGTGAAAAATCGTAGTGCGCAACGTAACGCACGCAACTTGTTAGATCTTCAAACAAAATGAATACCCACCCAACCCTATTTCGCATAAGTTTAGAAATAATCAATATTCATGCGGGTGAATTTTACCCAAGTTCAGATATTCCCCGTGACTTATACACACTTACACACAAGTACCTTTACAAACTACCAACTACACCCTTAACAATATATTTTTTAAGCACCTGGTGGATCTTGGGATCTCAGGCATAATGTCCAATGCCCATACTATGAAAACATGTTGTACACACGTCTCTGGTACGTAAAATAGCTCTGCCTATTCCGATCACGGGGCATAACGAAGCTTACGTACCTTTACAACATTCTCGTCTCCGACTAAACAATTTCTTGCAGCTAAATCTCGATGAATATAGTTGTGCCTTTCTAAATACGCCATTCCTTTGCAAACCTGAAATAAATAGGTTTCGTTTAGTAAAGGTGATATTTTTTTCTCTCAAACTATTTAAGAATAATTTAAAGCAGGAAAAGCAGGGCTGACTGCCCAGGGTATCTCTCTCGTGAAGGCTACAATAGACCCCTTACTTAAGGGATATAAAATTTCAAATTGTTTTGAGTAAAATTTGCCTTTTAGAAAGCAGAAGCTAGTAATGGAAGCCTCGTTTTTTTTTTTAAAATTGAACGTGGGTATACACATTTGTACAGTAATTGCTTATGTCCCCGCCACAAGGTGGAGAGATGACCTGGTGCAGGTCGCGGGAATCCACTGGTTGTGACAAGGACAAAGTCCGAACGATGTAGTTATGCTTCGGAAAGGCCCATGTCCAGTAGTGGACGTCATTTGCCCGTATAATGATGACAACATACATAACAGAACCCAGAACTTCATGTTGAGCAGTAGCGCTTGCGCAAGACCAATGGGGTAGTCGCTGAATAATGATAATGATAGATCATCTTACTTGTATGCACATATCGAGTAGTACGGCGGGTCCGAGCTGGTCGGGAGACGTCCGTCGCAGGTAGTTGAACAGGGAGCCGTGCCGCATGTACTCCGTCACTATATAGATCGGCCGGTGCTTCGAACATACGCCGTATAGCTGGACCAGGTTCTGATGCTGAAGTTTCCTGAAATTGGTTATTGTGAAGGTTAGTTTTGTCCTGGACAGCAATGCAGCGCTTTACTAGAGAACCGCTCCTGCATCGCTCGATTTTTAAAACTTGTATATTTGACAAAAAAATGTATTATAGACATAAACCTTCCGGAATAAATTCTCTAAAATAATTATGATGTTGAAAACCGCATCAAAATCCGTTGCAACTTTATAATATGTATAGATAGATACTCACGTCATAACCTTGGCTTCATCAATAAAATCGTCTTCAGACATAGTGCCCTCCTTCATCATCTTGACGGCGGTGTCGATGCGCCCGCGCCACTTGCCGCGTCGCACCACTCCGAACTGACCCGCGCCCAACTCTTCCATTAACATCAACTCCGATGGATCGATCTCCCATTTGTCTGGAAATAGAAGTAAGGGCCTTCTTTTATACCAGTCAATTTCGGGGTGTAGAGTTCCAGTCAGTGACTGTCACTTAGTTTGAAATTGCAGACCGATCACATTTAGTAACGCAATAGGAAAGGCAGTCGTATCAAAAACTACTACAACGTGGTTGTGGTTTGACTCAGGGATTTATACCAACCGGCACTGGGCCGGCGTGTCCCAGCAGTGGGAACTTTATAGGCTGATTACGCTTATGGTTTATTTGCAAGGATTTATAGATTGGATTTGAATGATTACGAATATCGTGCCCTCCTAAACACTTTACAATAATAATATAAAGTTACTGAACTAAAACTGCATGCAGTGATTTTTGTTACCTACGAGATTGAACATATATCTAGACATTTTTCACAGCTAATAATAGATAATCCACATGGGTTTTTGAAAAGGAAATCGACAGCTACCAATTTGGTGACTTATGTTGAAAACATTGTTGAAGCGGTAGATGCGCGTGTCGAGGTTGATGCAGTCTACACTGACTTCAGTAACGCATTTGAAACGGTAGACTATAGCATACTTTTCAAGCTTAATATGGATGGCCTATCGGACTCCCGGATATAAACAAATAAAACATGCGGCACGGTGACCAATTATTTCAATAACAGTAAGTCGTCCTATTTTTAGCAATCCACTGCGATCGGATTAGGTAAAACCCCATAATTCACAGTCCTTCAGATAAATAAAATTAATTGTAGCTAATTTACATAAATGAGCTGCCATTATCTTTTTCAATGCGAACCGAGGAAAATTGCCCCATTAAATTACAGCAGGGATACACAATTATATAATTACATCGCATGAATGTAGTATTAATGTCTAGTTGACGTCACATTACATTTTGACGTATTGCTTGTTTACATCTGTTTTGTACAAGTTATTACGTGTACACACGGCTACACATCAAGCTATACATTTCCAGTATAATCTGACCCCGCATTGTACGGAAATCCTATACAATGCGAGATCAGCATAAACTGGAAATTTATAGCTTTGTGTGTAGCCGTGTGTACGTGCTTCTGTAGAGTCAGAATATATGCAAACTCATTTTTGTAGCATTAAGATACGTCTATATTTCGTAAATAGACGTAGGAAAGCCATTTTTGCATGTCACGTCCAAAATAATAAATTATTATTATCATTTTTAAAAGAGACCTGCGTCATCTACTTTTTAAAACTTTCTAGTGCAGTGTATCGAATGGTGATGTCTTTCCGTAAGGCGTGGACCATGAAAGTACTGCCATAACTAGCTTTTTATCTGTTTATTTATGTATTTATAACGTTGACTGGTAGAAAATGCCTCACGCATTATGTCCGCCTTTGTACAGTATTATTTACTTGTGCATAAAGTTTTAATAAAAAAAATAAAAAAAATATTTATTTATCTATTTAAAAATTACAACCAAGTAATACTAGTCTTTTTTAGAAACCAATTTCTCAACCGATTATTATCCGACCGATTATTATATTAAAAACGTACTAAAAATAGTACAATATGTTCTAAATCTGGTTTAAAAGCGACTTACCCGTCATTTCAGGAAAACAAAGATAACCACTTTTCAAAATTAAATTATCAGAAGCAATTATAACGACTGTTTATTACTGATATTTAAAACCAACTAAAGTTTCAACACGGAAAATTGTTAACTGCCACTGCTTATGTTAGTAAAATGGCTGCCGTGCTAAATTGGTTGCGCGCGATCACCAAATACGGCAACGTTATGAAATTATGGCCATTTTCAGTCACATATTCGTCATATGTATAAAACTGGACATTAAAAGGCAGAATTAAATGTAACATATTGCCGACAACGCCCGTCCAGTATTATCTACGATTTTCCCTAACGAGAAGGTCATTACTTTGTTTTACCCATTTTCGATCGATACGAGTGGGAAAATATCTGTATCGCAATTTACTGCTGTCGATCGGGCAGTCACGTCCTGTGTTCTACACAGGACGTGACTTTAGTTAGTAAGAAAGTAAAATTACAAGCGTTATCCTTCGATCAAGCGCATTATACAGGGTGTCACTAGATTGCGGTCGATTGGCGTTAATCGATGACATATTTTTTGTCATAACTAGGTGCCATATTCTAAGTCGATCAATTCGGACATCGATTGACCGCGATCTTCCACCTTCAGAAAAGAAAGATAGTAAATTCCAGCATTAGTAGTACCGCTAACAAATGGCGTTAGTAATGGTTAGAGAATGATAATGACGATGTTGCGACTAACCGTACTGACCATGCGACAGTCCGGCGGTGGGCGGCGCGGGCCGGTCGCACGGCGTGGTCTTGAGGCGCGAGCACAGCCCGCCGCTGTTGTGCTTGTGGTAGTTGATCAGCTCGGGTATACTCGCACAGCAATGCTTGTCCGATAGGTAGTACTCGCTGCGACTGTTCTGCTTTATGTGGTAGTGCTTCGTTTGGGAGTGGTAACTGTAATTTTCGTAATATGATGTTCAAACTCAAAGCATTTAGTTCATTTAAAAACAGGCACTTCCGAATTGTCAACGAGTGGATCAGTCAGAAAGATGAAACTAGTTGCCCATTACAAAGCGTAGTAAGGAGAAGAACGGACAAGAAATTCCCTGGACACTCATCTTAATCAAAATGTTGATGTTAACGATGTTGTTTATAGATGTAAACTGTGGAACCAGTTTCGAGTCTGTTTAACTGATTTTTCTTTGGCTTCGGTATCCAAAATATTGGCTAAAGACATCAAGACTGCCAATCGTCTAGTTTCTTCGTGGATTAGCAGCTATTTAGCTATATCAAAGATATAAAAAAGCATTGTGATGTTGGCACTGTTGTGCTATACAATATGTTGTGCAAATACTCATCCTGTAGGCTTTCTAAAGGGAGAGTATTTGACATATTATGTTGCGAGAATCATATTTCTTTATATATTATCATTGTACTCGCTACAATGATATGTATAAAGAAATAAGACCGACTCGAGTTAAAGCGATCTTGACATCGTGCCAATGCGATAAGTGCCAACTGCCTTCAAAACAGTTGTAAGTATAATATTTTTACAAGAAAAATGCAATTCAACTTTTTAGAAGATAAGTTACATAAAGGTATTAGTTAGGTAAAGGATACTTACACTTTGGTATATAAGGAGAGCGTGTACATGCCCTTGGTTGAGGAGTTGCGGACCACGAAGCATCCTTCTTTATCTTCCTGCTTGAGAAGAGATTCCGCACGCTGCCGCGACATCTCGCCGACGTACCACCTGAATACAAGCGTTATAAATGCACGGAACATACCACACACGTATGTCTTAACCTTCTAGAGGTATGGACGATATATCCTGGGATTTCCTGCACGTTGGAAATTTATTTTATGCAAATACAGCATTTTTTATTTATCCTAGTTCCTGGGTACGAAAGCGGAAGATGAAGTACTGACATGGCGGTGACTACAAACGGTTGATATAATCTTATTTTTTTAAATCGGATTACACCAAACAGATTATTTGAAATCCACATCTTCTCTGCGCCAAATAATCTAATTGGTTCCCGCATTTCCTGTCGTCTCTTCAAAAAAAATAAAAATGTTAATCTCAGAAACACAGTAAATTAAAACATTTAACATATCTATGTAAAACATAAAACCGAATTTTCCGAGTTCTCATTATGTCAATGATGACAAATAGCATCGAATATGTAAGATATATTCTAAACCTTGAGAATTGTAAATGTGAACAAACCACAAAAAAATTATCCAAAATAAGGATATTAAAATATCTTCAAAGTTGATTATAATTTTTTTGTTACAGGTTGTTTTTAGGGTTCCGTACCTCAAAAGGAAAACACGGAACCCATATAGGATCACTCGTGTGTCTGTCTGTCTGTCACAGCCAATTTGCTCCGTATCTGACGGACAGATTAAGTTGAAATTTGGTCCACATAAAATTTGTATAGAAATCTTAAATATTTTATGTGGACCAAATTTCAACTAACACAGGTCACAGGAGTGACCCAAACATGTTACGTTAACGTAAATAATAATGAATTTTGAATATGGAGGTTACTATTGGGGGCAATAAAGAAAAAAAAGTTTTCAAACTATACTGTATGACATCAAATGAAAGAGCTTGTTGCGAGGATCGCGAATATTTTATTTTAATTATTTTAAAATAAAAACTATTAAAGATATTTAAGAAAATAGATGAAAATGTACCATTACCCACATATGTCCGAAACTGCTGAGCATAAAATTATAAAATAAATAAATGAAAGAAACATATTTCATTTTTTATAAATAATATTACCAAAAAAGTACTCATTGCTCTAGCGTACACCGCCGTACACAAGTGCCGGAGGTTAAGGTAAGAACGTGAGTTCTATTCCTAGATCAAGAGGTAGTAATGGGTTTGTCTATCAGAGAATTCGCAGTAGTACTTCCGCTGGAGTAGGTAATGGTGAGTTTACTAATAGACATCGGATTTGACTTCGCAAATAATACACTCGCCACGACGCGGGAAAATACAGAACGAGTGTAAACTACGTGTTATTTTGTAATATTTTATGTAATTATTTATAGTTTACAAGATTTTTAATATCAGTAAAATCATAAATACTAGTGTTATTTTTAAAAGAGATTCTACAAATTATCCTCCTATTGACGCAATGCCCCGTTTTTCAAACGTTGTTTTGTTTCCCTATGTAATTTCTAAATAAAATGACTGTCCTGATCCTGAGTGATCCATCAGTGAACAACCCTGCGTAATGCGATTATGATTCTTAGCCTTAAGTAAACATAACAAATACTTATTACTCACTCATATTTCTGCAATCCTATTGTTTCCTTTTCTTTAACGTAATTACTAGGAATGTAGCCAACCAACCTGAAAATGGAGTAAAGTATAATACACGTTTATTATATACATAAGTAACGTTTTTAAGTATACATAAGTAACATACCCGTTCTCATCTTTAACTTTCCACCAATGATCTTGAGAGTCGTCTAAAACTTCATATTCGGTGCCCTATAACATTATGTATTCCATGTTAGTCACTAAATTAATCATTGCAAGTAAATAATAATAATCAATTGAGATAACTTTTCGCGACTGCGTAGTTCCCATAAAAAAACCTCGAATTGTGTGTATAATGAGGGAATCAACAAAAGAGACTGCGCCTTTAGCAAATTGAATTAAACATCAGTCAGTAGATTATATCCCAAGTTAGTAAGGTTCGTGGTATGTATGATATTATGGCTGTTCCATAGTTGATGATACAAGAATAGATATTATTAATATTCCCATAGACCCAAACTACGAATATAAACAAAAAAGATCACTGGGTAATTGCCTTCGCGGTGTTTGTTTGTTTTTTGTGCTCGACACCCACGGATTTGACCAAAAACGCAATGTACTTTGTTCTTGATTAATAATGACCATTAACTACAATTGAGTTCCATTCGAGGCATTGTGGTCAAAATTTTGGAAATGCTTATCTTTTGACACTAAATATCCTCCTACAATATGACAAGTAACTGTGTATACCATAATGGTAAAACATTATTTATAATACAACTTAGGTACTTAGTACTATGAACTAAGCTCACCTTTTCCAGTGAGAGATCTCCGCTTTCAATAGCTTTGAATGGATATAAGGCCACCACAACTTTGGTTCTCTGCTTCTCCTGTAAATAAAAGTTACATTGATTTGTGCCAAAATAATATTTTTATCTGATTGTAATTCAAATATAAGGCTCGTATGTAAATAAGGGCAACCGACTATGGCTTAATATACCAAATGGAAAGCAAGAAGTTTTTTTTTTTTTAATCTGTAAATTTTTAAACATATCTTTCACCATTGTCGCTAGTTCAAATTATAGCAGCAATAATACAGTCGTTTTGACGCCGAGAAGTATGGATTATGCTCATCATTCTGAAGGCACAAAATAACTTTTACTATGGCATTTTCAATTTTATTGTTTTAAAATACGATTCGCGACCGTAACTAATGTGTATTTATAGAATTAAAATCATTAAACTCATAGATACAACTCTCTAAGTAAGAATTGACTTAAAATGTCACGATTTCATGAAATAGTCACTCAATAGAATATAGTAATCTGATGATTTTAATATAATGTGTAATAATTTCGCGGGCAACCCTTCACGTTAACCAAAATGTATGAAACCGCTATTTTCTTCGTTATTTATTTCCCAGTTTACATTTTTGGCATAAAAAATTGTAGTTGGAGTTAAACATAGGTCTGCATTAACATTGAGGTGATGGCAATGAACTTCCCCTTTTGTTAACTTTCATCCCTTTAGAATATTTAACCATGGCCTTAATTGGGTGGAATTAAGTGGTAATTAATGATTTAGAAATAAAATATAAAAAATTTGGAATACTTACAGCAGCATTTTGTGTTACCTTTGGCTTGGCGGACGGAGTGCCGGGAGGAGCGCCGCCTCCCCCGGGCATTGGGACTGCCGCCGTGATGGCTAAACAAACCAATAAGTAATCACAATATTAAAAATGGATCCTATTTATACGTTTACCAGAAATGACTATTTTATTGAGGAGGATAAATGCTAACCAAAAATAAAACCTATCTTAACCAAATTTTTGTCAGCTTTATATATTTTTCTGGTAGGTAATATTTTTATTTTTATTTAATTATAGCATTAAATATATCGTAAGAAATAAATTGCTCAACGATTTTTAAGTGAAATGGTATCCACGATAGATGTCATGTATTTAGAAACATTGGCATTAATATTGATGACAGCATATTTTATTCTTCCTAATTGCTACTCATCAGTTATTATTTCTAATCTTAGGGTAAGCATATTTATTTTTAGATTAAGCTTTACATATATTCTATTAAAGTAAATTAAGTTTTTATTTTAAATAAACGACAGATTATAATCAAAATGTCATGAAGATAAAATAAAATGTCAACCAGGTGAATGCGTATAACACCTCCAAAATCAATAGCTTGTGTTCCTTTACACAGAATCTTGAGTCGTAAAACTACTCATTATGCTAAGGCCACGGAACTATTAATACTTTTGACGGAAATTATCATAATAATGAAACAATAAGCACTAAGAACATTCAAGTTAAACGTAACCATGATAATATTTTGATAGATATCAACATGATAATATTATGATTATGATAAAATGCCATACGGATTTAACAGGTGAAACTTGGCAAAAATATTAAACCTCTACAACAAACACTTTGGGATGATGAAGTTTTTAGCCTGTGGTCCTTGTTAGAAAGTAGGTACGATAACCTTAAAAGAGATGGTTCGATGTCTCAATTTGACAAATCAACAGTCCATCGGACACAATAACAAACCAATTTCTTATAGCTAGGGCACTAAATTATGATGACCTATATCCATGGCACAATGAGCACTATCCTCAAACACTGTGGGGTATCAGAATCACTGCACAGTATCACTTCTGCAGGCATTACACAAACGCATTACATTACACCTGACCAAGACAGAAAAGTGAGTGCAACGAGACCAGTGAACGCAACCGATGGCGACGAGGCCAAATAAATAGAGGTCAGACGAAATGTACCGTACCCTCTAGAGCCGGGAGGAACGACGCTAACGAAAGACATGGTATTTTTGACTTCTTCTTAGTCACCATTGGTTCGTCTTCGGGTTTACTCGGCAACATGGGGAACGGGACTTTGAGACCGGACGTCCGCGCGCGACACCTCGCTCCGACTGCCTACAAACGTGTCCAAGTACCGCGGCGAAGGTAAAGCGTGATACATAACGTGGGTGCCGCCGATACGGCACGTAAAACGTGATTGAGACAACTTTTATTTGTTGTAACATTTCAGAAGGTACCAATAAAATAATGAAATTATTGAGTAAAACCAATACAAAAACGTGTTTTTCCGTTGTCATAATTATGTTCTTTACTTATAAAGCTACATTGTATGAACTACTCATTTGAAAAAAATATTTTAAACTGCTTCAAACGACGTAAGTTATCGTTATATTTACAAATGCTTAAAATAAATATACTTAAAAATATTAAATCCGGTGGACCCCTATTGTTTTTGATTAATATTTAAAATTGTAAACAAAAGAGAATTGAATAAAGGAGATAATAAATCCTAAAGATGGGCCGATAAACCTAATTATGTATAGAACAATTAAAATAAAACATGAGCCCAGTTTAAACCCCATAGTAGTACCCTACATGAATTATATTTACGATGGCCCATGGGAACTAGGCTTTATAGTTGTCGAGACGAGGAGCGAGGGCTCGAAAGATGGTCGCGCTCGGCCTACATTCACCATTCGATGCGCGAGCGCACGCGGTGCGCGCTCTCCCTTTCACTTACTGGTATTTTGATACGTGGAAAGAAGACAAGTAATTTATACGTCATTAACGGCAATTGACTCGCTCTGAGATTATACCATCTTCAGCAGAAGCCTTGCGGTTGCAATGGCCAACTCTTTTTTGTAGAGTTATCTCGAATAATCAAAATATTAGTATGTTAATATCCGCACTGTATACTGTATCTACGTTTACTTATATTGTTTATTTTTTAAGTTGATGAATAGTTGTAACTATAAAATTATTCTTAATTCTAATAAGCATGAGTTTGAGTAGAGTACCTGTACATTTCTTTTCTTTTGAAACTGATATAGAGAACTACATAAGTAGGTAGGTACTTTCTCTTTATTCGTGTACAACTAAATGTAAAGTCATTTTAATTTTAATACTTTCTTTGCAAATGACTGTGCCGTTACAGGGTTTATGTAAAGTTTTGGATAACTTGCATATAACATGAACTTACCACAATTTGCAATACAGCAGTTATGGAGCTGGAAAGTGTGTCGCGGAAACGTATTGCTAGATGGATTTAATGAAATGTATACGCACGTGGTTCGTCGTTCGACAGTCGATTATCCTGTGGCGGCACGAGCAGGTCAAGGTCAGACTCTATGAGGGTCCAGAGGTCTGCGCCCGCGCACCCGGGGGCGGCGCGTCGCTCCGCGTCACAGCAACTCCAGCGTCGCGCGGCCCACGCGCCTGGATGGTACCGACTCCGACGACCAGTTGCTGTGCACACTGTAAACCACCATTCCTTAACATTACAATAATACTTGTGGATGAAAAATTAAAACATTTTTACTAACTAGAAGGATAACTGCTCACCAAAAAACCTATCAAACCCATCCTAATTTACTAGTTTGGTGCCAATTATTATGTTGGTGAGCGTTTAAATTATCGCTATCGGAACATATGAGACTAGACAGTCCTTAGATGGCAAGACTAAAAAGGGTTTTAAGTAATGGAATGTTCAGTACGGACGACAAAAGATAACCATCAGATAAAATACACTACAAATTCTCTATTCATTGTGGCTATGCATACAGAATTTTACAAAGACCTAAGTGTTCAAATACAGACGGTATATTATATATACGATGAGAGTACAAAGTTAACAATACAGATTGTCAGTTACAGGGTTCAACTACGTCACACATAATAAACGACATTATGTAACGGTGGGTTGGTACGTACCCGATCTGATTCTGTGGATCCACTTCAGGCGTTCCGTATGGTCACCGGCGACGAGGTAAAGTGTGTAGTCTGTATTTTGTTCCGAGTACCCCACCTAACCGTACACATACGTGAGTAAGTTTTTTTTACATTCAGACTAAATGATAATGAGTTTTACGGATATTAGTTTACAAATAAACAGTTTGTTATGAAATTATCACTGTTATTATTCTTGCGTATGCTTATGTTGTTACTATTTAATATATTATTACCTGAAAGGGATATCTATAAACTGGGTTTTCACCGTCACCCTCGGGTATGTGTTTGCTCAGCTCCCCCAACTGCGCCTGCTCCACAGTATGGATTGTGCCCGTTTCGATGCGCCCGCGCTCCTTCCGTCTCTACCACACACGACATATAAAACATTTTACAATCGATTTGAAACGTATATTCCACAATTGAACTAAACAATCGTCAGCCTTTCGTCACACCCCTCACTAGAATATTTTAATAATTTTAAGATTCAAGGAAGTTGCCCATTCAACGATTCAACGCACAACGCTAGCTCACCTTAATACACACGGTGTGAGCGTCTTACCGCTGCCAGTAACGTCCTGACGTCAACTAGTCATTAAACCGAGGCCATTTTCGATTGTTTACAGTGTATAAATGACCGCGACTAGACCACATACTACCTATTATATGAATAACATTATTATAATCAAGCTTGGAGTTGGAGATGTGTTTCTTGGGAGCTATCCTGAATCTAGCGCTATCGGTTGGTCTGTTTAGATATGTTAGTAGGTACATTTTTATTACATGTGATTCAAATCAGATTAGGTTAGAAAATAATACATAACTTAACCAAAGTTAATGTTCGATAAAATTTTCCCTTCGATACACTTCAAATCATCAACTGTGGCCTAAATAAAGTTTACGAGAAACCCAATCTAGTTAGAAAACTAACAGGTACAATATAAATGTTATTAGAGATGTATAGCGCGCTATACATCTCTCAAGTTTCGTCAAGAAAAGGGCTTGGCAGACCGGGCGAAAAACCAAATCGGTCTGGCAACGAACAGTTTTATTCAAGACGGATTACCTGCAAGCCACCTGAGGAAAACGTAACGGTAGGTACTGAATGAGATCGAATAACTTGAAATACCTAAATGTTAGCTACTGATTCTTCAGAACTTGAAAAAACGGCAAATCTACTTTTTTTACGAAAGCTCTCTATTTCGTTATCGATAACATCATATAACAGCAACGCGTATATAATTTTAATCACATAAGCTTCAAAAATATTTAAAATCCAATTAAACATGCACAAAAGAAGTAGTTCACGCTACAGTTCTCACTAATTGAATTCTGGTCGGAACTGAAAGCTCGGATATTTTTCAGAGCCAAGTTCCAATTTCGCTGATGCGTTAAGATTTCCATATTCACTGGCACTCCCTAGTGAAATTCAATATTTTCATGCAACTAGGGCTGAGGAAATGAAAATAGCCTATACGAAAACTTAAAACTTTTTAGCCTAATTTGTCCAAGGAAGGAAAAGGAACGATCAGCAAACTTAACGCTTTGGTATACTTGTGTAAGTACGTAAGCAAGAGTATTAATGACGAGACGGATAAACCACATTAGTGTGTCGGCTAGCAAACCGCGATAAGAGCAACGACTGGGCTGGCGTCATGCCAACCGGCTAGCGACCAGCCCTCTCTAAGTAACACACTACACCAATTACCGACATCACAACCTGTCTCGGAACACTTACTTAACTTCATTTACGAGAGCCTTTCCGCAAACACTTGCTCGTGTAGCTATTTCGAATACTTTTAATATCTATCTCTACCACAGGCTTCAAATTGAGCTGACATTTGTGAGAAGTATGAATTCCGATTCTCTAATCAAATATCCCGTTCAGTTAAATTGATGCCGAAGAACGAGTTTATCAGTACAAATGCAGATTTTCTATCGAATTTACCTCACGCCAGATGACTTGATCTAATAACATCCTGAAAGCGCACAACGGCCGAGCACCGGGTTGCGTAATGAATCAAATCACCGAGTTGATTTCCTGCGGGTGGATATACAGCTCCGCTTACAGGAACACCCGACAAACTTATCTCCGATATTGTCAATAGGTGCCAATGATATCTTGATCTTCGTGTGTTATGGTGTTTCAAAACATCATTGACGAACGGTGTAGATTCATTAATAGATACGTATCATTCAATAACCTAATTGCCTCAATCATATTGTTTGCAACGTACTACTGGGTATTAATAAGTTAGTCCTATTATGCATAATTAATTAATGTTTAATACTGTGCACTGTGCCGAGATAAGCAGTAGATTAACTGAAGATTCATTAGCGTGGGAACTAGGAAGGCGTTGCTGGATATCGCAAGTTAGGATTTGCATTAATTTTTGTATTTAATTTCCGATCATTTGCAGCTAAATCATTTCGTCGTATTCATGGTACGTCAGTACCATGATAATTGCGACGAAATGATTTAGCTGCAAATATTAGCTAAATTTTTATTAATAATCATCTTCCATTGGTGGAGCCTAAAGTTAATGTATCAACGAAATCTCGAAGTTATGGACGTCAACCTTTTGCCCTAAGGTATATGAGCTCTACATTTTAAACATACAACGCAGCTAGATTCTTTGAAGTGAACTGGAACAACACAACAGAGAAGAGATACGCGGTTGAGTCAGTAGAGTGAAGCTTTTTCAAACAATTAGCGGGCGTCTGAGGGCTCTCCATTAAAATTGCTCACATAACGAGGGACCACACGCGGCATGACGGTACATACATTACTGCGAAGTGCGAGGGGTTGACGCTACTCGCTGTGGGGACCGGGGAGTGATTGCCAAGTCTATTTAAGCACGGGAGGGCTACGAGCTACGACACACTTTTTGTTTATTTTACTGCACTTTTCGAGCTTTCTGTTGCTGTGCAGAGTTTAATACATCAGGAATGTCAGTGAATTCTCTTTGCTTTCTTTGTATTTGGTTGCGCGAATTTAGAACACTGCTTTTGTCTTTGGAGACTTTTGTAATTTGGCTGCTTACTGGTTTTTTATACTTCTATATGAAAAGAAATAGGGCTCGTTTTTTGCACAGATGGATATTTGAAGATAAATAGATTGATTTGATTGTTTGTTTGCATCAATTAGATTGTAGAGATTATACAATACAAATACAAATTTCTTTATTGACATAAATAATTTTAACAAAAGTAGTGAGGCCCTGACTCCTGTGCTAGGTATAGTACCTGTGTTACAGGAGCGAAAGAGATTGCACAATTATAACTTTTTACCAATGAGAAATAGAATGTCTTCTAGAAAATTACCTATTCCTGAAAAACTCAACATATCAACAAAAATGTGCATTTTTTGTTTTGAAGATTTACGGTTACTTTTTTTTGTAAGTTTACCCCATTAAATTTTCTTAAGAACAGCATTTCACATAATATATTTTAAGTTCCTATGAGCATAGTAAAGTCTTCTTTTAAGTGTAGTTATGAATATGAACCGATTTAAATTCAATTCTAGTACATTTTTGGATAACGTCTGTGTGTTTTAGCATTTTCATGAACATTTAAGAATCCTCTATTAATCAAATCAAATGCAATTAATTTTTTTGCTTATGGCTATTGTAAGGCAGGCATTTTAGTTCGAAATAAATGTGATGTCCGGAACGTTATTTTAGAAATCAAGACGTGGTCAACTGCACCCCATGTTTAAGTAGACAAAATAAATCACGAATAAAAGTATTCTCAGTGGTAATTGATTAAAAGCTGTTCAGCACTAACACATTATAGTAAAAAATACTTAAATAAATGAATAAATACTTAGTTAAGTTCTAGCAAATGGCTGGACAAACTGATCACGGTAATTGAAGCTACCTATCAGACGCCGCTATCGAACATCAAGCGGTCACGGAAAACGCTAAATAATGAAAAAACAAAACCAAAAACGTCATGTATCAAAATACCACGCGGTTATTATTCAATCAGGAATAAAAATGACGATTTAGGATATGTAAAAAAGTGGTTTTTGCGTAGGTAGAAACTGAAAAAGGAATGCGCACGAATTTGGCCACCGGTTCGATGTCTCAATAACACCAAATAGAGAGATATTGGTAACACTATTTGATGAAAACCGTAAACTAAACATAATTTGTGTGTTATTTAAGTAAAGACTGTATGTGTGATTGAGGTGTAAGTGATTGATATTTTACCCAGCGGTGGTTCGGGTGCAGTGCGGGCCGGCGACGGACGGTGTAGCGGAACTGCCGCTACCGCCGCCGGGCGTCGCGCCGGACGGCAGACACACCCAGCTCGCGCATGCGCCCCCACCCCACACATTCACCCCTACGTCCTCCAGCTTTCATTTAAAACATCGAACAAAACTAAAATCACCTGCGCGTTCTACAGTTTACTTAACTAAATTGCAGCGTACTGTGTACAATTATTTTATTCTCAGCTGGGTTCCAAATGTCGGTAACAAATGTTTTTATGCAACAACGACTACACTTATTACAATAATAATTACCTAATTAAACTGAGTGCAGGTAATTAGGTCCAACTATCTTAAATATGCACTACAGTAATTATTTATGATACACATAAGCTTAGCTGAACAAGCCATCTGATCGTATAAAGCGCAAAAGCGACGTGACTTTCACGCACGAGTTGGTTGTCCATCATTTCAGAACTGTAATGTGGAAGGAGACAACTCAACCACTGTAATCGTGATATGCAACGTGATTGAAGTTCGGTAGATTCGTTAAAATGTTTCTAGAAGCTATTAGGAAATGATAATGTTCAATAAAGTGAATTCATGGGTATCCCCTTGTTCGTAATGATAAGTACAATGACCCCTTAGGAAAACCTTAACCTTATCATTAAGAAAAACTTTCAAAATTGCGAAAAAAAATCAGCTGTTCCCTACATTTATGTTCGCATCCCTCGTCAAAATATAGGGAACAGCTGATGGTTTTTTTGCGTTTTCATTGTTTGTTACCCCTTAAGAGGATGCCAAAGAATTAAATTTCACCTGTAGAATCTGACTGACTTTTGGCTAACCTGTTTTGGGTTTGAGAGAAAAATAGTAAGTTTATGTTGTGGTAGCAAGGACCAGTCAAAACTCACTGAAAACTTAATGTGGACTTTGCCCTGTCTATTTTGAGAAATAGTCCTGCTATTACTACGCTGAGATAATGACGTAATTTATAAATTATTTAATTCACAGTAGGAATAAAATGTCCTTGTTTCATTTATAAATACACCATCAATTCCAATATTAGGTACCTACTCTAAAATACTATCATTATCGAGACTTTACATTTTAGAACAAATTCGCTGGGAAAGGTCCCAACTTCCAAGATCTTTTCTCTCAATATTTTTAACTCCAGTTAGTTTGTGGTCTGGAGGCTTTTTGCTTGGTTTTAGGCCGCCCGTGACAACTTCATTTGTGTTTATAAAAGGAAGAGTTTAACATAGGTATACTCTCCGAAGAATTGAGTCCCGCTGTGATTGGAACAGCAATACAGTAAACTGTCCTTGCGAATAACCGGGAGCTACGCATTTTGGTTAAGCGGTTACAGATAGAATAGCAGTGAATAGTGAAGAGCAGAAATATGTATAGGTAAATAACGTGTAAAGGTATAGGCGTAAACTTACCCTAAGGCAAAGCTAGCATCTCAAAAAGTCCCAAGGAGTCTTCAAGGTATGGGAAAAGTAAAGAAAACAGCTCTGATCTCTTCCGAGTATGTTTCTATAAGAGCTCATTTTTTATTTTGTTTAAACCTGGAGAACTTTGAAGACTTCTCTGGACTTTTTGGAAAATTTATACACCTACGATAGGTGTAGGTATAAATTTTCCAAAAAGTCCAGAGAAGTCGAATGTTCAACCGTTTGATGCAAGGATAGCAGGTTATCCACGATTCCCACACAAATGACACTGTCATGGCCTTGAAACTCGACCAAGTTTCAGAGACAGTCCGACTGTCCTACCTTAATTTGATTCAATAAATGACCTAGGCTTGCAGAAAAAATATCGATATTTCGAAATATCGATATTTTTTGTTCGATATATCGATATTTTTAGGCGATATTAATTATTTCGTTATATCGATATAAAATATCAAGTATCGAAAATGTATCAAAACCGATATATTTGCAATAGCAACACCTTTGTCGCCACTGACTAAAACCGCTGGAATTCTGAGCCGTAAAAAGCATACTTATTTTTTCCTAGTTTAGTGTTGTAAATAAATAAAAAACTTGAAAAACATAAAGTAAAAAAGAAAATTGAAAATTCCACCGATATATCGATATATCGATTTATTTTTTTCGATATATCGAAATCGATATTGATATTTTTTATAAATATCGATACGATATATATCGATACTTTTTGACACTTCTTGCATCCCTAAAATGACCCTCTAGAACTAAAATGGGGTTTGACTGACCACGTCTGCCGTATGTCTGATGAGTCGTAGGCCAAAGTTAGTACGCAGTGGCCCCCTGATATACCGACGCAACGCCGCAGTAGACCACGAAGGGAATGTCGGGACGAGCTAGTCAAAATGAAGTTAATAACTATTAGTAGATAAGGCCATCCCTGTTTAGCGAATAATGGGGTGGAAGCAAAGACTACCTCTTTACCTAACATTAGATGAAACGATATGAACGAGTGCCCTAACCGCCTCACCTATTCTGACGACTGATCGACAGTTAGCGAAATGGTGTTAAACTTGCCAGACGACAAGATTACGTCCTCCTGAGCGAGAGTTTAAATAAACTTATTCAGAGTAGCCGCGTGAGCCAGCGCAGTGCGTTTTTACATAGAACGTTTTGATTGCTATAATGCGTTAGCAAGCTATATTACCTATAACTTGCTAGCTTCTCTAACGTCCTTAACGATCGAGCCATGTTTTGAGGTTCATTACACAATCAATGCCAGTGACCATTTATTTATAATAGACGTTGTCATAAATGCTAAGTTGACACAAATCGTAGGATTGTCAGCTTCAACTACGTAAGTTAATGTGCTGCATCGGAAGCTTTAAAAAAAACAACTTCAATAAGTGTTTTGGACCTTGTGTCTACAAATATGCATTTCTGTACCGATAATAAACCGTCGAAGTAACTGAAAACGTGACTGGGTTTTTGGTTTCTCACTACTTTCCTGAATTTATCCTTGAATTAGTCAGCCGAACAGGCTGATTGTGCGTATTCCCTACGTCAAGATGTAATGATGTTATCTATGATTCTTCGTACCCCATAAAATAAATGTCTATATTATACACACATATATTATAAGAAATAAGTTTGATTTGGTTGTATATAATCGGAGAACTAATTAAATAGCAATAGTTCCGAAAAAAAAAAACGCTTTTTGGAGTAGCCGTGTTGTGAAGTTTACTTGCAGTTAAAATGCAACGTCAAGCGCACATTTAAGTGGCAGTCTAGTTAAGACTCTCGTCTCACGAATGGTCATAAGAGTCCTAAATGTCATCTGTAATTTCCTCAACTTTTCAGTTATGTTTTAATATTAAAACAAGTGTCTAGATTTATGGCGTTACTTTCAGATTAGAACGTGATTAATTTGTTTGTAGCTTGATACGCTCCCGGACATCTGAATCGAGTCACCCTACATATTTTTGTTTCAACCCAATCAATCCACTCAGCCTATAGCGGTCCACTGCTGGACATAAGCCTCTATCTGGCTGTGCCACAACACTCTGTCCTCCACCTTCCGCATCCAGTCAGACTCAGCCACCTTTTTAAGCTCCTCGGTCCATTTAACTGGGGGGCGTCCGCACTACGCTTACCGACACGCGATCTCCACTCAAAGACTCGTATGCTCCACCGGCCTTCGGTCCTTCGACAAACATGGCCAGCCCACTGCCATTTCAGCTTGCTTACTCTGCAAGCTATGTCGGTAACTCCGGTTCTTTTCCGGAATTCCGCACGCTGAGCGATCTTAAATTTGTGGACTGCACTGGTTGAAGATCTTAGTCTTCAAACATTGTGGGATAGGCGGATAGGCGACGAAAAGACGACAGAGTTTTCCAAACTAATTCTCAAAGTTGTTCATATTGTTTAAAGGTCTCCATCTTTTTAAATAATGGTACTACAAAGAAAAAAAAATCGTTTTGAAGCCAGTCATCCACTATCATTTTCCTAGGGCATTCTTCCAAATTTGAAATCGGAATACTAAAAAAACAGTTGTCGTCTTGATACATTATGTCGTGCGATACCGGAATGGCCGAAATGATGGCCATTTAGATATCACCAAATTGTGTATGTCAGCTTCTTTAAAACTACATGAAAAGTTTTTCTCTGACTTATTATTATTTTGATGTTTTAGGCCTACAAACATAAAAAGGCATGGTGGCTCGATTTAGGAGTCCATTTCATTCATTTTATTTTATTATTATAATGTTACTCACGTTCCATAGTTTTTCGATGCTGACATAAATGCTGTTTACGACGACTACGCCGTCGTAACAGCACAGATAGGTTTTAATATTTTTGTGTTTTTTGCGCCAAGCTTAAGAATAGTTTAGCGAGATAAAACCAAGTGTTTTTGAATGAACCAGCAATTAGGTTGTGAATCATATCTTGCGTTTGATGCTGATGTTCAATTATTCCACTTGGCTGACTACCTGCGCACTGGAATTCTTTTGTTATTACAACAACTAAGCTCGCCAAGATTACTTTTGGAAGACGTTTTTAAGATTAATCCGCCGTTGCGTTAAGTGCTAGTAAGAGATTTTATTTATTAAATATTATTTAAAAAACTTTATTTTTTTTTAAATATTTTATTACATGCAATAGTAATAATAATATAATAAATTCTACTACTATAATAGCAGCATGTTGCATGTAGTAGTTTTTTGATGTGCTTTAAATTACTATAAATACTAGGTAGGTAAACTAAATTGACGTTACCGTAAACTACCTTTGAACTTTCTTGAGTAACTACCTACTATATTTCTAATCCCAAGAACTGTGTACCTACTGCACTTGGGTTTTTTTTTATACAGAGTGAATCTCGACTAGGGACTTCTGGGCAAAAACCGTAAATATGAAAAATAACCAATGAAAGATCAAAAGAACTATGAGCTTTTTGTACAAAAGTAAAAACTCCATTTTAAGTTTTTTGGATTCTATTCCTACACTAGACAGGATCAAACCTAGTAATTAATGAAAAAACTACCTGTTTTTAACCAACTTCCAAAAAGGAGGAGGTTCTATGTTCGTCTGTATGTATTTTTTACCGACTTCAAAAAAGGAGGAGGTACTACGTTCGGATGATAGTTTTTTTTTTTTTTTTTATGTATGTTCACCGATTACTCCGCCGTTTGTGAACCGATTTTAAAAATTCTTTTTTAGTTCGAAAGGGTATACTCCCAAAATGGTCCCATATAAATTTTATTAAGTTTGCTTGCGTAGTTTTTAAGCTAGCTTCAATATTACGTATTTTTCCCACAGTCTATGTAGAGTAGACGATATAATTATTAGACTCCTTCACTGTTATTTACATAGCAGGTAGTAACTTGTGTGGGGTAGGTACCACCACGAAAAAGTGAAAAATAATAAAAACTTTTTACAGAAAAAAACAACTGACTTCTAAAAAACACTAAAAAAGTGAAAAATAAGTATAATTTCGGAAGTCGGTGGCAAAAAACGAAAATTAAAAAGCTAAGACACCGACTTCCGAAATTAAAGTTATTTTTCGCTTTTTTAGTGTTTTTTTTGAAGTCGGTTGTTTTTTTCTGTAAAAAGTTTTTATTATTATTACACTAATGTACAGTGTTGCTGAAAAGGATCAAATACAGTTTTATGTGAAACGATTTTGTTTGGCATTTGGTTTATTTGTCCAACTTCACAGACCTATTTCATAAATCATTAATTTTTTAATTTTGTACTTGTTAAAGATTGCCTAATTTTATTAGATTTTATTTAAACTTTCCAGACTGAAAAGGTGGACACTCTTGGAAGACAAATCTTCTAATCACGAAACTGTGTACTATGCATAACAAAGGATGCCTCTCACAGTAAGAGGCCTATGTACCACCAGTGGGAATGTTCAAAGCTGATTCAGTGTACTTATTGATTAGAAATTACTAGTCCATTTTATTGAATAATGTTTACATTTTGTTTGAACATGAAAAAATAGTATGGTCAAATACACATATTGTAGGTCAAGCGGCATTATACATATAGGGAAGTTACCATTACATGAATGGTTTAGGCATGGTACTTACATCATCATCTATGACTGTTTGTTATTAAAATAATCAGTCTACAATGTGCCCAGTGCTGGGAAACCGGCCTCCTGTCTTTGGGACTTGTGGTGATACATAAATTAAAGCATTATCTCAAAAAAGTGTGAATTTCAAACATTACTTTTAATCAGCTTTATATGTATCCTTTTATAGTATTGTAGGCAAGCATGCTGGTTTTATGGAATGTACATTTCAATATACAATACTGATGTTATGGAGGCAGCATAAACATGTGGAAATTATAATAACATCACGCCTGTAATACCCCAAGGATAAGGCAGAGAACCTATAGTACACTTAACCTATGTTTCAGTCCCATGTAATAAGGGTAAGTATCATTTGATATTGATTTCTTAATGAATGTTAGATTCTTATTTTTTATGAAGATTCAGATACATATTTAGTGTTTAATTTCCTTAACTCATGTTTTTCTTATTGTTTCACAAGTAAATATTGTTTGATCTATAGTTAGTAGCAGTAACAGTGTTCATGCAGTTAGTAAAAATGTAAGGTACATGCTTTAAGTAAACCCACAATAATGAAATCTGGTATGTAATTAATATTTCTTCAAATAAAAATTACAAGTTATCAAGTTGTTTGATCAGTGGGTTGTCTTAGGGGCCCAGTTTCAGCATTGTTTCACTTATTTCTTGTATCATCAAAATAATAAAATAGAGTATAGGTACTATTTGCCATATGAATATCACTTAGACCTACTTACCTAAAGTTTTAAGATATGTCCTTAGCAGCACAAAAATAAAATAGATTGAATAAAAAATAATTAAATCTAATCTATCAGAAAAGCTTTTTGATACAATAATAAATTAGCAAGACATTAAAATAAAAAAATATGTTGTTGAATAAAACAACTTCCAGGCTCAACCTTTGAGGTATAAGGAAAAGAGAAATAAACTTGATAAACAGCAAGATATAGTAAGTATCATTCAAAATCAAGTTTCGAATTAAAAGTAGACCAATCAAATTTACCTCGCCATCCGTGTCATAATAAATAAGCGCTCGGCGAGTCAAAACCAGCCACCGTTCCTTGTAGTTGACCGGTGTAAATAGCTTTTTATTTTGAGACCTCTTGACCATAAACGTTGCCAGTATTACTTCATCATCATCCTTTCCAGCCATTTTAAGCCTGAAGCATAACAGACAAACCTTAGATTAAACAGTCCTGAAACACCGGTAAGACCACTTATAAAACACGTAAAACCCCATACCTTCAAACATCCAAATCCATCAGAAATAGATGAGTATCAGTATTGAACAGAAAAATATGTTTACGATATTTTTTTAATAGTTTAAACTACATTTACTTATTCGTCATCAATACATTACACATTAAAAACGAACAAAAATTACATTCCTTTAATATTTTCACTTTTTAGGGCTAAAAATATTATTCCAAAACCCGAAGCACGAAGAATGAAATGTAATGAGTAATGAATGAAATGAATAACAGACTAACTATTACGAATGAATGAATGAAACCATTTTGACAGTACTCTATGAATAGAACAGAGACACGGAGACAACAGTGTGGGATAGCACTTACTACAAAAGGATGTAAAATCTCGAGAGCTTATTGTCTTTCGATTCAATGGCGGGCGATCAACTCATGATGAGTTCGATTATGTGACCATATTTACTTTCTAAATTGTGCTTTTGCACTGGTGAAATATTCACAACAACATTTTGAAATCTCTATATTCTGTCAATTTTCCATACAATTTTTGAAAGAAACTAGAAGTTTCACCAGTGCAAACGCACGGTTAGCTCGTCTTTTAGTAGTGCTACTCTCCGAATTGAACTATTTAGCTAGTTTTTGTTCAATTTATAGTTTTGTAGTAGGTTTGTAGACGAGAAGCAGTGCTGCCACCTATGAACCTGTTCTGGTTTCAGTTACTGATTTTCCGGATCATTCACTCGTGCTGGATTTTTTGCAGGTATTCAGTTCACTCTGTTCTTCTACAGAGTACTTAATAATTCCATGGTCCCAGGCCATCCCCCGCAGAAACAGATGTCTAAAATTATGAGAATCCAATCCCTATAGAGTTACGTTACTTTACTCATTTACTCTTTGGTCCAGTCAAACAAACCAGTGTTGTTATTGATACGGCAATTACCGTAATATACGGTAATCCACGTAATTTTTTCAGAAAATACGGTATACGGCAGGCCTTTCAATGCCGTATCAAAAAATACGGCAATTGGCTGCTGTAAGTGAAACGAAACGTTTTTTAACTAGCGCAGTGAAACGTATGTACCACTCACAGCCGGGGAAATCCCGACTCGCAACTAAAAACAGAGTTTATATCGGCGGATCGTGCCATCTCTTTCGCCTTAGTTAAAAATGAATGAGACAACGTATTGAACAAAATTTAATTGTGTTATCTATGACTCGAATAGCTCATTCGCAAGGTATGTAATACTCGAGCTCATTCGTTTGTTACGGCTTTGAGAGAAATAATTCTTCAATTAGTGTTTTTTTGTCATTTATATTGATAACATGAGTGATTGTGACTCTGAAGAACCTTCAACGCCAAACACATAATACAAAAATATCGACAACAGTGGGAGATAGAGAGAGAATAATTTGTTTTAATTATATACGGCATTTTAGTATTTTATCCCTTAAAATACGGCAAATCAGAATGTCACATACGGCAACCCAGATTTTTGCGATAACAACACTGAAACAAACTAACTGTCGAAGTCGTGAAAGACGCAAAGACGTGAAAGTCGTATTGAATTTGTTTTGTGATGCAAGCGATAGATGATATATGGTGAAATAATTTAGACGCGAAGATTTTAAAGCATTTTTAAACAATTCGGACACTCGCTTTCGCTAGTAATACAGTTAAGGCAATTTGGTTTTACTCGCTGTGTTATAACTTGCCGCAACCATGTCTTCTGAGACAGCACAAGTTAGTTCACTGCCATTGCCCCCCATGCAATACATAAACTTCTATACTGATGAAAATGTTCGAAGAAATAGAGCACCTTTACCACCGCGACCTATCCACGATTCATATTCGATGTTTGGCCACACTTTCAATGCGGATGATACTATTATCAGGTCACTGGAAAGTCAGGTAACAGTCTCTTATTGTGCAAAAAATACCATAAAACTAAATAAACATATGTGAACTAAATTTTATGCTTCCAGGGATTTCGGCGGCTTTACCCTATGCATTTTGAACGAAGAAGAGAACTCAAGAAACTAAACCACTCTTTACTTGTCAACTTTTTAGATCTATTAGATTTGTTGGTCCATTGTCCCGACTCTCCTAAAAGAGCAGAAAAAGTTGAGGATCTTAGTTTGTTGTTCATACACATTCATCATTTATTAAATGAGTTTAGACCCCATCAAGCTAGAGAAACTTTGAGAGTAATGATGGAATTGCAGAAGCGCCAACGTGTTGAAACTGCTACACGGTAATGTGATTTTTAATTAATATTAATCATTTACAAAATATTTTAAGTAGATATAATGAAATATTTTGTTATTTAACACATTATTACCTTTCAGGTTCAAGAAACACTTGGACAAAGTACAAGATATATTGCAAAGTGCTCTACAAAGTTTACCAGACCAGAATGAATTAGAAGCCAACTTCAAAGTCCCTGTTGAAATACTTGAACACATGGATTGCAGTACCAATGATGTGTCAAATCCAGATCCATGCTATGAGCTGGATCGCCTTATGTGTAATGTTGTTGATAATATGAGATAAGTTCCTAATAGGTAGTTATAATTCGATTATTATTGGAAATATTTTTTGTATGTACTTTTCATAGAAGTAGTGAAAATAAAGTTCTCAAAGTTGCTCTCAAGTGATGATAGGATCATTTATTTACAGGTGTGGCATAAATAGTGGTCCAATATTAAAACTTTGTGGGACACTAAATGCCCCCAGACATAATCACAAAAAAACTTCTATTGTCAAGTTCAGTGTCCTTTGCAGAGCAATAGTAGCCCAGTGGTAACGACCCTGACTTACAAGTTGTAGGTTGTGTGTTCAAACCCAGGCAGGCACTTACTTTGTGTCAATTATTTCATCACCACTGCTCTCAAAACGATGACGGAAAACATAGTGAGGAAAGCAGCATGGCCTAAAACTAAAAAGTAAAACATTTTTACCATAGGTCTAAGAATAAAATATTTTTTACTAGCTTCCACCCGCGGCTTCGCCTGCATGGTATGTCGATAAAAAGTAGCCTATGTCCTTTCCTAGGGTGCCATCTATTTACTTGCCAAATTTCATTGAAATCCGTTCAGTGGTTTAGACGTGAAAAGGTAACATACATACAGATACCGACAGACACACACAGTGTTACTTTCGAATTTATAATTTACTAGCTTCCGGCCGCAGCTTCGCCCGCGTGGTATGTCGATAAAAAGTAGTCTTATGTCCTTTCCCGGGATGCCATCTATGTCCGTGCCAAATTTTATCGAAATCTGTTCAGCGGTTTAGGCGTGAAAAAGTTAAAATGCAAACAGACAGTTACTTTCGAATTTATAATATTAGTATGGATTATTTTTGCGAATAATTGTCACTGCTTTACTAATTTGTCAGTCATTTCTATAAATTACATTATTTTTTAAAGTATTTTGTTTTTGTTTAGAACTGCTGAATACAATGTGCATTCAAATGAGTTCAATTTACGTGAATTTTCACACACACAAAATTAACAATTCAAGAAATGAGGCACATAAAAATAAAATAAACCGAATCCTATGGTTACAAAAAATGGTTCAAATTGGTGTTATGTGATAGATGAAGTACGGCTTTGACGGGCTTTGGATCACTATTTACGCCACACTCTGTATACAGGATGGGGAGCAGGCTGCGGCCTGCTCCCAATCCACAGTTAAGTTAATCCCCGGATAACAAACAGCGCTAAACGCGCCTAAAGAAGTTTTCACTTCAAAAATAAGCTAGAGCGAGTCGACATTTCCTATCTGTTTCAAAGTCTCTTTTAAAGTTCAGACATTAATCTTGGTCAGATGATGTCTCATCTAAGAAGTATTAAAGGAAGTAGTAACTGTAATGGATGTGCATCCTGCTCTGGTAAGATCATGTGCGCATGATCTTACCATAATTAAAGGCTCTGAAGATCACTTTATTTTTGGCCCAATTTCGAAATCTGAAAGTGGGCTCCTATCTCTAAACTTTTCAAATATATTTCTGGTGTTCTCTCGTCGTGCCAGACCTACTCAGCTATCAACTTTTCGCCCAAATTTGGGAGAAAACAGATCTTCGCTAGGTGCCCTAGCTTTTGCGATTCAAATAGGCCAAAATGAGGTACGCGCTCCCCAGATCGGCCACACCTTACATACTTTAGAACCAGTGACTGACTAATTCTGATATTTAGTGACTAATTTGTTATGTTATCAAAATTAAAATCCCTGATGGTGGCCATGCCAGTGTCACAGTAAATTAGGTAGTAGGTTTAATGATACTATGGTGTTGTAAATAAATAAAACAATACTTCTATAAAAAATGTTTTATTCCTGAAGTGAATTCCACAAGTATTCTGTAATTAAAAACCATTGTAGGAGTCTTCATGGTCATCAAGAAGGAGTTCAACAAAAATCTGTAAGAGTCAATACGAAGAAATTGTAGAAAAAAAATTGCTGAATTTCCTGTAGCGTGCTGGCACTGTATGAAAGATAAATAATTTATAATAGTTACTTACGGTATCACGGTGTTTCCACACACGCTGTCAGAATAGAGAAGATTCTTTAATTACTATAATCATAAATTAATTCTAATACTTACATAGTGCCGACGTGTTTAATACTAATCAGTTGCTTTTATAAGACACGACTGCTAAATTAATAATTAAGTAAGTCTTAATAAAAATGCTACTTACCATGCTGCACAACTACCTGAAAATATTGGACTGGCTACTGGAACTAAGAAAGGTGCATTCCATTGTTGATGATGAAAAAGCAAATTTTGATTGCTGCACCTATTACAAAAGAGAACCTAGGCGACCATTAAACAGAAATAACTGCAGATGAAAATCAACCCACAATACCTACAGCGCAACAAAAACATTATTCTTCCAAAATTAAATTTAAACTATATTATATTATCTGCACTTAGAACCTAGAACCTAGCCAGGAGGGGTCAACAAATCAGTGGAACTTAACAACTACCTAAACAACCACAAAGAAACGCTAGGGAGACTAACCACACACTGCAGCCTACCAATAAATTCCCTGTTCAAATGTGTTGCATGAGCAAATTGTTGGTTTTTGTTGTTTCTGCCATTGCAACACTTGGAAGTTGAATAGGAATTCTCGAGTTTTCTATAGAGCTTTAGGAGTAAATAATAAACTCTACTGTAATTTTTAAAATTAAAATCATTGTTGTTTTGAATGAATATCCCAGAAACTACGATGTTTAGTAGTTATTACGCCTTCGGAAGGGCGCCCCATTGTTTCTGAAGTCACGTCTACCATATCCCCCCCCTCGTCCTCCTCTGCCTCCAGAGCTATTCCCAGTGAACCTTCCATTATTATTTAGTCTTGAGCTGTATTTGCCAGAGGGTGGGGTGTACATTTTGATATTCCTATCACCACTTCGTGACCTTTTCTCAGGAGATTCTTTGTCATGTTCATTGTCAAATGTGATAGGGCGATGTCGTTTGTGTACTGGTGATTGTTTCTTATCATCAGTGTCAGCTGAGTGTTTTTCCTGAAAAGAAAATTCATAATCAATTTGGGGTACTTCGAGATATTGGTTTAACCTTGAGTGTAACATAAAATTGCAGATCTATTTTAGTATACCTACTTTATGATAAAAAATATATTGAGACAATACATACCTCTCGTTCAGTTTTCTTGGATTGGAATGACAGTTGAACTTTACTTTTAAAACTGGGTGGAGTGCGGAACAAATCTCTTATTAGCGTGTTGATATTAGAAGTAGTCTTCAGAGCAGCTATTTTCAACTTGTTTTCTTCTGAATTTGCATCTTCGCCCTTTTGGCCCTGTAAAATAAAAGTTGTTTAGTCCAAGTGCAGTTAATAAATATCGCAGCAATGCATTGTTGTATTTTAAAATGATATGGGTAAATTACATACTTTTGTCACTTCCTTCAATTTCTTTATGTATCCTTGTGTTAGTCGCGCAGTATATTGTAAACGCAGACGTAATGCTTTTATCTTCGTAGCATCAGCAGTCAGTGCCTCTGGTGCCTTACGACACAGCGAGTGTAGGGCAAACAATGCACATTCTACATGGGAAAATTGAAGTGATGGTGTTGTCTTTGACTCTTCTGTCTTCTCTTCAGATTTTTCACCCTCAGTTACTTCTTCAACTGGTGCTTCTGGCAAGTATTTCTGAGTAAAAATAAAATAATTAATTTTACAAATAAATAACTTTTATATCCTACAAAAATGCCAATAAAAAAGTGACTATTAAAAGAAAACATTGTTAGTTTGAAGGCTATCTCTTTCATTGGCCAAATGTGATTGATTTGACTTACCATTAGCAACTCATACACTGCATCAATTTTTTGTTGTGGGTTTTCAAGTTCTCCACAATGTTCTGTGATCTCTGCAAATATCTTCAAAAGTTCCAGTTTTGAGTCTGTACCCCCTTCTGGTGTAGTTAGATTGTCCCAACCTGGAAGTACATGGTCACAGAAGAAGTTGACGAATTGGGTAGAGTCAACTAGCGCCTGTGAACAAGGAATTAAAAATAAGTTATTGACACATGCATAGATTAACATCTACATTGTAAAACGTAAAAAAGTGTAGGTTGGAATAGTTTATAGACAAAACAAAAAAAAATAACTATTTCAACATAACAAAACTTAAAAGATTTTTTGCTTAGCAGAACTTTCCATTTCAGCAGCTTATGTATTTATTGTCTAGGTTTACACAAAATGGATAAATAATTTTGAATTGAATTTTACTGTTTGCATAGGTAACAACTTCATCATCAAAAGGTTATGGGATTTATTCAGCTTATTATCTGATACATTATATGTTAAGACTTACAGAGAACAATGGCAATGCATGTTGGGAACACTGTATAACTCGGTCCACATATTCAGGATCTTCTGGGTGCCAGTCATCAGGTGTAAATGCAAGAGCAGCAACAATTTGTACCAGTTCTTTTTTGCCTGCTGGTGTCTTTCCTAGCTTTGACCATGTCAACAACTCCATTATATGCTCAAATTCTTCAGCGACGACATCCTGTAGCTAAAAGGAATAGAACTGTTATATCTGTTTGGATTATGAATGGTAAAGATTTTTTAATGATAACTAGTTTTGGTACTCAGTAAGGTACACCAACGCATGTTCAGCTAGCTACTTCGTATTTGGTAGCAGCTTCTAGTTTGGTAATATGGCACATATTAGATTTATATCGTAACGTTTAAAAAAAAAAAATATATATATATCTCACCTCCAAAAGTTTCCGGCATTCAGCAATAATCAATTCTTCAGCCTCCTTAGTGATTACCTCTCTGCCAAGTTGTTTAACTTTAGATGCTAAAAACTTAATGCATCTCTCTCTGACAATCTCATTAGTAACTTCACTGTCTGCGTTCTGATGTATTTGTGAGAACATACCCGTTAATGCACCTTTTGGGTCTATTTTCAAAATAGTCAATAAGGAGTTAGAGACTACATTTATTTCAGTTGTGTCATCCGACTGTAATAGCTGCGCTAAAATATCTGCAATTCTTTGGGTGTGCTCTTTGTGATCTTTGCACAATGTTGGTAAGTCCTTGATAGCTTGTTTACGGATCTGTAAAAAAAAAAGTGAAAATTATCACATTGAAAGCCTATCAAGTTATGGTAATATCTGTGGTCACGGAAGTGCTTTAGAAAAGTACATACGTACCGATAACACTACGTCATTTAGATGAAATCATTTAGAATTTAAGTGTGTAATAACCAGATTAAGACTTACAGCAACGTCATCATCCTCACACAAATCGAATTGAGCTTCAATGGCTTGATCAGCTAAAGTAGGAAAGCTGTTGAAAAATTTCGCAATAAACTGTGACGCGAGGCGTTTTTCTTTGTCGGATCCCTTGACAGCGGCTAGTATTTCTAAGTATTCCTTTTCGTGCTAAAATATTAAGACATAAATAAGATAAATACAAGGTAATCAATTAAGTCTACAGGGGCGAAGTATTTTTTTGGGCGTAAAAATTAGGTTACCTTAGAAATGTCATCTTTGGCGTCGGCTAACACACCATAATTTTGGTACAGTTTTTCAATATTATCTGCAGACATATTCTCTTTTTATGGAACCAGCTTGTATTAATTGTAATCAAAAAGACTTTCTTTTCAACTTTATGCACTTGATTACACTGAATAAGTCTGTAAATCCCACGAGACGAGAACGAGAACGAGTCAAGTCAACACCGCGTACGACATAGAGTATAGCACAGACTATGGAGTATAGTAATAGATTGGCGTACGATCAGGACCATAGACAATAATGACACAAAACCAGTGTTACCATTTTAATTTTTACCTTCTCTTCTCCTGTTCAATAATTTTCAGTGTTCACATCAGACGTATCCATTAACATAGAGAATGGACATAAGAAGGACCATGTATTCTAGTGCTCTGTGAGGACTATTTAGATGGGACCAATCCAATCCAGAAAGCCAATCCATTAATGTCTCGGGGATTGGACCCTCACAAAAGTGACCAATTTTTATGAAGAGACAAAGTGACTGTGGCCAATACCTACCTTTAGTACAAAAGAGACAAATATTGTACTGTATTCACTGCGGAACGAACGCTCAGCCCATTCTCTATCTCATAAAGGGGTGATAGACGTGCGAGCAAGTACGCGTACTTATGACTCGGCGAGCTTACTCGCCCGTCTGTCATCGCCGTGAGCCGCGTGCCAATTTGACATTGAAATTTTGAGCAAGCTTCACGTGTCAGTGTCACCGACGACGAGCCGAGTAAGGTCGCAAACTTAAAGACTGCGTACTTAAAGTACGCACGTCTATCACCCATTTTAAGGTCTTCTCTAACTGTCAACTAGCCTACCTATTTAATCTGTGAACTAGTAGGGAATATGCATGTATTTTTTAAATATTTTTATTCGATAGTTTACATCGTCAAATAATAGTAAAAAGAAATTCGACGGCAAAAAAGAAATTTAAAGTAGTTAAAAAAATGTTTAAAAATTAATTTCTCGCTCAAAAAGAAATTTTATTCAAAAATATTGATGGAGGCATCATTCTGAAGTAACATAGTTTATAAAAAAAAATATTTGACCCATATTTGAATCACATGCATATTCCCTATTGACTAGCCCATAAACTACTATTTTATACTGTTTATATATGTCGCAGCCATATTGTATAACACGCCGTATTACAAATAGGCGCGCCCGATTGAAAAACGTCGCTGTTTTGAAATGCGGCTACCTTTCGGTCAGCCGGATTTCAATTCGGCTGAAATAAAGTACGCCGCATTGTATGAGCAATTCGCGTTTGTCAAGGCGGCTTAGTAACGTGGCGCCCACATACAAATGGGCGCAAAATTTGTTTTTATATATGCCCATTGAGGTCACTGTCTAAGTACCTACAGTTTTTAGTTAGTAAAGCACGTAAATCATTCAGTCTCTCGACAGCTTGAATGATTTTGGGGGGGGGTCATGACCCCCAGGATCCTCGGACCGCGCCTGGGTGAGTTGCTAAAATGAGATTTCTGTTCGAAGTAATAAGAACGATTAATATTTTAATATTACTAACAATATATTTTATCTGTTTGTTTCAGTGTAGGTCTCAGAACAATAACTTTGTTCTGAGGTGTAGGTAATACCCGTCAACAAGTTTCACAGTAAATTCAATTAATAGTACTTACTGAACAATTTTTTTTTTTTTTTTTTTTTTTTTTTTGTGTTTTTCCCTCCTTCACACTTTTTCTCATAGCACATCTGACGTCGACATCGGCACCATTGCCTTAAGGTTGATGCGCTAGGGTAGCCCGCGAAATTCAAATTTTCTTACGTTTTTTGCAATTTGCAGGTCAGTATCAATATGCAAATTGTAAAAAACGTAAGAAAATTTTAATTTCGCGGGCCACCCTTGCGCATCCCCCTTAAACAAAAATAGAATAGAATAGAATGTATAGAGGTACCTACACCCTATTTTGATATTAGTGTTATCTTCACAACCAGTTCTTCCCCAAAAATTTTCACTCGACAAAATGAAAGTCACAAAAACGTTAGATGAAATTTTAATACAAACTGATACATTACTAAATTATAAACAATATTGCTGGATCATATTCTTTATTTTATGCCTAATGTATGAAAATATATGAGTGCGTATATCTATCTAGTTAGAATTTCAGATCGTCATCGGAACACAAAATTACGCGCCAGACCTAAATCACGGGTTGTGGCGAAGAATTTTCTGTTCCACCAGCACCAGCAGGCCACCAGGGGGCCAAGTCTACTAATATACAAACGTGTCAGTGGTCTTACAATGATCAGTTTTTGACAAATTTTGTATGGCATATCTGTCAAAAACTGATCATTGTGAGACCACTGACACGTTTGTAAATTAGTAGACTTGGCTCCCACGTCAGCAATGTGGCGATGTTAAAGCGGCTAAAACTTGGGCTGGAAACTTTAGCAACGTTTATAAATAAACATCTATCTGCCTCTGCTTGCCAGCTAGGATAAACGAACCACCGAGTGTGTTCCATAATCCATTGAACGCTAGGCGACATCACGGCAGACCGCGCAAACGATTTCTGTGAAAATCTCTAGGTATTTATTTATTGTAATATAAGATGAAATCCCGTAGGTAATTAAGTACTTATAGGTACAATCAGCGACAAAAGTCGATTAACTGAAACTAAAATTCTACATTCACACAAAATTATTCGATAGATAGGTATACCTACTTAGATTGTGTATTTCTGCATTTCATAAAAATAACTAAGAGTTAAGCATTCTTTTAATTTTACTTCTGTTCCGATTTGAATTTAATATTTGGCTCAAATAATCGATTTTTGTCGGTGACTGTAGGTACCTACGGGATTCATCATAGTATTTATTACAGCTTAAAACTATTACATCTTACTGTAGTTAAGGTAGTTTTGGTGAAATAGGTAAATTACCAACTCACGAGACCTCTACGGATTGCCTGATTGAAGTGCTGACATAGCTAAAATGGCATTTTTGCTATACTTAGGTACTTTATGAGACAACGACATTAGGTATTCTGAATTTCTGAATAGCGGGGCACATGGAGCCAGGGTCGAAGTTAGGTCGGGGTTAGGGATGAGCGCCTCAGGCAAGAATTTTGCCCCCTCCTTACTAGGAAGAGAAACGACGCAATAATTTTGAAAGTTTTTATGTATTACAAAAAAATACACCATAGGTCCACCAAACACCCCAATTAGAATATTAAGTACCTACAATTATAAATACGTAATAAAAATAATATATCCACTGAATTTTTATAATTATTTATTAAACATTATATAATACGCAGATACCTAGCTAACCCTGTTTAAATTCTTACGCAATCACTGACTATGTTTAGAATTTTTGGAAAAAGTTGTGGAATATTAGGTTGAATTGCTATTTAGCAATTTTTTCCAACAATAACCTATCACCTAGATATTGCTTGAATAAAAATAATGACCTGTGATTGTAAATTAACGACGAAATAAAAAAATTAAGCTCAATTGTCAAATGAAAAACATCTCAAATAATCGGGTTTAAAATAATCAAATCAAAGCACTCAATTCTAAAGTGGCCCTACAAATTGACATTCACAGGTAACTACGTTTTCATTTGCTTACATTTTCACCAGATAGGTACCTACGTTTAGAACCCATAGTTTGCCGTAGGTAGGCAGAGGAGCTCGTGGCTAAGTAAAAGGTAACAGGCGCACGGGTCGATCCATCAGGTTAAGCTACGCTTGCCGGTGTTGGTGCATGGATGGGTGACCATCTTTACATACTGAGACTCCTCCGTGCCTCGGAAAGCACGCTAAGCCGTTGGTACCGGCTGTCATTTGTGGATCTTTGACAGTCGTTACGGTCGTCAGAAGCTCGAAAGTCTGACAACCAGTCTTAACAAGGGGTATCGTATTACCCAGTTACTGGGTTGTGGAGGTCAGATAGGCAGTCGCTCCATGTAAAATACTGGTATTCAGCTGCATCCGGTTAGACTGGAAGCCGACCCCAACATAGTTGGGAAAAGGCTAGGCAGAGTTTGCCGTGGCACTTTGGAAAACATCGGACCGTAGTGAGTCCGAAAATATTATCGGTTGGATATTACTGATTGTTGACTTACCTAAATTGGATTAAATCGATCAAATTATGTGCTAAAAGAGTTATAAAAAAAAAATACAGAATATCAGAGGGTAGATTAGGTACTTGTTAGATTGTTTGTTCACCAGTGTAATGCAATTGAACGGGTAAAATAAAAAGGCAATAACTATTTTTTGCGTAGATACTCTAAAACGAATGTCTACGAAATTAATATATTGCTACGAGATTGCTACGCGGCTACGAAACGACTTTTTGATATTTCGAAATGTTTAAGTTATGAATGTATGATTTTGGCTTTCTTTTGTTGATCGGCCTTTGATAAGTAATAATGTTCCTTAAAGTTTTCAGGATCATTATAAAAATATGGAGACATTATTAATTCTGTTGCCTTATTGAATAACAATTGAAATTGAACTTGAAGCTTTTGTCAGTGTTTTCTGTAATGAAATCTTACAGAAATGGCAGCGAGATAAAGAGACAGGCAAATACTTCGGGATTCCCAATAGGTGCGAGATACACCTATTGCAATACCTACCTAAGCGACGCGGACCTACCTGCTGGTACAATGCGGCGCTTATTCCAGATATACTTATATTCATAATAACTAATGGTTTTGGAAGATAAGAAAACAATACATTACAATAACAAAAGTATGCTCCTTTGAAAAGGCCGCCGCCGTCGGCATGCCTAGTTGCCAAAACATTTTTTTTAAAGATTTTATAAAATGTTTATGTGATAATTAAATAGAATGCGTATTATGTATTAAAAGATGTTAGAATTTATGACAGTGTGGTCTTAGCTCTATCTAGTATTCTAAGAAATTAGGTATCTCTTAAAAAAATGCATTTAGAATATAAAAACAATAACATGAATTCTTACCTATAACTGTCACGTTATTGTATAAATTATGTGCTTTCACGGCAGCATTCGCTTAATTATTTTTTCAGATCCAAAGCTGTAAATTCTAGTTGGTAGAGAAAAGTAACTAAGTACTTAAACAAAGCCTTGCTCCTTTATTTTTGATACATTTCATTAGATTAAGTTTTTTTTGCGAATTTATAAGAAAAGCGTTTGTGACTTTTGATTTGGGAAACTAAACAGCTGTAACCCGGTTATTTTTATTTCTTGTGCCTTCAAGTTAAATAGGTATATGAAGGTGGTACCAGCCTACCCCATTTACTTGGTGCTGTATTATGTAGCTCCCTTTTTTGTAGGTAATTCAAATTATTTCAAGAAACATTTAAATAAATATAGGTAAGCAGGTATAGTAAGGTTAGGGCTAAGAAAAATAAATAAAGAAGAAGCATTTTTCGGGTAATTACAATTTTACTATACCACATAGATTAGGTGACTACTCATTCATTTATAAAACAGTTAAATGCGAAATAAAATAAAAATAGTAAGTAAGTATGCCTTAAGAAATTTCTCACAAGAGGCGCACTTCATTATGGCAGTGTTCATTATTTTTGTAGTAATTAGGCAAATGAAACGCGAGTGCGGCAGAGTGCGGCGGAGTGCGGCCGGCGGGCGCCAGGCCCCGCGCCGGGGCGGGCCGGGCCGTCTGCCGCGCTCATTGGCCGCCACAGACACCGCCCTCCAACTTCGTCATCGTCCCTCCCGTTTCCAACACTGCCGGCCTCGCTTACCTCCTTCGTTTCGCTCAGTCGCGTCCGCTACGTCGCGTGTGGTGTATCTCGATTCTCGTGCCGGCACCTGTTAACAGAACGGTCGTGTTGTGACAGCGAGTGTATGTGCGATGCTCGGACGGTGATCGAAGCATGGTGAATTACGTTAATCCGCTCGCCATGTACCAAGGCAAGGGCGGGCAATACGGCAGCGGCTGGTATGGTTGGCAGCACCAAAACTTTGAGGAGCAACAGTGGTGTGCGTGGAATGGTGCGCCCGCGGGAGGAGAGTGGGCGCCGGATCCTCACCACTTCCCGAAGCGTGAGCCCGGGGAACGCGAGATCGCGGACATGCCTTCCCCGGCGCGGGGCGACCTGGCCAGCCCCAGTGAGGGGTCCCCGGGCTCGAGACCTGCGCAGCCGCCGGCCCCTCCGCGTTCCCCATACGAATGGATGAAGAAACCCAACTACCAGACACAGCCCAATCCAGGTTTTTATCTTTTTCAATTATCTTTTCTCAAAAGAAATCAATCCAACGTACCTATTACATGTTGTATTTTGTTGTTGCGGTAGGCATACCTTCATGATACTAAAAGTAAACAGGTTATTTTTGCTGACATACCCACCAATTACTGTAATTAAGAATATTGGTTTTATGTTTAGGGATTCTTTACCAAATTAATTCAAACTATAGGTTAACCGCTAAATAATTATTCAATAGTGTTGGGTAGACTTATAAATAGGTTAGGTTAGGGTCTGCATTTAAGAATAACACCATAGTCACCTTCAGTATCAGAAGACCATAGGTAAAGACATCTTTTCAAACGCTTTCAGCGCATTTTATTTTGTGACCTACCCTACCCATAATGTAAGTGATTGGCTCAAATAGATCTCGTAGGTACCTAGGACCTATATTTTAGTTACCCCATAAATATATATTATTGTTTTTATAATGATTGTTTTTCCTTCTTTTGATATGAATTTGATATGAGTAATAAATGTTGTTATAATTGAATCTTAATAAATGTAAAAAAAATCAAGTAATAAAAACTAAAACCCAACTACGACTTAAAAGTTATAAACAAGACACCACAGACGGACAAATTAAAAATCCGGAGTCACACGTGTTAGGGCATAAATCGAACAGATTACGTGTGACTCCGGGTTTTTAATTTGTCTGGCTGTGGTGTCTTGTTTATACCTTTTAAGTCGTAGTTGGGTTTTAGTTTTTATTACTTGTTTTTTTTTTTAATTATTTTGGGGTTATAATACTTATATATATTTTTGAAATGTGCTCATTAAGCCCTTTCATTTGATACCCAACATGGTACGATTAAACCATTTTTTTTTTAAGTTCCTCACTTTATGTCCTCTAGAGGGCGCCATTTTTAATTTAATGTGACATACATACATACATGCATACCGGTCAAAATCATAACCCTCTTTTTTCTTCGCCGTAGTCGGGTAAAAAATAACTTGTACAGTACGACACAACTTAGATGTAGCATCGGCAAAATTCGTGAAACCGATCACCATCCGAACTGAGTGCGCCTTCAAAATCTCCAATCTTTATTACTGCTTTAGGTGAAAATGATCTTTACGCAAACGGAATAACTTGTAAAGTCATATAACGAAATACATTCGTAAAATTGAAATTAATGAATGCAAATGCTACATCTTAGTTGTGCCGTACTATAGGTAAGGTACCAATGTGTAACCAGGAAATCATTCCCGTCATATGATTAGACCAATGAATACATAACCTATAGGCACGTTGAACTCACTGATAACGATAAGGACTAAAAGAAAATTATTGATTTCCACACTGTGCCTGTCGCATACCAATGAAGTGATTCATTATCTAAATAATGTCTACTGAAATCATTGTTTTGTTTCTTATTTGTTACCCCTACAGAACGAATACCTATACTCTTCATAGGTACACACGGCTATACATCAAGCTATACATTTCCAGTATAAGCTGACCTCGCATTGTACGAAAATCCTACACAATGCGAGATCAGCATAAACTGGAAATGTATAGCTTGATGTGTAGCCGTGAGTACCTAATAGGCCCGGAGTTGTTCTGTGGGGGTTCCCTTCCCCAACGCTAGACATTTTATAATCGTGTAGTGTAGGCTCAAATGTCCCTAATGCACCATATTTTGGGAGATTTGTACCACACATCACTAATTGTTGTAAAATAGGCTTTGCATTATTTTTACTGCTGTTAATAAATTAAAGAGTTGAGCGCCGTGAGCACGCAAGTACCTTTGTTTTTATGTGAGCTTCGAATAATAAATACTATTTAGGTAAGTACAGTCAGCGACAAAACTCGATTAGCACTTCCGTTTTTTAAATCTTAATTATTGAGCTAAACATTAAATAAAAATCGGATCTGAATTAAAAAAAAGAAAAAGTATGAACTCTTAACTATTATACGAAATGTTGTGTAGGTTACCTACCTACACAACATTTCGTATAATAGTTATACTTGCACCTGATAAGTTCAAAACAGGTTTGTATAAAGTCAGGTTCTTAAAGTTAAAGTTTTTTAGAGGTAACTCTTTTGTACACACGGCTACACATCAAGCTATACATTTCGGGTATAAGCTGACCTCGCGTTGTACGGAAATCCTATACAATACGAGATCAGCATAAACTGGAAATGTATAGCTTGATGTGTAGCCGTGTGTACTTACATTTGGCTGATCTCCCCATTATAAAGGCACAAAACGGACCTGAGAACCTATTCCTGAGTTGTTCTCAGTTCAGTAGTAAAAAATGTAATTATTCTAGCCGGCAAATCACAGTTTAAGGCGGCCAATGACCATAAAAAACTATTTAAAAGCCCCACAAAGATGTAAAGATGTTTGTTTGATGGCTCCACTAAGTAGGTAATAACGTTATTGTTTTATTTGTAAAGCTTCATAGCTGGGAATCGTATCCAAAATATGGTAGATAAAATTTTAAAAATAGCAACAGATGTTTATTTTGCATGAATCAGCTTTTGTAAATATATGGTAGGAGTAAATAACCACATAATAAAATTAATAACGCTTTTAATATATTACAACTGAAATAAAAACTAGAAAGAACTTGTAAATCCTAGTAGAACTGTTTATGTGTAGGTGAGTAGGTTTAACACAGTCATTTATATCCTAGTCCTAGATAGATAACAATCCCACTGATTATTGAATATTCTTAAATTATTTTCACTATTTGACCACCAAACCACACAGCCAATAATTTAAAAATCTTCCAAGTGTTTATTATGTCTATTATCTTGCTTAATTAATTGCATTTTTCAGTCATTTGAATAACTGAATACGAAACAGCGAATGGCACAGTAAATGTCAAACACCCACTAAATAAAAACATGTTGACGTGTTATAACCATAAAACACTTTTAATAAATTTTATTAAGCATCAATAAGATAAAAATAATTAAAAGACTGAGGTGCAAAATCAAAGTGCAAAACTTGTTTAGCTGGTATTAAGAATATTTAAGTACATATTTGAGGAAAGTCACAATAGAGGACGGAAAGGATAATTTTACACATTGATTGGTTGTAATGGGTGTACTATGCCAAATCGAATGCCAAATAATCAAAAATCAATTGATCGACCTCTATATCTCGAACGTCTAAATACTCGAACTTTCATAATATCGAATGATCAATAAACCGAACCTTCAATACATCGATCGAGTGTTCAAAATATTGAATATTTGTTTGATCGAGTGTTCAACGCATCGCATATTCATTCTATCGAAATATCAATTTATTGAATACTTTTTTATAGAATACAAGAATAACACAAAATCTTTAATTATTATCTTTATAGGTACATTTAAAATTTTGTGTGAATTGCAATTGTACGGAGAAACTAATAAATCCATGTTGTTTTTATTATTTAATTTAATTTTTCTCTTCCTTTCCGTCTCAAAGCTGTGGCTGACCACAGCTTCGCTCAAGTGATACAGCCAATTCCGGACTGAAGGACAAACTTAACATTGTAGTTGAAAAACATGTTCTCCCATACATTCCTATTGCAAATGTAAGTTTGTAACTTTGTACGGACAATATTGAGAGATTATTATTGTTTAAGGCTAGACTTGTTAAAGGTTTTCCTGTAATCTATAAGTAAAGAACTACCTTCTGTATTGTTTTTAAATTTTAGTTTCGAATGGTCTAGGAAAGAATGGTCAAATTTTTAACTATTTTCTTCAATAACTTTAACACTATTTATTTTAAAATCTTAAAAAAAAATATTTTTGAGACTCTATCATTTGATATGTCACAAAACTAAGAAATAGTATATTCTAAGTTTGCTTCCCAAAAGTGATTCAAAATTCATTCACTAAAGTGAGTTCCCCGTATTCAAAATTCATTTCTTAGTTACGTTACACGTCCGTATTTGGGTCACAGAAATATGTTCCAAATAACTTAATCGGTCTGGTAGATTCAGAGCAAATTGGCTGTGACAGACGGACAGACAGACCCAATAAAAACGCATACATAACGCAACTAATCAGCACACAGACATCACGCATACTATAAATCCATTAATTATTATATTGAAAATGTATAGTATAGCGCGAACTCTGTTTCAAAATCTGGTTCGATTTCGATGTAATTTTTAGCATTAAAAAAACTGCCAATGAAGCATCCTCAATCATAAACCGTCTTTCGGTTTATAATTGAGGATGCTTCAATGGCAGTTTAGAGAAGATGCTTTATTGGCGCGAAGATAAATTAAACATTAACATAAATAAATAACATTCATCAAATACGAGCATACCTAAAAATAGAAATTGGAAACGGCTTTTTTTATCAAAATATTTTCTCTTTAGCAACAATATCATTATATTATTATTTAGTATACGAACTTACATACCTATGAGTCCCAGGCTTTCGTCCTTGATGACCTTTATAAGATTTAATCATGTATTTTTTTTTAAACTAAATGTTATACGATTTCAATATTTATTTTTAAAATAGCCAAAACTAGTATCAGAGTTAGAGGCAGTATAAATATTACAACATCACCCTCGAGTCCGCAAAAATATGATAGTTGCCTGTTGACATTTTTCCAGCATGATTAGTAAAGTGACTCTCGTGAGAACATACATAGCGCTGTTTTCAAGTCTGTAGCTTGTAGCTTCCATAGATTGATCAAACTCGTGTCCTCACTCTGGGGGAAGTCCCATTCCGTCCTACGACGCGCCTACGCCGCGTAGGCGTGTCGTAGGCGCACCGTAGCAATATCGCCGCAGACGCGGCGTAGCAAGCACGTCGTAGACGCGCCGTAGCAGGTGCTACGTTTCGCTGCGTAGACGACTCGCTATCGCTCAATTTACATCTCAAAATCATGTATGTTCTGACGAGGAACATTAGTATTATTACGTATATCTCTTTGTTTAACAAAATACAATTATTGGGTACTGAAATAAAAGAACCATCATTCTGGATTACTTAATTGATGTTAAGCCAGTAAATTAACATTCATCATTAACAATCAACATCATCTTCGGTAAAAATAACGTGACCCAAACACGGACATGTAACGTAAATAAATGAATTTTGATTACGGGGGCAAATTGGATAATATAAACAAAAGTTTTGCACGCTGTACCGTGATACGTATCAAATGAAAAGGCTTATTGTGAGGATCTCAAATATATTGATTTTATAATTTTAAAATGAATACCTACTTGAAAAATATTTAAGAAAATAGATGAAAATTGACCATTCGCCCTTATCTCCGAAACTACTGAGCCTAAAAGTTCTTTCCTCATAGATTACAAGAAAACCTATAAGAAGTCTATGATCTTAAAATATCATGGTAAATATTCACGGAATCCCGCATTGTGCGTGGTTTTTTTTTTACACCTAGGGAGAAGAGCACATATAGCTTTAAAAGAAATAAAACACGATAATGCCAGTAGAGGATCAAAATGTCGTATATTTCTTGTTTTATTGATTGACCTGATATTGCCGAGCTTTACAAAGTAAGCCGAATGATGCCGCGACAATACACGAACTTCAGATTTTCGGCTTATCCGAAGCTTCGGCTGGTTTATGGCCGAAAGCGAAAACGAAAACGAAGCTTCGGTCGGTCCAAGAGTTATGTCAAAATATTTTTTAATGCAAAAATTATCAAAACCTCGCGCTCGTTTATTTATTTAGGATCTCCAACAAAAATATACATATACACAAGACATAGACGAGAATACTGGGCTTGAATAACTAAAACATAGCTAGGTATAGGAGAAAAACGGAAGATCTGTAAACATATTATTATTTGAATAGATTTATGTGCTTTTGTGTAGGCTATATGTAGGTATAAAGTGAAGCTACTGTAAAATGTAATTTAAAACGCTTATAGATTATAACTAAAACGGATGAATCCGCAGATAAGTACACAACTAGTGAATAATATTATTACACTTACCATAGGTATAGGGACGGCCTAAAACGTTACCTATGTTTTGGGATTATTATAAACTCACTTTCGCATTTATAATATTATATATAGTTAGGATTACTGTTTAACCAGCCTTTAGGGGCATCCACAACGAAATTATTTTTTGTATAGCAACATTTTGCAACGTGATAACATAAGTCACTTTCTATAATTTTTGAGACTTTTACAGTAACTTTTTTTATACGTGCCCCACTTACACTTGTAAAAGTTGTTTAAAAAAATGTTACTGTCTAGATGCACCTTTAGGATTATATGTTAATATTTTAATGAATATATTAAACGGTAGTTTATAAAACGTGATTATGCCTAAAACTCCATAAAAATAAACCAAAGTATAATTTATAATTAAGTCTGTAACTAATGTTAAAATTAACTGCGTTTCCAAGATGGCGTCATGGCGTGCGCATGCAACGTACTTATTTCCTTATGTACGGAGTGATGCATCGCACATCGGTGTGGGTTGGGCAGGTAGTAGACGAATAATAACAACAATATAATATAAATAATATTCTTCACAGCATTATAAAGTGTGTATGCCTATTATTATGTGTTTGTATGTTGTAGAATAAGAAACATTTTGAAAGTACTTCATTATAAACTTATAAGCGGTTAAAATATTCTGTTAGTATGGCAACGCGCTCCAACGCTCATAGATGCTAAACCTGACTGATGTTTTCGCGGACAAATGGAAGATTATCATGCCAGGATGTCTGGAGTTCTATGAGATTAGTGAATAAATATAATCTGAAAACATGAAAAGGCTATACGCCAATTACATTAGTTACTAATGTAATTGGCGTATTATCTTTTCATTTTTACGTAAAATATATAATATAATATTATATATACTTACCATATAATATTTTATATACTTATATATAATATTTCATATATTTTATATAAATAATATTATTTAGATAAATGTAAAAGTTTGTATATTTGTTACTCAATCACACACGCTACAAGCGGACGAAGCTGTGGGCACAAGCTAGGCAATAAACAAGGCCGACTGTATTCAAATCTCATGTTAGGTTTTGTGATTGTTTGGCGGAAATAATCGCAGTGAATCAAATCATTTGATAAATTGTATAGCTTTTCGGGAGTCATATTTGATAATTATGGCTTGAAAGGCCGTGATTACTGAGATGATTGCAAATAAATATGTAGGTAAGGAACATAAAGACATGCTGCGCCTGGTTCCCTATCCATTATGGGTTATGGCAAAAAAAAATATAGCAAATCATTATTAGACCAAAAAAAAAATACCAGAATCGTTATGCCAAAGAATATTAGGAAAAAATACATTATGCGAAAAAAAGGGGTCCCGCTGCGCCTGCTCCAAATATAAGGGATGAATAGAGGCACGATAGGTCGAGGGTAGTTATTTTTACATATTATTAAGTACTAGCTTCTGCCCGCGACATCGTTCGCGTGATATTTCAGTCCCCAACCCACCGCGTCGCATCGCATCGCCCACTCGCGCTATTACTTCGTTTTCGCTTAGCGTTCTTTTTGACTTTGTTCTATTTTTGCTCGGCTCCTTAGGGTCGTAACGTGATGTTAAACAGCTTATAACCTTCCTCAAGAATGGGGCTACAAAAAGCAAAAAAAAATTCAAGTAGTTAAAACAAATAAACAAACTCTTCAGCTTTATTATTAGTATAGATTATCGTACTTTAGTCTGTGTATATTACGCAGCTTAGTTTAATTTGGACAATTATGACAATAATTTTTATTAACTCCGACTGGTATCTCATTTATTTGACAGACATACCTACATTTCCGTCACAAAAGACATCCAAATAGGTTAAATTTTTTATTATGATATCAGTTTGCGTGTCAGGTGCACGTACTTACACTGATAAAATAACATCTTGAACATATATAAACATACTCGGTATATACAGGCTGTAAGGGTAAACAGTCTTGTCATTCAAACCATGGGTAGTTGACTTAAATAAAAAAATAAAAATGACCGAACACAACAAAAAAAAACGTTATGTTCATTAAAAGATTTTAAAAAGTTTCTATCCGACACCGTGCTCTCTAGCGGAACAGCTGACTGACTGAGGGAGGGGTCGCGCTCGTGGCCGCTCAGGTCACATCCCGCACCCCCCGCCCGTGTTGAGACGCAAGTTCGTTGCTCTAGCGCATAGGGCAACGAACTTGCGTCTCTTGTGGTAAAATGTAGGTTTAAAAAAAAGCAAAAAAATATTGTAATTTTCCATTGATTTTACGTTCTATAAATGAAACCAAACCACTGGTTGCAAGGATAACGGTGTTCACCCTAACACCCTGTATGTTGCAGGCAGATTGTATGATTCGTCATTATACATACGGCGCCGTCCGTTTACAAACGCTCGCAAATATGCCAAAGCAAATTGGGAACTCGTTCAATTGTTAAAATTTCGACATTATTGTTGGTTCTACTGTAACTGTGACCAACCACGCGCGAGCCGAATAGGGTTAGGTTAGCATTAGCACTGTGACAATCCGTGCGAAAGCCGAGCGAGTGGTGCCGCGGCTGTGGTCGACGAGCGCAAGGAAATGCGATCGGAGAGACTTTTAACGAATTTGGTATTTGAAAAAACTATCGTTATCGCGAGCATTCACATTCGGGCGCTATTATATACGGTGCGATAAGGACAGCTGCAGATCCGACTGAATAGCCTAAGTAAAAAGTCATAATTCGATAAAAGGTAGCGTCCTTCCCCGGGATGCCATCTATCTCCTTGCCAAATTTTATCGAAATCCGTTCAGTGGTTTAGGCGTGAAAAGGTAACGTACACAGACATAACAGACAGACAGAGATACTTTCGAATATATAATATTAGTATGGATTTCATAAACTGAATAAAAAAGATGTATAGGTACTGGGTCCCTCTCTCTTTCTTTTTTCATTTTTGTCTTTGTACACTAGACCTCTATTGACAGCGGTCAGCAATTTTACTGTAAAACAATAATTGCTTTAAGGTTATAAAACCAGAAAGAAAACAGGCGAGAGCGTTTGTATGGAGAAAAGACCACAATTTGCAGCTGCATTTTCTAAACGGGGCGTTAGAATTATCCATCAAATGTTGTGACATATTACATAGTGACAAGTAACAAACAAAAATTTTGCATTCGGCATATTTCATAACTGCGAGCGTTTATAAACGGACCACGCCGGTATCCTGCCTTTTCGCCGAAAATTGTTTGGCAGATTATCACTTGCCAACCAACGTTTCGCCGATGTTTCACTTTGACAACTAACAATTACCAAATTTTTGTATGACAACGTTTCATTTGGTAGAATTATTGTTAAGCTGATTATTATAATTTATCATTTGTCAAACATTTCAATCTTACGTTACGATAGGTTAGGTTAGAGTATGACAAACAACGCGAAACGAACGACGCCAGAAGCGAATCGCTTTTGTAAAAAGAAACAGTTAACCGGTCACATTAAAGATAAAGTAAAAAACACTCACTCACTGAGCACTCTTCAATACACTCACTCATTTTAATTGAACTCTACTTGAAAGTTGGCATTTTAAAAGGTGTCATTATGAAAAGCAGACCAAACGTACAGTTGGTAACTGTGAGGATGGGAAATAAAACAAAATTATATGATAAGTTGGCAAATGATTATTCGGCCAAATAAAATTCTGCGAAACGTTAGTTGCCAAGTAAAAATCTGGCAAACAATTTTCGGCGAAAAGGCAGGGATCCCATATACATCTGAACCCCTAAAGAACCACACAGATTTGAGTCAGCCTAGACAACCAGTGCACGCATGTGTTATTATTGGGTAAACGACTTGAAGAAGAATAATAAAGAAAGGACATTTGGGTAGGCGTATAAGATATTAAAAATTCCAGACAATTATGAAATACAACTGAAAAATTAAATTATATAGCTACCTACTAGTTATAGTTATAAGAATAGTCACAAATTAAACTACTTAATCTATTTTATTGTAACCAAAAACCAGTCAAAATTAGTCAGAAGTCAGCCAAAACCTTATTGCCTATCACGGTGTCACGTTAGCAGCAAACTAATCAACTTTATAGTCATATAAAACTGTACAGGACGTACTATCGATCATTTAATAGCAAAATGTAATCGTACATACGGTACCTACCTATTCATTATATAATCCAAATACAACCTTTTATTGTTGTAGATAACCTGCACATGCTCTGATTAGGCTACTGATTTTATTGAAATATTTGCATTTTATTTCTTTATTGCAGCTTTGTATGATTTTTGTGTAGTATGTATTTATATGCACTAGCAATAGGTTAAAGCAACATTTACCTAGTTATATGGTTTTGTTGTAGGCTAAATTTTAGAATAAAATCTTTATAAAATCAAGCTTTGGTATTTTGAAAAAAAAATTGTTACAAAATGTTCATTATTAAATTGTCGGTCCATTAGTGTCATTAGGAAAATAAAAAATGTTTACCTAACGAGGAGATGCATGATAACAATCATTGTTTCTAGTTTTTATGGTTTCGTTGGAAGGAGATTAATGAAACATATACTAATAAAAAAAAAAAAAGAAATGCACAATTTTGGAGTCAAGATTATGTGGAAATATAATATCAAATAATAAGTGTGTATTTTTATTATTTGATATTTCTTTTTACATAACAAGTAGATAACTCCTAAAAGCGGCTAGCGTGGCGTTTTGCTCAGGGTAAACTGGAAATATATAGCTTGATGTGTAGCCGTGTGTACCACTTGTCATTTTCAACTAGTGCGGTGAGATAAATGTTTGTTTCAATAAGTTTTCATTTTAAACTCGATGCATCACATCAAGGAAGAATGACAGACACAATTTCCAAGACTTCATAAGTTATATAGAAAATAATACAGTAGGTACTGAATTTGCTTAATTTAAGCCCTATCTAGCGCAGCGTAGGTGCTAGCAATAAATAGTCTTAGATGCAGCAGCGTAGCAAATGTAGAAACTGCGTAAACGCTTCGTACATGCCACATAAATTCCTTTTTGATGATGATTATTTAAATTAATTTCGACGAAAAAACACTAAGGTCATTTGCACCACAAAATCATTTTGTTTCCGTCAATCGTTTGAGATTGGAATATATTAATGGATATCGATGAACGATAAATGAAACGACGTCTGACGCCTATTAGGTACTACGATAGATTACGCCAAATGTGAAGGAGACCCTAAATCAACGGCATGTCTGTCGCAAATTATCGATTGTTTGTTTTTATGATTTGCATCTCGCAGGTCAATCTAGGTGTTGTCGCCTGCTTAATCGGGAAGTCGACTGTCAATAAATCGTTCTGTTATAATATTTACGCAGTTTTGCCCCTCCTAAATACTTCGCTTGATGGCTTTGCTAATTTAATAATTATAAACTGGCTATAATTTCACTACACGATACACGCGGCTACACATCAAGCTATACATTTCCAGTTTATGCTGATCTCGCATTGTATAGGATTTTCGTACAATGCGAGGTCAGCTTATACTGGAAATTTACAGCGTACTACCTTGTCTCATATTTTGACACGTAGGGAAACCCTCCCAGGCAAACCTTTATTCATAGCCCGTTCACTGAATTGAGGCTTATGTTACAATAACTAATGCATTTATTTATACGTGCTCCTAGTTTACAGAACATTATGTAAGGAATGAGTTAACTTAAAAAGGTATTTATTTACCCCATGTAAACTATCCTAATTAAACTACATACTAAATATATAAATAACGATTATGTATAAACTATGTACAAAAACGGTAAGTTATGGTCGTTAGCTGTTTTCCGCATCGAACAGTAGCTACAACCAGGCCAGAGGCCTTAGTGCGAGTTTCTTTTAACTATCTTCACTTTACGCATCGACCGCGTTCGGCGCTCCGATTGGCCCTTCACCAGTGAAGGCCAATGAAGGGCCAATCGGAGCGCCGAACGCGGTCGATGCGTAAAGCGAAGATAGTTAAAAGAAACTCGCACGAAGGCCTCTGTTCTTTTCTGTTATACTTCCCGGTTCTGTGCGGCCCTCGTCCATAATTTCTCACGACTTTTCGCGATATATTTAGCTCAACGAGCTTTTTATTGCCGTCTCTGACCTAACCTTGGCCATTACACCGTCCGGCCAAAAACTTACTCCATTCGCCATCTCCGCGTCTGGCCAGATGTCCTTCTCAACTCCTCCTCCTGTCTGCAAACGCAAACTCCAGTCTACCATTATTATTTAAAAATATACCCTTTCCATTTTATTTAAATCTTTGCTTACAAAAACAACCCTAATTTAATTCTCTAGTTCAAATAAGCAACTACACATTTTATCCTTGTCACCCTTCCCTTTCATAATTTTGTCAAGTCGTTGCAATTATCACTGAGCATAAAATTAGATGTGTTATTTTGCGTTTACTGGAATGGCTGTGTGTTAACGCGTGCCTTGGGAGCGAGTGCACGGAGCGAGCAATTAATCCCGTGCGCGGCGCGGGATGCCCGGGATCTCGGCTCCCGGCGACAATCACCGACAATGGCGCCCCCGGGACCCAACTGAACAAGTTAAATCTTTGCCAACTTGCTCCTCGCGACCGCTCTGCCGCAATTCGATATTGTACCTATTGCCAACTGGCTGCACTGGGCAAAAAAAAACTTGAGTATTCGGTGCTTTGTAGAAAATAAAATATTCCGATGTATTTAAAACGCTTCAGAAATATTTTGTGCTACATTTTTTGTTAGCAAATATGAAGAAGAAAGTGAAACTAAACTTTATGTCTTTAATAAGCGAAGATGAAGAATGTTACGCGAATTTTGAGCAATTAACGTTACCTACATACGTTAAATGCGTTACAAGTATTATGTTACGTTACATCAATACAATGTCAAGTTTACACATGTAATACGTGTGTATATTGTGGTTGTGTCCACAACGTCCTTCCCGACCGGCTTTCTGTGTACAAAACCTTCTGCCTTTATTTGCCTTCGAGTCGTGTTTGCACAAACCTGGGACATTCGAAGAAATAAATCTCTATTTGTCTACATTCACCAATCCCATGTCTCGGCGGGAGATTACTGTCGACATTTCACGCTCGACGAGATAAATATATCGAGGCTGACAAATGGCTTTCGGAACACAAAGCATGAATGGATGTTGAGAAATTTTTGGGTGGTGTTGAAGGCTCTCTCTTGTTTATGTGGTAGTCGCACGCCAGGATGCTTGCAAAAAAGACGGGAGCGGACAGTAGGCGTGGATTATCAGTCATTATTTTTTTATTTTCGTAAATAATGCGCCTTTCGGAGTTCTTCTGGAGTCAATTTATTCATTCTGAATTCTACTTTCATGCTGTGCGAGACTAAAACAGTTTGTATTGAACCAGTTCATCACATGCCAAGCTATTATTACCTACGTGTATTGTCTGACCGTCTGACGTCTATCATCGATCACGCAGATTCGGTAATTTACGTAGATGGCCTACGCTAACCGATTAATTATTGTGTTGTGAAAACATTTTAGGAAGCATTATTTTGACAATCTGCTACGATATAAATCGAAAATACTGTACTGGTCAAATACATGCGAGCAGGCGGCCGTCAATGTTACTATGAAAATTCAAGTCTGTCGTCTAAAAGGGCCGAATAAATCCTGCTGTTCTATAATACTATGAAACCTCATTGACGTAAATAATTATCGTTGTACGTCATTAATTCTGGAATTTATAATTCATTTACTTAGTTAATTAGTTTGAATTTCCGCGCATTATTAGAGAAAAGTACTATACAAGGCTTGGCCGCAACCAGGCATTGATGGACTCATGTACTTATGTGTGCCTCGGCTTTAACTCGGCCCATATTTTCACGTTCGTCTATCAATGCCCATTTTGCAGGCATACTAATTTGCTTTGTTTTGACGTCATAAATAATAAACAAACTAATGTTAATCGGAAAATGGATGACGGTCTAGTATAAGGTTAATCCTAATTTTGATTTGGTTACTGCAAATTTATACATCAAAACTGTTTTAAGTATTTTATATTTAGGTATTCGTCTTCATTCGGTGCCTTTTATATGACAGTTTCCTAATTAAAAAGATGTATATCCATCTGTCCTTTATAGGCCGTCGTACCAAGTGGCGCCGTTGATATTGGGCTGCGGGCATGACGAGCCCTAAGTAGAAGTAAAACAGGATATAAAGTTGCCCCGAGCCGCTTTATGGACCGCCCTCTGCGAGCCCTTCCACACAAACACCGACGCCTCCCGGGGGAGTGTGCAGGATCACGGGGAGCATTGTAATTTACCCTCGCTTTATATACCTATTCGACAATATAGCAAGCTAAAGATACTAAAAAAATAAAATCACAAATCTGTGAAATCAGATCAGATCTGTGAGCTATATATTATCAAATCCGCATCACTCATCTCGAGTTCGAGTATCTCAATAACTCTTTTGGCAGTTTGTGTCCGTGATACTGATAGTCGGTACCGGCCGCGCCCTCGTCCATCAAAAACAAATTACAGGCGCTTACAAGAAGGTAACCAGCTGATATGACAAGCGTTTGAGTCAACATGTTCAAAGACACCGCTATCGGTACCGAGTCGCGATTATCGCGCGTTAACTGAAAGCGGGATTTCGGCAGGCCGACAAAGCCACGGGCGATGCTGATAACTCCTGATTAATAGTTTTCCTTTCACAATTAAACCCGAGTACGTGTTTGACAAGCAATTGGTAATGTTCGATAATTTATGCACTGGTAATCTTGTAAATCAATTAAATGCGTCATCAATTCATCATTTTTTATTCATTTGCAGCCTACGTCTAGCAAATGAAATGGGTAGCGCCATTTCAGGGCTACGGAAAATAATAATAATAAAACCTTTCTTTTAAACCACAAACAATCCATTATAGAAAACATGAAACTCATGTTAGTAGGCAGATTTTTATCTCCTCTCATCATCATCATCTACCTAGCCTTTTTCCATCTATGTTGGGGTCGGCTTCCAGTCTAATCGGATGCAACTGAATACTACCAGTCAGTTAGTTTTACCTCCTCTCAAAAGGAGTAATAAATATGATTTTCAATATAATAAATTAGGAATATACCTACCCTCTTATTCATAAACGTTTCTTAAAGTTAACGAGTCGTATAAACGTTGAAAATGTATGGTTAAACAGTTGCTAATTCATAACTAAACTTTAAACAGCGTTTATGAATAAGGCGGCTAATTTTCTGGTCATTCTTCATTCCTTATTCGATCTAACTGTGGACATAACTTAGGAGATTTTTTTTTTTCTGACTGAGCACTTCGTGACACTTTATGACTGCGATATAAGTACATAGGTTTATCTTCGAGTAAATGGGCGATTCGCCTTATCATAATTCCTATATTGTAATAGTAATAAGTTGTATAATGTAATAATTATTAAACACATTCACAAATACCTTTATAGTCTACAATAATTGTGTTCAGCAGAAGTGATTTACCGTGGGAAAATTACATTAATGAAGTGATCGATTATGTATCGGTCTATATATTTTTTCAGTACTTTATTTTTATTTTTAACTTACCTTTGTAATTAGTGCTCCCGAATTGTGTGCGTTATTTTTGTGTAGATAAAAAATAATTATGCTGAAAACCTTTTCAGTCTGGGGCCTCCACTCAAAACAACGAATCTTTTGTATTTTTTGTCAATCTTTTTATCTCTTTATTTTGGACAATATTCACACTGACTATCAATTTTGAATAACGAACTAATAAAAAATCATTAAGTCGACCCAACATACGCTAGCGGCCATAGACGTTTTTCAAAACAATTTTTTCAAATTGGCATGTATGTGAGGGGGAAAATTTGATCAAAAGTAGCTGTCAAATGGCATGAAGAAATATGAATTTTCGTGTCTATTTGATCAAACTGTTTGAACCAGTCTGTTTGATCAAATTACTTGAACGTCTATGGCCCGCATTAGGCAGACGCCTCATTCTTCAGCCTTACTTTTTTTAATATTTGAATTTCCTTTTCCAAAATCGCTAAAACTGTCGTTGCTATACACAGTATCCACCCCGACCCTGTCTAACTTGCCCCGTTTTATCTGTCAGTCGGGCTGTCTGAGTGCCTGTGCACCTATTTGTCCATGATAACCGAGCTAAACAGAATTCGCCGCCGCCCTCCGGCGCGCCCGCCCGTAATGTTTGCCTAGCACAAACAACCAAGTATTTTTTGGTTAAATCTTACCATAAATGATAATGCAGCTATTTACCTTATTACTGGCACCATAAATTCTATAATTTTAACATAGAGGTTTTAGTAGTTAGGGTGTATAAAGATGTCAATCATTTAAACTAAAAGTTAGGCAAATATTTTTTGATGAATTGATTGAATAAAAATTGTTATTTGTTTTTGTTGTTTTTCTGTTAGTGGAGAGATTTTTAAATATCAACAACATTTAAAGTAAAACAATAGAAGTATGTAAACGAAAACAATACGATAATAAAGGTGACCTTCAACACAACTTATCTATCAAAGTGGGGACGTGACTAATGAATTAACTTATAATTATTCATACACGCACATAAAAAACGAGACAATCGAAAATAAGTAAAACAAAAACTGAAAAATTCTCAATTTCTGGACATTTCGTAGCAGTTTGCTACAGCACTTAGCGCCTGCTATCAAACGCCACATCGACTGCATCGCCGATGGATGGAACACATCTCTGTTTGTCTTACCAGTTATCAGCCATCCCCTTTTGTTTGCTCCCCTAACCGGAAATTTATTCAAGTTATAATTTTCTGTCATTCGAGCACTCAAAGAGTTATCTTGTAGTAGGCTTCGAAAACATGTCACCGTGTTGTCTTTTGACCCCTGATGGCAAAGACAATATTATCGCTTTTATTATGTTGTAAATATTGTAGAATCTTGTCGGCTTGTATATTGTGTAACGATTTACTGCAGTTCAAACTTTAAGGTTACTTACCTTTTCTTTGTTATTGTTTACTATGTCTAGCGGTAACTTGTGGGTAATTCTTGCTTCGTAGGTGAGGCCTATGCTATTCTAAAATTTAGGTGAAGTGAGTTTGAAGTGAGCTGTCAATCCCTAGCGTCTGGTGGGATGACAGTTCACTTCACCTAGTCAGTTTTCACGTTGAGATATTTACAGAATAAACTAGCTGTAATCAATAACCTACTTTTACCCCAAGTTTTCCTGTCCCTCGCGCACAATATGCCCAGACACCATTATAATACCTATTTAAATGCCAATTGCAAGTGTTGATGTTGTCTCGCATTTCAACTTCAATATTTTAATGTCAAGTATATACCTACTTATACGAGAGTAGGGCACTTAATTGTACCAATTAATTGTAGTCTGAATGTTACGTAAAGTGTCTAATTCCACAGTGATTCTCTCGCGAGTGACAAACATAATTTATGAAGTTCTTAATACCGAGATAAGGAATATTTACACACTCCGAGCAGGTACACAAGCAGACACCTCACCTCTGTCTTAGTGTTATGTACATAGATATACGTATCTTAGTAATTTTACTCGTTGAGACATCTACACTGCAGATAAAAATTGTAAACAAAATTTACATTTTCGACACTACGAAAAATCCCACAGAATTCCCCATTCCATACAGATTTAATTGTCTAATCTGTGAGTCTACATTAGAGTTGTAAAGTTCAAACGTAAATATCACTCAACAATCCTCCATGATAGTGGGTTTTGGAGTTTTGAATACTCTTTATGTACCAAAACACACATATATACTATGTGGCCTTGTGATTATTGCGCAACTAAATTTTTGAGCTTATTTAGATGTAAGTATTCATCTCATACAACTTCTGCAATATAAATCATAAATTACCTTATAGTTTCTGATTTAATTAGTAAATTATCTTTCGCAGTATTTGCTGTGGTCTTGTGCAAATATCAAATGAATCGCATACCCGACTTTATCTTATAATTCCTTGCTACAATTTATCATTTCTGAAACAATAACGTTTCAATATACAATCTCGTTGGTGTATAACATGATATTCATTTAACAATAGTACAGAATATTGTTATTTATATTAGGTAATCGCAACATAAATGAAAACTGAAAGAAAAACAACCATTCAAAATCTGATCTGCGGACTATCAAGATTTTAGTTTATAATAATATATCTTTTTATTTTATAACGTATGTAATTTTTTTATGTCAATATATTATAAGAAACGATAAAAGAAAACTCATGCTAGTGGTTTTGTCAGTGGGTTTGTCAGTCGCAAGGTGTGGTCCCCGCCTGATCCACGGTAAGCCGCGAACGCTCGGCGTCCCTTGATCCCGCCGCCTGGCTTACCTTATCGAGCCCACGGGATTTGTGCCCTCACAACTCTCCCTACATTACGCTCCGCGGCTGCGTGACTCGTTACGGGAATATAAAAGACTTCTCATGGAGTAAATCGAGGAATTATGTTACACTAAACTTGTCGTTGGGCATTTATGAGACGAAACCACGTTTGCTAACATTTTCGAAATTACTTCTTTCGTAATTTGATAAAAAAAGACCATGTTGTTATTCAAATGATTGAGATATACCATATTCATCAGGGAACCACAGATTTTAAGTAGGGACTTACTTGGTATTTCCAGTATGATAGGAATTTCTAAATAGCCGTCCGGAGTTAGGATTTGAGCCCAGTTGAGGACAATAGGCTCACTGCTATTGCATTCGACTTAAACTTATGTAGCTAAATGTGGGTGTACTACCTATGCACCGTTTCGAGGAGTACAGGCTTTATGTCATGTTATAGAAAACTTGAAAGAACGACGCAATCACAACATTCTGAGGAGAAGACTATATAATATTTAATAGAAGATGACATTGTTGCAGGTAAAACGCGCACGAAGGACAAGTATCGCGTGGTGTACAGTGACCACCAACGCCTGGAGCTGGAGAAGGAGTTCCACTACAGCCGGTACATCACCATCCGACGCAAGGCCGAACTCGCTGTCAGCCTTGGACTCTCTGAGCGACAGGTAATTGAAGTAAAAAACACTTTTATTAGTAGCTTATAAGTGCGGACACTAGAAAAGTGCAATACACGTCCTATCAATCTTCTTGGTTTACATCATCCATGCAGACGGAGAAGACTTATAACTGCATGCAATAAGTCTAGTTCAGTAGGTGCCAAATACCTATAACAGCTCCTTTAGTTGCTTTTTGTATGATTTGATTTACTTACTGAATATTTACTTATTTAATAGGTTTACTTAGGTTTAAAACCTAATATCTACTGATTCCGTAAATTTTCAGCATAAGCTGACAGTGTCCACAGCCAGCCATAGTTGTGGTTTGGCTGTGGGTGCATGCTGATCATAAACCTTGTTACTATTGCATAATTAAATAGAATATTATGCTTATTTGGTAAAGAATGATTTCAAATAAAAATAATCTAGGTACTTAAACGTGAAAAAGAGTACAATAACGTTTTCCTTGTAAACATACTAAAAAAATATCTTTGATGCAGGTAAAAATATGGTTCCAAAACCGACGCGCTAAGGAGCGCAAACAAGTGAAGAAACGCGAAGAAGTGGTGATGAAGGAGAAGGGGGACCACGCGTCATTACAGCACGCGCAACTGCACCACGCGACGATGTTACACCACCAGCAGATGATGAACGGTATGATGCACCACCACCACTACCACCAGGGGGTGCTGCAAGGCGTTCCCGAGCCACTGGTCCCCGGTGTGCCTCCCGTGCCGCTGCTGTGACCACATCAGCAACACTACTGTGCTCACAGTGACAACTTCGCGTAGTGACTTTAATCGGTGGTCCGTAACACCGCCGCTCCTTACTGAACAATGGCCCCGACAGGGCGTCGCAGTACATCCACAATATACGACAAATGTGTGATAAATTCAGTGCAATCCTGTGGTGATGCGTGTCGGATATCAACATCATAGTAAAAACTTTAAAATTAATACTCCTGGGTACTACACGGTTAGTTACCTAACGGCTGTAAGCGGAGACACTTAACCGTCTTTCTGGAGTTAAGGCTTTTTCTCTAATGAGATACTTGCCACTTATGTTAAATGCCTCTTATAAAATCTACCATTACTGAAATAGCCATCGCACCAGAAACGTTTACCTACGTACGTTATGTTTTAGTCCTAATTCTAGTTAACTAAGTGTTCACGCCTTATAGCTATTTTAGTACCTTTTCTTTTAAACGGTACAGATTAATGTAATGTATTGAATTTTGTCTCTTGACTGTAAATATAGAATAACTATATTTTTATATTATTATTAAAATTAAGTATTATTAAAATGATTATTTTTAAACGGTTTATTTATTTCTCAATGCTGCAAGTGCCTTCCCAGTGATTTAAATAAGGTAGCTTGTATAGATTATAAACTTACCATTGTTTAAATAGTTGAATTTAATTATTGATTTCATTGTTTTTACTATTGTTTCTCGTTGTTAACGATGCAAAACCTTCACATAATTTGAGTTAAGTAATTTTATTTTCATTGCGAATCTCATAAGTACGAGTTTTACGTACGGCAGTGAAAAATGTGCTATAATACTGCATGATAATGCATCGCATCGCATTTGTGGCCTTGAGAAGTAGGTGCAAATAGTTTTTACGTTGAATGAGATTATTCCTAGTATTAATTGTTCTGTAAATAATAGCTTAAATTCTAGAATAATTTATTCTTATGCCAATTTCTATAGCATAACACGGTAAAGAATTATCACTCAATTCACAAACGACATTGTCTTGAGGAATCATACTTTTTGTGTGGGTAAAATCATTATGGCGGGGTTTGATTATAATTTTGACATACATAGTAAAATTACGATTGAGTTGATTTGTTAAATGCTGAGTTACGATATATATTATTTATTGATTGATACATGCCCAGTCCGAGGAAGGAACGTGATTGTTTATCGTTTTGTTTTGTGGTAACAGTTATGTATAATATTGTGGTGCTAACAATATTCATTTTCATTTGTATTGTATCATTGTATTCCTATGTTGGACATCAGTACATTGTGTGACGTAATAAATTGGTGACATTTGTGCTTGTTGTATTAAAGGTTGATGTTTGAAAATCGTTTGTGAACACATGAATTGTTAGAATTTACGCAGCACTATCACGAAACACATTTGATAAACTAAATAAATTCATGTTAATCTATACTGTTGTATCTTTTTCCTGATCTGGGTTTACATTCATAACAAAAGATGTGCGAGTTTGATTAATTGCGATTAGTCTCGCGATGTTCCGGCACACGTTTTACGAACGCGAAGATTGCTTTGTTTTGAAACGCGGACCTTATGTAAGAAGGCTTGTCTTGCCGACGGCTCTCGATTTAAAGCGTGACTATTATGCCTAAGTCAAATAGGTATGAGGTAGGACAACTCATTCCCGTAGTAGAATCGTTAAGTCACACTTGTACTTTAATAATATGAATGCCAAAATGTTGTAGTTTGTAGGTACATTTTTGTAGAAGTTCCTAAAAATATCCTCCTTTATAGGAGCTTCTAAAGCTCCCACGATGTTCATAATTTCCCTGCGATACATACATAATTATAGAATTTCCAAAATTGTCTTTGTCAAAGCACGAACGTAAGGACCATCCAAGAAAGATATATTGAATTCACGTCTCACTCTGATTTACGTTGAACCTTCAGCCGTTATGGTAATTTGAGCAGTTCGTGGCAAGTCTTTTGTCAGGAAATAATCCGGCTTTGTTTCTTTTAGCTTTATACAACGTGACAAGAATCCATTTTCGTTAAATATACCTACATGAAGGTAGGATATAATGTTTTTGGGAATTTTCGTTAGGAAGATTTTATAATCAGCCCGGAGTCTAGAGTTGTGCCGGTTGATGGTAACAGACTAGCCTGCTATTACCTACCTTTATATAGGACTTAAAAACAACTGGCAAAATGTGAGTGCTAATAAATCTCTGCCTAGCCCATTGTGGGAATACCTATCATCATCTGCCTAGCCTTTTCCCAACCATTATCTCTAACCACATGCAGCTGAATACCAGTATTTTAGATGGAGCGACTGTCTATGTATTTATCTGACCTCTACAATCCAGTTACTGGGTAACATGATACCTCTTGGTGAGACGATTTTCAGACTTTTGGGTTTCGGATTACCTGCTACGACTGTCAAAGATCCAAGAATGACAGCCAGGACCAACGGCTTAACGGGTCTCAGTATGCAAAGATGGTCACTCATCCGTGGACCGACTGCGGCCAGCGTAGCTTAACCTGATCGATCAACCCGTGCAGCTGTTATTACTTGAATACCTATAAGTTATGTTATATCATGTGTACATGGAGGTATAAAGCTTCTTCTTGACTTGAACTTACTTCACTTTCAATTTCAAACAGTCGACATAGAAACATGAATGGAACATTCAAGTGCTGTCACTTATTATTAGTGTGCAACGGAAGTGTGTAGCTTCAAGTTAGATAAACGCTTACTTTTAAATTAGACCCATAATACTGACTTAACATCACAGTCAATATTGAGAATTATTTAGCCAATAGGGCTGCACCGAAAGAAAATCTCCAAAAGTTTTACAGTTTTTTTTGCGTTAGATTTAGCAACACTAGCTGACATTTTAGAGAGGAAAAAAACTATGAAACGGAAACTTATAAAAGGGCCAGGGAGCTCTGTATAAATTAATATATACAGAGTTGGATGGATTGTTTCAAAGTTGGAATGTGGTTTAAATTTATTATAATTCTAGTACGATGGTTAACTGCAGCAGTTATAAAAATGTTATTGGTTTATTTTTTTGATGTATCGGTGATGTTAGTCCGGTGTCCTATATCATTCGTACAGTCGAAGGATTTATTGGCGACATTGCAAAGGTCATTCAAACAATAGGTTTTAAAAACAACATCAGCACTGTAAAAAACCAACCAAATGCATTTTCCTACAAAATTAAGTCTTTCTGAACAGCCAGAAACGTTCATTTTTCTAACAAAGCGTAAAATCTATAAGAAAAATCTTTAAAAAAAGCTTTTATCTAAACTTAGTTAAAATATAAGTTCAGATAAATTGTTCACAGATAAATTCTAAAGCTGTTTAGCTACTATGTCGCTGGCGTCAACCCTAGAGCATGGAGCATGCACAGTAGGAATGTGAATGCGCTAAACGTTGAGTAAACCGATGCTTATTGAGGGCATTTCGAGAGCAGCATCAAAGACACCGACGCCTCGGATCTTACCGCCTACTGACCGCCCCGCAGTTCCTACTGACCAGGCTAGGAATAGCGGGCATTCCAATGTGTTTTATCTTATTAATTTTATAAACACTGAGTTGTTTTTAGATTTACAAAAGGAGGAAACAAAAAAATACTGTAGGTAGGTATGTATCTACCGCTTCTGTTACTTACTGAGTCAAGAATGTCTAGGATTACAACTTGCGTAGCGTAGGATAAAATAAAATTGTGCGGATCTATTTAAGAGTGCTCATAATCTTTTTCGTATGGATAGTGCCTTACCTGGTGCCAGAGTTTTATGCCGCCCATGGCCTCTGACTTGTATTTAAGGGTGCTGAAAGAACTTCACTGAATAACTTATTTTATAGTACTAGGCACCTATGTACTTACATACAGACGTGAATACTACGCTACAGTCCGTCTGCATAACAACATGACTGCGCTGTTTCCTACATAACACATAGCACCATGATATCAAAAGTAGTACTATCTGCTCATCTATCTGTAATGTACTAAGATACCATATGTAAAATCGCAGCAATACTTACAGTACATTTACGTGTGTTTGTTGCGTTGGATAGCAGAGATCATTGTTTCTGGTTACTATGAAAAACGGAAAACTTCTATTTTTTTTAAATGTCCACGCGTTGAACTAAATTCTTTCTGGAGATAACTCTAATTTCTTTTAGAAATGTATCTCTAAATTCGCGGAGTTTCTTGCCCGTTCTTCTCCATAGGTACCTACTATGCTTTGGAATGGGCAACTACGTTCATATGACTGACCGACTCCTTGACAACTCAAAAGTGCCTGTAAATGGCTTAATAGAAATAAACGCTTTGAGTTTGAGTTCTCTCTAATTCTTCTTTTTAAACTCAGCGCTAATAGAAGATAATAATGTGATGATCAGTTTTTAGGTGGACAACTTTGCACCTTTACGACATGTGACATGCACCCCAATTGTGGAACACAATTTCAATCACAATATGAAGGATTTTGAAGGAAATAGCTTGACTACCTCGTTGGTCTAGTGGTTGCAAGTGCTACTGCTAAACGTGAGGTCCTGGGTCGATTCCCAGGTCGGGCAAAGTGTTATTGGGTTTTTCCATAAGGAGTTGAGTAGCAGTCTGGCTTTGTGCCCGGTTAATGGAAATAGGCTCGCCTCCTATAACATGGGACTTAAACATAACTGGCGAAACGTGGGTGTACTATAGGTAAACCACTGCCTAACCCTTCGGCGAATACAGTTGTGATGTTATGTTATGTTATTGAACTGTAAAATTGTATAATTGAAATAAAAAGGCATTGTCATTGTAAGCGTGTTATGCCATTACCGCACTGTTTTTCTAACTAAAAAGTAAAGTAGAATCTATTGTTATTGTCTACAGATGCTTTATTTATTCACATCTAAAAACACACAAATTATGTGTCTAAATTAATAAGCAATGTTTTCATATTAAACTTACTGGTTACGATTACAGTAGTACAAAAATATGATCGAAAGATATGAATTTTAGTCACCTACCAATGTCATACAGTTCATAACAGCTTGTAGTAAAAACAAGGAAGAGGAACTAACTCGAGAAATAAGGAAAGACAAACGGGTGAAGTAATACTAGACTCACAACGCTGCTACGCGGCACGGTCGTAGCAAAAGCGCGTAGCAACAGAAAGGCTTTCACTTCCAGATTTCTTACAACAATTGTTCTTGTTTTCTTCACGTTTTCTAACAATCTACTAAATCACTGAATTATTTTGAACTTGGCTTAGTATTAAATAACATTTTTATTTCTTTTGAAATGAATTTCGGATCGTAATAATTATTATGAACTAGATGCGCCCCGCGGTTTAACCCGCGCAAGTCTCAATGTGTGGGAATATCGGGATAAAAAGTATCCTATGTCCTATTCCTAGTTATGCTCTACCCCTGTGCCAAACATCCAAATCCATTCAGCCGTTTTATCGAGAAAGCGGAACAAACAAACAAACAAAGTCATTTTCGCATTTATAATAATAATAATAGGATAGTTAGGATTCAGCTACGCGAAATCTGCACGTAGGTAATTGCCATACCACGCACCAATACTTGATGCTCCATCCCGGTAAATTGGGTATTTGAATTTTATAGGTTCTTTACATTACTTATAAATACCCTATCTAACTACTTACCAATAAAATTATGGGTAGGCCTATCTCGGAAGTGTTATGAAAAACCAAGAAGTGCTGATTTTTGGAACAAGCACGCCGTACTATTCCTAACTACTATAACTTTTGTCAGCCAGAATCTGCGATGGCATAGAGAAAAGTGCCGAGACAATGTAGCCAGGGATATCTAGGAATGCTGGTGCTGCTTTGGAGTGCTGATTGTGGATTCTGTAGTCAACACGCCCTGTCCATTGCATTGGCTGACCGACCACAGAATCGCTGTCTACCGTGCACTTCTCTTCGTATTGCATTTACACCTTGGTTAGGTGTCCATCTGTCTATAAAACCTTGTTGGTCAGTCAGGGGTTAGGTGGGCCTGTAACTTGATTGTGGAGGTCAGATTAACGTCGCTTGATATTCAGCTACATCTGGTTAGACTGAAAGTCGACCAAAACATAGTTGGGAAAAGGCTAGGCAGTTGATGATCACTGGTGGTCAATAGACGGAAAACCGCAATTTTGGATTCAATTTTTGGCATAAACGTGTGTCAGTTCCAAGTTAGCAGACAGACATACCAATTGCTCTTCGCATAATAACAATTTTTCCATATCTTTTCTTATTAGGCATGAAGTGTCTTCTTCAGGTGAAAGGAGGTGCAGAAAATTGAGATAACTACCATTATGTTACTGGGCCCATTTGGCTGCTAGTACTTTGAACTTCATAAGCAAATCCTACAACTGTAATTTTCTTTTAAGAAAACTTATTTGTGTCTCTTGAACATTCTCAACTGAATCTAGAAGTACCGAAAATTAATTAACCAACTCAACCTATCCCAGTCCATTGCTGGTCATAGGCTGGAAATGGGTAATTACTGAGTATTAGACATAGTTTTGCTAAAAGTATGGCTATTTGGTGCTTTATAATATTCCTAGTTATGTTATTTGGTGCTTTATAATATTCCTAGTTATGTTCACGTTCAACATCACGGAGTTCGAATGCAGCAAAAACAGTAAGAAAAGGAAACAAAAACAGGATCCACGTTTCCCCAGTTGCAATGAGTGGGCTAAGATGAATTTCGTTGTATCGGCTTGTTCAGGAACCTAATAGCCAAAATGATGGCTAAGAAGAAACTGATAGGCTTGGAATTAGGCTGGTACTGGTGATACTTTATGTGAATAAATTTGGCCCAAATTACATCCTAATAAGTATGAATTAGGTCACATTTCCGTCCGCATTTATTGTAGGTTTCTGATGATGAGTTGAATTAATTGATCAAATACTTACTACCTACATACTTCATGTGCTGAACTAATGAAGGTTGTTGCAATTTTTTTCTTACTGAGTCATGAATAATGACGTAACATGTAAATACGGTTAATAATCTCATTATAAACTGCATTTACTTGTCAGGAACTGATAATTCTTTATGTTTTTAAATTAAGGGTACCGGAGAGAGCAGGAATTGAGATCAACTGCATTCTGAGTCCCCAGTCTGAGTCATACATATCTGGGTATGTAATTAATGTGAATGTTTATAACATGAGTGTGTACTTGTGGGTGTACCCGACCACCGCGGAGTACAGTGTTCCCCACACAGAGGCCGTTCTTCAAACAGAGCTTCACGTGTTTACGCTCACCCTGCGCTTGTTTGCCCTTTGACAGCAGTCTCACAGGTCGTTAACACGTCACACCTTACTGAACGTACCGTGAACCTGGAGCCGCTCTAATCATTGCATTAAATCATCACACACGTCATTAAACTATACAAACAGAGACTAAACATACCGGAAATAGTCGAAGAACAACATCCATCCGTGTCAGATTCATAAATTCTATAGAGATAGACTCATAAATTAGTAACAACCTTGACGCAAAAATTACAAGACTCGCAGCTCGTTTCTATTTTAATTGCTACGGATCAACGATTAAATGTGATTTCTTTGTATTACATTTTAGAAAAAATATCACATAAAACTTTGTGAATAACACGTAAGTAGATAAATAATCAGTTGTTATCGTGTGCATTACATTTAACTAGGTGGGTTTAATCCACTTGATTTGATATCTTGATAATGTCTGGATTATCGGCGAACATGAAAGCGCCTAAATTAATTTTTAATCCAGCTTTCCCTCGGTGACTTGGCCATATCTTGTCGACGTAGGCACACAAGTCGTTGATACGAATCGTACGATATCAAGCGTACCGCCGCGCGCGCACCGCAGTGTCGCGCACCACTGCCATAAACTACGCTGAAGACATGTTCATTAATTAAAAATCTAACACAGCTTTATGGTACTAGTATTTTGTCACTATTTGACACACCATACTGAACCAGTCTGTAACTGAAATTGTAAAAAAATAAACAAAGAAATATCTAAGAATTTTATCATTGTCCGTCTAACTAAAGTTAAAACTAATTATTATGCGGTATTACGTGGGAATGATGATAAAGAAATAAAACTATACAATGAATAGATAGACAATAAATATTAAGATTTATTTAAGGGCTATGTATCAGTCTTTAAGCAAGTTCAGATTTAGAACCTGATAGCTGATACTTTTTAGCCTTTAATATTTAAGTAAGTACATACTTACTTAGATTAATTATGTACCGACATAAAATGTTAATGACTTTTAGATATCAGTATTACTGATATAAGTAGTGATATACTACATCCAAACTTCCCGTGCGATATGATTGAATTATTAGTAGTACTCACGGCTACACATCAAGCTATACATTTCCAGTATAAGCTGACCTCGCATTGTACGGAAATTCTATACAATGTGAGATCAGCGTAAACTGGAAATGTATAGCTTGATGTGTAGCCGTGTGTACCTACGTTGGACCTGCAAACGAAAAATATTAACTTTAAACTATTACACAACTAGCTGCTGCCCGCGACTTCGTCTACGATCCAGGATGAAAAGTAGCCTATGTCCTTCTCCAGGTCATGATCTACCCGCCATGTCCCAAACATCCAAATCCGTTCAGCCATTTTAGCGTGAAAGCGTAACACGCAAACAAATAAACAAACAAACTCATTTTCGCATTTTTCGAATTTGTTAGGAAGTAAGGATGTCTACACTTTACAAAATAGCTTAATTTTGTGTGTAAACCGTAAGTAAATAAAATCTATATTAATGGTATCGAAATTTAATGAAAATAATTATCACTCACAGACAACTGCCTCTGCTATGTTTCATGATGGCAAGTTAGAGAGTTTTAAGCTCTGAAATGTTTATCGTTTTCGATGCAGTGCTTTATTACAAGGATTAACTGACTCCAAAGAATAAATATACTGATTCTTTTCCTCCACTGTTATTACCATCATCCTTTTGCCCTTATCTCTATTTATTTGGGGTCAGGCGAATGTCTTCTTCTACCATTACGTCTCGTCATGTCAGTATTCAACCCCTTTTCTGGGAGTTTCATACAACATACCACCCATGCAAAGTTTAGGGCGAACTTCACTGATAAAACTGAACGTCTAAGCGGCGTTCAAAAGCTATCAGTGTCATTGTTGTGGAATATTGACAGCCTTGAACGTGGTTTGGACGTGCCTATCGCGTTCAGTTTTATTAGTGTTTGCTCTTAGTCTTTTCGTCTTTTCACACCGACATTAAAAAAGGTTTTATGTTATTAATAAAAATCTATTAGAGGTAGGTACTGAAAGCTCGACATTGAAACATTTTTGTAATTCAAAGATCCAAAGACCTTGATCACGAGGTCACCTTAGTAACTCGGATTATATCGTCATTACTTATACCTAAATTGCCAAACAATAGATATCTTTTTGTTTACGTTATCTTCTATGTAACACGTATTATTTTATCATTTTAAAAAGATATACAAGCTTCATACTTAATTGAGTAAGAGGTATCTTCTTGAAATATGTCGCATGGTCTACGAATTTCGTAGACCATGCGCAGACAGAATTTCCTATCAATTTCCTAGGCCTAAATGAAAAAGAAAATGAATTTAAACTGAAGTTTATAAGCGTTGATAAAGGGATATTGTCGATAAGGAATCAGAGCTGACTATTTTCATGGCTACGCGGCGCTACATTTACGTGACTGGAACTCGTTAGCTTTGTAATTATTTAGATTAATTCAAAGAAATGTAGGTTTTCCTGTTCAGATCTAATTTGATACCAATATCGAGAAAACTATCCAGAGGACTAATGAGTCCTCTACTCTAGCTAGCAGAAGTTATTGCGTTAACAAATATATTCTTAGTGCCTGTTGAATAATAGTTATTTTTGCAACAAGAGAGCAAAGTTTGTTTTTTGCTGCGAGTGTTGATTTTGAATCCCGAGTAAGCGAAGGATTCTATAATTGAATCACGAGCGTAGCGAGTGATTCCAGGTTAGAATCCTGAGCACAGCGAGGGATTCAAAGACACGAGATGCAAATAACTTTGGTCTCGTGTAACACATACAACTTTTCACCTCAGCAGCGAGAACATATTAGATATTAGAACATATTAGGGGAACATATTAGGGGTTTAGCCGTATAGTTCAGAAGCGCCCCCAAACCCAAACACACAAACCTTCGCCAACTCGGTAGCGGGTCCCATTGGACTCCAGAATGACGACATACGACACCCTAACTTGATTATTTAAATATTAATATGCTACCCATCAAATCTAATAAATGTGCGTTAGCTTAGAGCGTTTGATAAAAACACATTAAGTTAACGCCATTAAAATTTAAATCTTTCTAGACAGAGGTGGTCGAGGCTAAAAAACATAAATATCAGACATTTCAAACATCCAAACTCCACCACAGTGAAAACATACATAATTAATTTTTTTTGACGAATTCATCCATTGTTCAATTAAATAAATAGTGGTAATGAAGTTTTGTGTTATCCAAAGTCGAAGTTTCGCGCCAATCGTGCGTGTTATCATTTTTACTTTTCACAAATATCACTCCTATACATTTAGATACGATTTAAAATGTGACAAATATTATTCAAAATATTATAAACAACTAGACAGTGCCCAGATCTTAGCATAATATACGAACACAGGTTCAATAACACGTATTATTCATGACCACTACTCAATTTATTTATGTTCAAAATCACCGACCATTTTTTTTTTGATAGTATGTCCGAAAGCTATAGCCAAACGATTATTTTATCAATTTCGTTCTTCTCGATTTATTGATATGTCGAATGTCGGAAATCGATACTTGGAAATTAAAATAAAATTGTTTTAGGCATTAAATACAATAAGCACTGTCTATAATGAATTATACTTTTCTAATGTAATTTTAATCGTTTTTCAGACATTTTATTGAAACCTTTATAATTATTCTATTGACTCAACAGACAGGACATAAATAGCCGGGATAGGTGGGTATTATTGACTTTCGCGCCGAAATGTTTCTTTATTTGAATTTAAATTCAGAATGCGCTCGCTGCTCAAAATTATTTTAATTTATTGGACAATTAAATAATGTGGATTTTATTTTTAATACTTTCTGATAGTTTGCTACAGAATGCCCAGCATACATTTTTTAGGTAGGCTTAACAAAATTTTGTTTGGGAATGATGATAATGAAAAATGAGAAAGAAATGAAATGAGTGCACTTCACGTTCCATTCGTTGAAATGCCTCCAGTGCTTCTTGCCCTTGAACACCAAAATCTCCCTTGCCCAAACTCTCATTCAGACCATTATAGATTACGCCGACGCCTGTTATTTGGATGCCACCGAGGAGCTTTTAAATAAACTTGAGCGTTTGCAAAATATCTGTATTCGTTTTGTTTTTAACCTTAAAAGTATTATCACGTTTCTTACTATCGCAACCTACTCAAGTGGCTCCCTATTCGACTTCGCAGGAACTCTCGGATATTGTGTCTACTTTTTAACCTCCTTCACAATCCTAAAACTCCGTCCTATCTGCGGGAGCGTTTTTCCTTCGCCCGTCCTTCTGATGCGCCTTGCAGGTCGCATCATAGAAATCTCCTTAAGTCCCCTCCCCATTCCTCTGACTTCTACTCCTACTCCTTCACTGTGCACGCGGTGCGGTTATGGAATTCCCTTCCGCCTGACATTAGGGACTGCCAAACTGTTGCAGTGTTTAAAAGAAGAGTGAAAGAACACTATCTTTCCACTTCGTCATAGTTGTGTATGTATTTATTTCGATATATATTTATGAAGTAGGTAGTTATGTATATTATGTATGTAGTATTTAAATTTGTATGTAAGTATATAAATAATAATATATGATCATATTATTTGTTCTAGTTTATTAAGTGAATTGTGTTGATTTTATGTATTTTACTTTCTCTTGAATTTTACACACGGTGTCTACATCTCTTATCTACTCTCCTATCGCAGGTGTGCTGGAAGAGATTTCTTTAGAAATAAGCATCACCTTTGTACGTTTTTTTCTGTTCTTTTCTTCTTGTCTGTTTATTATGTGTGTACATAAATAGTTAAATAAATAAAATAAATAAATAAATGAATTCTTTTTTTTTATGAATTGTATGAATTATGAATTAGTAGGTGTTCCGCAAACACTTTTACATAACGTCAATATTTTTTGTTATTTGTATGAGCTTGGTAGTTTTTGTTTTTATTAGGTTATTTGAGTAATAGAAAAAATCATTAGGATATCTTTACTTTAGAAGCTGAATGCAAAAACAATTGAAAGTAAAAAATCGAATCTTGGGAAAAAACTTTCACTCTGGAATCTCACATCATGATGCAAGTTTAATTCAAAGTGTCCAGTATGTTAAAACGACAATTTCGAAATAATCGAAAATAAATCGAAGTAAAAGTGACAGAACAAAGTGAAATTCAAATCTTTCGAATTTTGTGAGTAGACCCATGACATGTTCTCGGCATTTAGAAAAAAAAAAAAAAAGTTACTATATACCATTCCCCCTCTAAAATGCTTATTTTATTCACTGAAAACAGTGAATAAAAAGCACTTTTAATCACTGTTTTTGTGTTTGAATGTAGAACACACTAATATACTCGAACTCCATCTCAATGCTATACAAACTCCTATTTGATTTTCGAACAGGAGTTTAGCATTAGAATAAAAACTATTTTGTGTTCTTTGCTGTCATTAGTAAATTGGCGCCATTTTAAATATTGTAAGTTGTACGAACAACAAGTAAAGTGTTACTTAATAAATCGATTGAAAATGTATTCAAGTGATGAAGATGTGTTAACACCTAAGTTTATGAAAGAGAGGGCGGCCGATATAGTAGAAAGCTTGCTACCCAACAAATCACGGCTGGTTTACATCAAAGCCTATGATGAGTTTTGCAAATGGAAAAATGAAAATCAAGCTGAGCACATTTTCAGAGTCTGTTTTCCTAACTTATTTTAATGAGTTGTCGAAGAAAAAGAAGTCATCGCATTATGGAGTATATATTCTATTCTTCGGTGTAGTTACTATAAACACAAGGCATAACATTGACATAACAACATACTCGAAGTTGCATGTTCTTTTTCTCGCAGTCATGGTATAAAGTATAGTATGCAACTCTTGAATAAATCGAGGGCCATGAATCGCTCGCGTCGTTCAGGATTCTAACACTTGAATCACTCCCTACGGTCGTGATTCAATCATCATGAATCACACCCTTTTTTTTTTTTTTTTTTTTGAGGGTGGGAAATCATCCAATGACTTCTCCCGCTCTGGGTGGAGCGGAAGGGCGTGTCAGACTTTTACTGACTAAAACCCACCCGTGTTCCTTCAGTTGCCTGTTGCCAAGGTCCCGGTATCCCTTTCGGACTAACCCGCAACCCTGGCAGGCATCGGTCCTAGCGGACCCCGCCAATTGTGCTGACATCTCTTTGAGGCGCGCGTGGAACACGACGCGCCATCGACCCGGGCCTGGTCCTGATCGGACGGCGAGCTACCCATTGCTCGCCGTCCGCAAGCCCGCGCCTATGGTGGCCGGGAATCTGCCTGGGATTCCCGACGCCCAGGGCGTCTCCAGCGGCGGCGGCGGTTAGGGGCGTGAGGGCGCAAACTTTGCCTCTCCCTCACGCGTTCCGCCTCCTCCTTCGCGAGCATTACTTCTTCGCAGAAGGAGGTGACTGCTTCCCATGCCCTCTCGCTCCGTACCATGGCCTGGACCAGAGCCGGACGCGAGAGGTCACCGCCGCCAATCGCCTCCAAGAGGACACGGCGGGGCTCCGCCCAAGCGGGGCAGACCTCCACCGTATGCTCCACCGTGTCCTCCGGGCGATCCACACAGTGGTGACACCCGGGCGTTTCCTCCCGCCTTATACGAAACAGGAACCTCCCGAAGCAACCGTGTCCGGTGAGGACCTGCGTCAGGCGGAAGGTGAGGACGCCGTGGCGCCTCTCTAGCCACTCCTCAAAGAGGGGACTTATCGCCGCAATTGTGGCGTGCCCAGCACTGGGTTGCGACAATCGCACTTTCCATGCCGCCATGAGATCCTGCCGGAGCTCTGTCCGCTGAGCCGCGATTTCTCGCGGCAGCGGAGTTACGCCCCGGCGCTTCATCTCCTCGCGCCACTCCCATATGTGCGCGAGGACCTTCGCCTCCAGATCCCATGGCGGTAATCCGGCCAGGAGGCTCGCCGCCTCGCGGGAGACCGTGCGGTATCCCCGGGCCAGCCGAATGGCCATGACCCTTTGGGACGCGTTCAACCGGCGGGCTGGCCGCAGCCTAAGGGAACGCGCCCACACCGGTGCCCCGTAAAGGGCCATGGACCGCACGACCCCCGCGTAGAGCCTCCGGCAGGAGGCGTTTGGACCCCCCAGATTGGGCAGAAGACGCCCCAAGGCAGCTCCAGCCCGGTCCAGCCTGGGAGCCAAACGTCGGAAATGCTCAACGAAGTTCCACCGGCTGTCGAGGACGAGTCCTAGGTACTTCATCGTCGACTCGACGCCGATGTGAACCCCTCCTACCGTAATTTGGGAACCCGACGGTGGCGCGTTCCGAGGGCCATGAAAACACATGACCTCGGACTTGTGCAAGGCCACCTCGAGTCCCAGCTGCCGGATTCTATCGACGATTGTCGCAACCCCGCGTGTCGCTAGTTCGGCCGCCGCCTGGTGCGACCTCCCCTGTGCCAGGACAAGCGTGTCGTCAGCGTAGCAAACTACACTGACGCCACTGGGGAGGACGGCACGCAGCACCCAGTCGTAACCGATGTCCCACAGATGCGGCCCCAGGACCGATCCCTGTGGGACACCGCACGACATCTCTCGCCGGTTCCACACTCCCTGGTGACCGGGGTAGATGACGGCCCTGTCCGTCAGATAGGCCTCGACCACACGACAGAGGTAGGTCGGCATCCGCTGGTACCGGAGTGCCTCCCTTATGCAACTCCAGGGCAGGGTGTTGAAGGCGTTGGCGATGCCGAGAGACACCGCCAAGACGACCCCACCCCGGGCCACAGCATCCCCCGTCGTGAGGGCCCGTACGCGCATGATGGCGTCCACCGTAGAGCGCCCTCTGCGGAAACCAAACTGGCTCTCCGCCAAGTCCGGCCCCACCCGCACCAGCCGCCCGACGAATTCTAACACTTGAATAACGTGAATCACTCCCTACGGTCGTGATTCAGTCGTTAGAATCCTTCACTTGTTCGTGATTCACCTATGGCCCTCGCTTTAAATTCCGTCCTTTATTCACTAATTGCATAATATACTATTGTCTCACGCTCGCAGCAAAATCGAATTTTGCTCACTGTCTGTAGACAGCAAAACCTTCTTGTTTGATGTGCTGAGGTGAAAAAATATTTAAACATAAAACATTATTTTGAAATAAATTCGTCGGTTTTTCTCAAACAGAATACATAATATATTATGCGTCGGATTTGCTACTTTCGCCCAACAAGTTTCTTTGAAAAGTTGAGACATCTGCAATTCACACTGAATAATAAATGAAGCGCTGTAGGCAGCTTCGCATTGTAATATTCATAAAATTTGAAGTAGAAGTAGCTTAATAAAAAACTACATAGTTGTCACAAAATTTTAGTTATTTTTGGAATCCAATAATCTCTGTTTTTTATTATTTGTTCTATGTTAAAGGTTTCCTAGGTTAAAAACCTATTGCAAAAAATATCAAATGGATGAGCCTGATAGGTATCATCTTTGGTGTAGACCCTATTCCTAAAACAGTGCTGATACTTTCATAAAATCTTTTCAATTATTTATAAGTTTATAGATAGGCGTATTTCAAGTAGGTAATGTGTAAACATATACATTTCAATACAATAACACTTTACGTAGCGATTAAATTAATTTGTAGGCATAATTTAAATTGACCAAACTGTGTTCGTTATTATACTTGCACGGTCCACATCGTATCAAGACCAGATTTTATTTGAGGTACCTACCTAATACGTGTCACTTTTGAAGTGGCATCGGTTATTTAGGTTTTTAATAACACACGGCATGAATATGTGATGCGATTTGACGCGGACCAAGATTTATATTTATAGCACTTTTAATTTACGACGGGTTATAAAATACGTCGAAACTCCGTCGATCGATAGTCGTGTAGGTGCCCCTGCCTACCTGACGATTGCGTCGTTATATCAAATAAATACAGGTCTCTAACACGTACAAATGTATTCATTTTATACATTTTAAATTCGTTTTAATGTCGTTTGGGGATCAATATAAATTATTTGTGAAGTAACTAATTTTGAAAAGTATTTTTGGGTTGGTTTATTTGCCCGTACATTTGATTTGAAATAATCCTGCAGAAGAAATTTTAGGGCAGTTCAATTATTAAAGTAAGTACCGAAAATGAAGATGGATGGTACAATATATATAAAATTAGGTAGGTACCTATCAATAATTGGATTTGTTGCACCATATTGGCTGTAATGATAAAGGACGATTGACGCGTTTGAACGATTAAACTTTACGATTTTGTTCCGAGAATTGTTGCAGGATAGGTATACCTATCTAGATATTTCTGGCACTAACATATACCTACGTAGATAACATTGTTAACTTTATGTTATGTTACCTAAATGGTGAAACAATACGAAATAATCTTTATTCGAAGTTAGAAGTTCTTTGAAGTTATGTAATTTTCTTGCTTTATATATTGTTGAATAACCTGAATATTATGTATACCGGTAGGTTTGGATGAAATTAAGTCGTACATAGCTACCTACACACCTTGTCGTAGGTAGAACAGAACCTTAAATAATTATAGATTGACCTTTATTTTTACCCGGACTGCGCCAAGGTTGGGTTATCAATAATTGACTCCGATTTTCAGAGATACCTTAGGTATTCAATAATTATACTTCGACTCTTATGTTCCTGTGTTAATTATTAATTAAATATCGTTCATCTTACGTGCTACGACATGTTTCATCATCTTCATATCTCACTCAGACTAACAAAAAAAGGATTTCTCACAAAATATTTTCTAAGGTCACGAGTGTTTGCAAAAGTAGCTGATAAGGCAAGGTATACCGTCATGTTTAACGGTTCATTTAAAACTATTGTTGCAATTACACTTAATGGTTAAACGGCGACTGTAAACAATGTCGGTACGTTAGAAAAAAGTATTGGTCAAAAATACGCACAAATTTTCAGCACGTGATCATTTGCAAAAACTAAGGAGGCGGGCGGCAACTCAAAGGGAAATCATCCTTAAAGGGCGTCCGAGTCAAAATATGTACAAACGCAGACCGTAATGGGCTAAACAATAAAAAAAATGGATATCTTATTTAAGTATTAACAATAAGCGGGCCTGCGTTTCGTGCGGAGTTGCCCTGAACAATGGTGAGTTTTACGAGGTCGTAAAAGCATCGTCTTTGTCCACGATTCGGTCAATAAACGTAGCTGAGCGGAGCCGGGCTGCGCGCCTATAGACACATAATTGTTTAGTTGAAATTCAAATTGCTCTCACGGAAAATCTAAGCTGCCTATTCCTACTCTATATTATTCAACCCATTATATGATCCGAGTTATTTATTGAACTTCACACATTCCAAACCAAATGTCTAATGTGTCTATTACTCATAGAGATATAATATATCTGCCAACATGTGAATATCACGTTGTGTTAAAAAAACACGATTCAAGTTTTAGAGACGCCATGTAAAGAAAAGTTATCATGATTATTTGGTTCAAGCACTTTGTAATTTCGTTGTTTTGACTAATCATCATTACTGTTCTTCACTGATGTACATGATACCAACAAAAAGAATCGAGCTGATCTAATTTTTCAGTTTTTTCAGCCTATGTGAAGTGAAAGTCAAAGCTTTGTATACGAATAGAGCGTTTATTCTGAAAGTGGGCAACGTCGCAAATAGATGTCATATATTTCGCTGTTTTGATTAATTTGGCAATATTACTGAAAATATTGATTATAAAATGCAATAAATAATATCGTAACCCCGAATATTTCGTTTTAGTTGTAAAAAAATGATTTGGAAACTTTCCAAATGCCTTTTTTTACACCTAAAACCGGTTACAACTTAAATTCAGTGTTATAATTGCAATTCGTAATCAATATTTTAGACAGTTGTCTAGTTGCCTACCCATATTCCATATTTCCATACAGTTATAATTCAAAACAGCGAAATATTTGACATTTATTTGCGACGTTGCCCACTTTAAGAATGACGAGAATCTATAAAAAACCAAACACTTATTTTCATTACCTGTACTTTATAGAAACGGAAATATTTTAGCACTACAAATAAACACAGTTACAACAGGAAAAGAAAGAAAGAAATTCAATAGATTTTGGAAAATACACGCATCTAATCAGACACGGGGTTTGTTTTTCCCGTGATTTTTCCTATTTGCGTTCCCCATGCCAGTCATCAAATCATCATTTTGTTTTTGTCATAAAAAAAACTGTTTTTTACTGCTAACCATTCGATGGGAATGAAAAATAAGTTGGCTTGAATTTATTATTTTGAAAGTAAGAAAATGCTACGGCGTAGCACTATTTTAATTAACAAAAAATTGTAAGGTATACCTTTAGGTACAAATTTTGTTTTTTGGACTTTGGATTTACCACGAACCACATGCATCCAAAGTTCTCATTAACATAGAAGAAGACGTTCCAAGCAAGACAGAACAGTTACAGATAAAAGTTAGTCGGTAACTGAACAAAGGTGGCTACCTGCATTACCCGCTTCGCCGCCTAGGAATATTATTGTACGTACCATTTGTAAAGTCAGTCTCAACCCTATTGTCTAAAAGCTGCGAACTGCGGGAAAATCCCTTGCAATGTAAAAAACCCATTGTATTAATTGTTCAAAGAAAGCCGCCACAATGCAGTGCGGACGATTCGAAACGTTATCGACACTGGAACAGATAATTGAATTAGTTGTTATGTATATTCAAGTGAAATAATCTTTTTAGTGAGCGTTCAAAGAAGGCGGAATTCGGCAGGGTTTGCTGTTTGTGTATGAGCCTAATTGTCCGCAAACAAATGCTTAGAGGATTAGCTGGAAGAGTTGAGCAATTGTTAATGAAGCGTCAGACATTTTGAGAATTTAGCACTTGGAAATGTTCTAGAATGTAGGCATTCATTTGTTTTTTTTTTCTTCCAGTTGTCTTCCATTTATTCTTTTTTTTTTGCATTTTTCATATGAGTATTTCTGTATATTTCATTTATTTGTAAAAATTGAGATGCTGCTTATCCGAAGCAATTAAGCGTCGGCTCGCAAGGAGACTTACTTTTTCATTAGTGGTGGACTTTGTTGTATTTCTAATCTAAGTAATACCTATTGTTTTCTTAGCAGTAACATAATTATCTTTTCAGCAGTAGACATGGATGGCGTCCAAAATATCTATGACGAATGTACATAGGTATTAAATAATAGTTTATTGTCGTCATTCATATAACCTTAACCGTACGATTACACTTTATTACGCATAATAAAAAATACTTTATTTTTGCCTTGGCGCAACATTGATTTTGGCCAACTCATCATGAATATAGTTTGATGGGTTTTTTAAATGTTCGTACCACGATCGCAAAGGATTCGCGGTACCCACTTACGTGCACTTTACAATCGAACGTACAGATTCGTTTACAAGTACATAGTTACGTCAGGAAAGGAAACCACTTAAATTTTAATAAGAGCAGCGATTATGCGCCATAAAAAGCTGTAAATATGTAGTTAGTCGGGTTCCCTGACGGTGGGCAATTTGCGGCGCTCCGCCCCGCGTGGGCCAGCAACCAGTATGAATGCCTATAATTGCAAATAATAAGCAAGCCCTTGCAATGCAGGTATACATAGAAACTCTTATACATATAACTTAAACTCCAGTCACTTTGAGATAATCGTTAGAAACATTAGGTAAGCTTTCAAGCTATTATATCGTAAAAATTGGTAGGTAGTCCACCTAAAGCAAGACTATGCTTCCAATTATGGAATATCTTACTTCCATCAAAGTGCCATTATAGGTACCTAAGTAGACTTTCATTTCTCCTTGAAAATGGTAACAGAATGTATTCATGCAGTGTAGACTCAAAAAGCGTTGAGGGACAGTACTATCGGGATAAAAAGTAAAACCCAGGACCATGGTCTACCCATGTGCCAAATTTCATCCAAATCTGTTTAGTCATTTTAGCGTGAAAGCCTTACAAACAGACGAACAAACTCAGTTTCGCGTTTAAAATATTAGTTAGGGGATGTGACGGTTCTAGTTAGCCCGAAAGTCTGACAAACCAGTCTTACCAAGGGGTATCGTATTACCCAGTTACTGGGTTGTGGAGGTCAGATAGGCAGTCGCTCCATGTAAAATACTGGTATTCAGCTGCATCCAGTTAGACTGGACGCCGACCCCAACATGGTTGGGAAAAGGCTAGGTAGATTGATTGATAGTTAGGGGATGGTGTAGTTGACTTCCAAGCGGACGAAGTCACGGACAGAGGCTAGTGTATGAATACATTGTTGCTTTGATACTTTTTTAAATGTCAATAACATATTACTTTAGTTAGTGAATTATATTATTGGGTGGAAAGCAGGCGCAGGCGATCCACCTGATGGTAGGAAGGTGGTCCCTCCGCGTTTCGACGTTTGCAATACCAGAGGCATCGGGTTTGCAGCAGAATTGATGTTTAAATGTCTCGTGTGGCTAATTACACCAGCTCCCATCCTGTTTAAACCGGAAAACTGGCCACAGCAATGCTGCTTGGTGGTGGAAATTGTACTAACAGGTTAGTAATAAGTTTACACGTAAGTACCTATAGCATATGGGTGTGCTTAAAAATACATGCTAGCTTGGATTTATCTAACCACGCTTGGTACGCGGATTGGAAATAACGCTCAGTTGTTTAGTAAACGATAGGATGCTGCAGCCCATCCTCGTTACGGATTCTCTTAGTATCACCGCCTAGAAAAACCTTTTACAACACCCAGAAGGTGTCTTTTTGATTTCATACCCAAGCGAGTATTTTCTACCGTGCTAGTGAAGTACTATTAACCAATTATTTATTTCAAATTATACGTTTTGTTTCTTGTCATGTAAGGACCAATTATGAAGTTGGGAAATATTATATTACATTATTTATATTGTTCCACATTCATAAAAAAGCCCTAATATGCATAGGTACCTAATTAGACTTCTCATTACCTACTACTCTACTAGGTAGTTATCTAGGTGTATCATCTTATGTCGTCGTGTGTACTTATGTTGTGAATTCTCACTGACTTTGTTGCATTTATATAATGGGAGTAGGTACATGCCTACTAACGCACGTTATGTGTAGCCGGATAGTTACTTTCTATTTATTTTTCAACCTTAATTACTTTAGCTGAGTGACGCTGGGAAGTGATGATACTGAGATTGTTAGTGACGAAATAGGAAAGACGATCATGACTAATATATATCGTACTATCCTAGAAACGGGGGTAAGACAGGGGTGTATTATTTCTCCTAATATTTATGGACCTCTCTGTAATATACATAATGTATGTTGGTGAATACATAATGAGGAAAGCCTTAGAAGAATGAGAGGGAGGCGTCTCTGTCGGGGGAATTCCTGAGATATGCGGACGACACTACACTCTTTGCATCCTCAGAAAAGGAGCTAGCTGATCTGTTTCGCAAAGAAGAGTACGAGAGTGGACTGGTTGGACTCACCATCAATAAGACGAAGACAAAAGTCATGTTCATCGATAGAACCAGACAACTTTCCAGAACAAGAGAAATCGCAGATCTAGAATTTGTCGGCGAGTTTATATACCTCAGATCGCTACTTACCGATCAGGGAGGAGCCAAACGAGAGATCAAGAGAAGGATTCAATTGGTCAAAGCTGCGATGAGTAAGCTGACACATATTTGGCAGGGCAGAAAAGTCTTCAATGTCACCAAGATGAGACTAGTCCGGAACTCCGAACGCTGGTTTCGCTGGTTGGACGATTCGGGCAATAGGACGGAAAAAGATAGAAGCTTTTGAGATGTGGTGTTGGTCAAGAACGCTCCGCTTACCATGGACCGCTAAGAGAACGAAGAAATCTATCCTCGAACAACTACGCAATAGAGATAGACTATCCACGATCTTTTACCAAAGAATTCTCGGTTACTTTGGTCACATTGTCCGTCGGGAACCAAATAATCTTGAAAAGCTGTTGGTGATGGGCAAGGTGGAAGCGCGACCGGTCACCTAACCGCTGGTCAGAACAAGTAACCGTCCTCCCTGGACTCTGTTACGGTAACAGAGTGTCCAGTGAGGACGGTTACTTGTCTTAACAGTGTTAAGACTGCCCTGAGAGAAGCCGAGAACCTGAGAAAAAAGTGGAAGAATATCATAAATAAAGTCGGGCCTTTCAGGGACGACACAATCTTCATTAATGAAGTACGCCACTAAGAAGATATATACTACATTCTATCATGCAACATTGTGTCCATGCAACTCAGAACCTACTCCTAACGATCTCTCACCTCTTACACTGAAACGATTATCACAAGTTCCCTGGTCCTCCGTAAACTCAGAACTGCGAACAGTTATGTTGTTTTGCTTGACTTAACCATGTTTACCGAAATGGTTGACAAGTTCAATTTCAGCCCGAGAATCCTTTTTGTAAATATTTAGGCAAGGGTGTTCAAATAATTATAAATGTTGACTATCAAACATGATATCTTTTGAAATAGGTTCATTTCTATCTAATTACTACAGAGAGAAACTTATGTTTACTAATCCAATAATTCATTATTACATTACTTTCTGAAAAGTCAATATTTATCCAGGAATCGGGTACACTTCAAAACAGTAATTACTATCAACACGGCCACTCTTGAAGGAGAGTCGTAATACCTACTCAAAGTTTATCGTTACATAAACACACACACGTACTCGTGTGATATAATATATCAACGCTGTCCACGTGAACGCTGATATATAGAGGGTGATATTACAGCGAGCGGCCAACAAACAATAAGGTGTGATAAGCAGATTCGGCGGCGCTTTTCATGTGTCGCCTTTGTCCGAGTGTAATCCGCCGCTCGAGGCGCGCCGCCCCGCGCAAGCGCGCGCGCACCTCAACGCCCCGCCTACGCGCTACGAACCGTATGCATAAGCTTGGAGACCTCTAAGCAAACGAATTTGAGTTATCCAAATTCTTAAAACTACTTTATGTTGACTGATTTTGAATAGGAATGCTGGCTTTCGCATAATTTAATTAATTTAGCTGAATAATATACTTATACTTACTAATATTATTTACTAATATTGTTCTGTAGTACATAGATTAAGTATGTGTCTGTACTACTAGATACTGAAACTATAGTTCTGTTCAGTAGGTAATTAGGTATCGATGGTGCTGACTGTTCGATCCAGTTGCATGAAGCGCACGTAAACAACTAAGAAGTGAAAAAGTTTATACCAGTTTCTTACAACTTCTAATCCAGAAGCTGACTTGTGTAATTTCCTTCAATTCACTTTTATAACTATATTGTTTTACGACAAGTGTAATTAGCTTTACACTGCTGCAATTATGCAAAAATATCGATATCTTTCTAAACAAATAACCGCAGTGTTTTTCTTTTATATAATTTCGCAAAGACGCACCTTTTTACTACGTTACATAATATTTTATTTTGTATACTATTGTAAAGCTGCTGAAAACGGTTACCAAATAAATAATTAAATACTAAAAGATGACATCATCATCCACCTATTGTGGCTGTCTTAACGTTTAATAACAATCTGAAAATTTTAGGTAAATACTGATGCTGATTTTAGCATCCACAATGTTTTTTTTTGTGAATGACCTTTCGCAGGTCAACCTAGGAGGTTGTCGGCTGCTTAACCTGGCTATCTACCTTAATAAATAAAGGCTTCCAGCCAGGGCATAGAACTTATAAACTACTAGCTGCGTCCCGCGTCCCGGGATCGAGACTTACGCGTTTCACCGCGTAAGTCTCGATCCCGGGGGAATATCGGGATAAAAAGTATCTTATGTCCTATTCCAGGTCATGGTCTACCCCTGTGCCAAATTTCATCCAAATCCGTTTAGCCGTTTTAGCGTGAAAGTGTAAAAAACAAACAAACTCACTTTCGCATTTATAATATTAAAGTTATAAGAAGCGACTACACGCTAAGGGCAACCCCTGTGGGGTACGGACCTCGGCTAGAGTGTCGCTGAGGGAGTGTGTTGGATCAAGCATCCACAATATGGATTCCACATCACACTTATATGCCTCGGACCCGGTGTGATCTTAAAATACTTCACTATGCTTAAGCTATGCTCTGAAACAAATTGTAACTACGAGTATAGCTGCAAAACCAATACACACCTGAACCGAACCAGTTACACAAATACTTAGAGAATATTGGAAACAAAAATAATACAAACTTAATGTAGATGAATTATTCATCCCGAAGCAACGACAGTCGAAATAAATAACTTATACGAATCTTGCTCTATTACTTACTGCGCGACATTTTTATGTCACGTCAGTTTTACTTTATTATATTGCTACATTCATTTTGTAACTTCGACTCGTAAATATACGTACTAAAGTCTTCATATATTTGGTCATTTTAATAAAGCTTTTATTGGTGTTTAATTAGCAGCAGTACGTGAATGCGACCGCTCCGACATAGATACGTCGAGACAAGTCATGTGTGTCAAGGCGAATCTCTGTTTACGGTGTTTACCTCGGAGCAATCGAGTACAATATTGAGTCGCTAAATCCCAATAAAGTTCGTCAGTCACCAATTTCACGGGTCGTAATTAGCTGCGACGCCGCGCCGACTGATTGTTTTAAAACTAGACGCGTTTGACGAACAATGATTGGTGCGTTTAGTGCGCGTACGGCAGTCCATAAAAAGAGGTGACGCCGTTTTGTTCCGAGCTGCCTTTTTATTGTGCACTGTATAAATTTATGGAATCATCATCGAGTTGTATGGACTCCATTATTCGTTCGCAGCGTGGGTCCATAACCATTACGGATTGTATTTTGATACACATTTATTTACACTTGTTAACGTGGCGTAGACACGAGACTTTTTCATTGGAACTTGTTTTAAATTGCTGCAGGTCATTCATCCTTATGATGTGTTCCAACTAGACGTTATGGTTACTAATAAACTGTGGCTTAGACACAAGTGGTGTAAAGATTCACTACCAACTTCTTTTGATTGCTATGTCTGTGTATGTTTGTCTATTTCATTTCGGCAGAAATGTTGTAATGTTTTGCATTACTTACGGGGTTACCATGCCAGCGTATCGTGCTGCTACGAGTAAGCCGCATCAGTCCCGACGAAAATATTTTTATTTTATTATTTGCACATTAAAATCAGAGCACCTAATATAGCTCCACTTTTTATTACTCTCTTTTTATTTTCCTATTATTTATTAATAACCGCGGGGCGCAGCTAGTAGTTTATAGGTTCTATGCCCTGTCTGGAGGCCTTTATTTATTAAAAATAGTATTAATATACCAATAATATCGAGGTGATCGTGAAAATATTTCTGATAGAGTTTACAATCGCAGCGTAATCTCGTACAACGTGTTTAGCACATGACGTCTAAGTACGAGCTGGTAAAAATATATTTTCTGACGTGTCTGACCTGATACTTAAAACATATTTTGTTTTACTTAGGTATCTACTTTCTTTTAAGTAACCACAAAATCTCTCTTGAAGCAAGTGTACCTATATCACATTGGGCCTACAACGGCATCTCAATTATAATTTTTAGAAGTATTCACAAACGATCGCTTCTTGGACGAATATTGAGATCCGTGTTTCTTCAGTTGCCTGTTGCCAAGGTATCCCTTTCGGACTTTCCCGTAACTTTTTGACATTCCCGCAACGGCTACATGTAGCCTAAAGCTCGGCTCAGCTAGATTTGGGTCTTGAATGTGATCTAGCAGATTCTTGCCTGCCTGTCTGGAAGAGTAGTGAAAAAGCTGATGAACCTATTTAAAATTTAAAAACCTGGTAAAATCAAACTAAGCCGAACTGAGACAGTCACTTTAGTCGGTAGGTTATACTTCGTCGCAAGCACCGAAGAGTTAAATAGATGAGGTAGTGAATATATCAATACGGAATAGATACCTACTGACCATTTTCCTACGGACAAGCGAGAGACCGAAAGCTCAAAAAAAATCTCAGTCTCATAAAAAAATCGTCTGTAACTTTGACGAAACATCGTCAAAGTTACAGCCGATTTTTTTATGAGACTGATCAACCTACTTCCCTAGGAAAAACCTTGATAACGTGTTGTCCATATTTTTTATTTTCAGTTTAAACCGGTACACCTGTAATGTGCATTATACGTTATAAATATCTGATATAATGTCAAATAGTACGAATAGGTACTGTCAAACTGTCCGCCTCTGCCAAAGCAACGCATGTCCAAGTCGATATCTCATTCAGAGATATTTCACAGAATTTCAGATTTCAGTGAATTTATAGGAATCTAAGCTTTATTTAAGTTCATGTGCTCTTGAGAAAAGTTCGTTGAGTTTCTAAATCCAAACATGCGGAACGACAAACTTTAATAAAGCCCTTAAAACAGTAACTTAGAGCGCTAAGTTATTATAAATAAATATTTTCGGAGAACAATAAATAGGTTGGCACACGGCAGCTGTATATAAGAGACATATGTGCGTATAGCCGCGGGCGAGGGCTCGTTATTTTCTGGTCAATTGCCGCTTTACGGCGCCCGCGCATCCTCACTTCCAATTACTGCGCAGCCGCCAACGCTATAAAACCCAGTTCCTTACTAAATCAGCTTATCCACCAAATAGCAGCCTACTATCCTCAACTTACACCCTCAAGAAATAAGCCACAAATTCGAATAACAGCGCTAGGAGATACAGTATATGTGAACACGCCAGATGCAAATTATGCTTAGGTAAAACGTGTTTGTTGTCCGTCCCGAGTTTTATTTTTTACAATTATATCGGCTTGGTTACTTGGAAATGCATTCACGAGAAATCGGAGAGGGTTTCGTGATGTTTAATAGGCTTAGATTAGAAGTTAAAAGCCGGGCCGTGGGCCGAGGGGCCATTAAATGGTTCTCAGGACACGGCCACATGACTTAGCTCTCATTAGGTGAATAGTAAGAGGAGAGCAAAAAAACGCGTTCCCATATAATCTTTATATAACACAGGCCTACTTTATTTACTATAAGAATCGTGAGATCTCAACAATAGGTGTGCATTGAAACGTCTTGTCCGTCTTATGTCTTCCAGAAAAAACGATTGTGTGTGAGTGTGTCTGGACGCCTATTCTAGGTTACTTTTATAGTTATTTTATGAACTAATAGTCCCTCGTAGGTAATTACTGCTAAAAACTGAAACAGTTTTACAGCATCTGAACGTGCACGCATTTTGCCAATAACTGAACTTAATTATGGGGTGATAAACTTTAGGTAATTTTGCAAGAGCAATTAAGATGAAATGCCGACAAAGGGCTTCGGCACTTTGAAGTCGCCGACGACTACATGCAGCATCCGCTTTCTCCTGTAGATAAGGCCGGATGTGACGTGGCCTTGCGCCTGCACTCCGACGGGACTGGGACATAGCTTTTCACGATTACTTGATACATTCCAATGTCGGGATAAAAAATGCCTCACTTAAAAGTTTGTACAACGGGTAAATAAATGCATGAGTCATCTAATGAAAGTTATGGACCGGTCACTAGGTTTATCTTTACACTTTGACTGTTTACTCGCGACGACGCGACGCGATGATTACCAACATAAAAGCTAATTAGCAGCAAATATAAGTGTTTTATTTATTTACCTTCTGATTCATACTTCTGTGCATATTCCATGCTACTGAATTCGTATACGGGATTTATGAGTGAGGTAGTTTGAATTCGCTATCAGTTTTACGGCGCATTAAATTATGCAGTTTAAGCTACATGCACTTTTCGAGCAGAAGTTCGTCGTACAAGGAGGGAAGCAGTCAAAAGTGGGGGAGGTGGAGGGCGGCAGTGGCGGGGGCGTTCGGAGCGGGCCAATAAAGGCGCGCAGTAAATCCACGTAATTTAGAGCGGTCGTAAATTAAAGTTCCGCTATAAAGCCGGGCCGGCCGCGTACCTGCCGCGCCCGCGCCGCGCCGCCGCCGCGTCACGCACCGACCGCGCCGGCTCCGGCTCGTAAATCAGACGCCGTGTGAACTCCGCACATGTCCGAGTCCTGCCTCCACAAATAAATTAACATTCTACATCGTTACACAACGAGCTCACTAAGCAGTACTCTTTGCTAACTAAAACGTTTTGCGTATGTTGAAGGCAGCCAAATTATGCTGGTCTATTCTGGCTATGCTGTCAACGGTATTATAATTTGTACATGTGAAGTATGATTGATCGTTTACATTTTCGAAAAATGAAATTACATACAAAGCATTTTTACTGACTGTACCTTATATCTTCGAACTTGTTTTGGTATTAGATAGATAGATAGATTAAACGTTTATTTGGTGCACACAAAAGACAGCACAACATACAAAAACACGGTAAAATAATAACTAATTACATAAATTACTAATTATTAGTTTACACAATGGTATCCGTTCGTAATAGAAAATAATTAAGAGTTGAAACAAATACCAGTGGTATTCGTTTTTGGTATTAGAATGGAATGACTCAAGAAAACGGATTATAATTTACTCACCACCAGAAGGTAGATACTACATTAATGTTCTAATAAGTAATCAGAAAAGGAAAAAAAAATAGGTGTTGATCATAGCAAAACCATTTAGGTATAGAGCAGCCGGTCTATTCTGTAAACCACCTCACCATGAAAACTTAGGTGAGGTGTGCTTGGAGTGACCAGTCACTGCCTTAGCATCAGTAGGTATCGATAAAAATGACAGCTCACTCCACTCTCACTTCATCTAAGTTTTCACGGTGAGATGGTTACAGAATAGCAATGCTGGTCGGTATGGAATTCTGAGAGGGTCGCACGATTTCAAAACTTCCCTGAAAGGGCAATTTTTCCTTGTTCACGTTTGGTCTTCTTTTGGTAACTATTCTTTGTTCACGTTCCGTCTTAAAGAAACAAAGAAAGAAATAAATACTAAGATACTAGCTAATGGTATCGGTGGTACTACCTTTAACAGACCACCATAAAACTTGAAGAAATTTTAAGAAATTGCTAGAGGAGTTTATGAAGAAGAATGGAAGAAGTAATAATTTAGGTTACCTAAAATTAAGTCGAAAAGTTAAAGAAGTGTCATTCATCATACTGTGAAACTGAAGGTTTCAAGAAATTACAAGAGAAATGCATATTTTTAAGAATGTTTTATGAATGCGACTCAATTTTTTTTATAGAAAGATGCTAAAGCATGAATCTCGATTCGGTTTAGGTAATACCAGAACTGCGATAGAACAGAAATCCACAACTAAATATTACCCATTCATTTGATTTATTTTTTTAATAATATAGTATACCTATGTAGTAGACACATGAAGTAGATACTTTATTTTTATTTTGGTCAACAATAACTAATACAATATTCTATTTTATTCTATTATTTTGGTTTATAGTAGTCAGTAAGTAAATATACATAGATTATAGAAACAATTAACATTAAAAAAATGCCTATATTCCTATTGTTATCTACTTACTTCTTTTCGTGTGGTTAGAACCTGCAAGCGTAGCATGACCACCGTAGAAACGGGTTTTATCGTCAGAAGAATAGAAAAAATGACAGATAAACAATCACAATCTGTCATTTTGTCTATTCTTCCGTCGATAAAACCTGTTTCTATGGTTGTCATGCTACGCATGCTGGTGTCAGAGTTTTAAAGCTGCCCATGGACCTCTGGCATAACTATTTACTGACAACATATGTTTGTTACGGGTGTATGTATTCGCGAATGGAAATTAAATCATCTGTTGCTACGCTTTGCTACGAAGTCTACGAAAAAATATCCGTTATTAAACTGCGCTCGCTTCAAAGTTTTTCTTCTAACTTGTAAGATTTAACTCTTGGATATTGCTGCAATTTTAGCATTTTCAGCCATTTAAATAAACATTACGAAATTAGGTTTTCCAGGATGCTACAGATATTTGTAATTGCTACGCTTTTTATGAGTCTACGAACGACTTCTAATACTTTGATTTCTGAAGTATATATGAAAAATAATTAATATGGTATTTTATATTCTCATTAACTATCAAGCTCACTTCACTTATTCTTTTGTTTTCATCTGCCTATAAATACTCGATAAAAACTGAAACTGCCATTTGGTAACTATAAAACGAAACGATATGTGGCGGTATAGAGTTCAGTAGGTACGTTGAGTTATAAGTGAATATAATTATACTGGGCTATTGTTGAATAAGGCAGATTACCTAATATAGAACAGAGGTATACGTGACTTTACACTTGTTACCTAAGTTCACATAAGTATAAGAATAGAAATGCGCTTAGGTATACATGAGCAGGTAAGAGCGAGCAAGTATAAATCCACACAGTTATCTTTGTTATCAATGATCTACGTAGCTATGAGTTAAGCGTTTTATTATCTTGATAAAGACATTCTTCACGATTATCTGTCAATGTTATAAACGCTAGGAAAACTTTAACAACTGTAGGTTCACGTGTGCCGTGTCTTTCTATACGGATTTAGTGAGTCGTTTCAATACCCTTATTGGTATAAACCCCATGAGGCCGTGGCGGAGCGGACATCACTTTACGATTACTCACATAAAGGAACACATTATCTGTTTTATCTTACCTAAAACTCCCCAACAAAGAGATAAAGGTCCTAAGTTTACCCGTCGCGTGTAAATAAATTATCCGAAGTATTGTGCAGGGCGCGCTCGGATTGTCTAAAGTAAACTTGGGATATATTGTGGTCCCGATCGTCGCAGTAAATCACTCACGGCAACATCACGTGTTACGTAAAAGGGTTTTATAGTGGGACTTGCATCCACGACGAGATAACACATTCAAATGTCACTAGGTAATCATTATATGGCTGTTCCGTACAATGTTAATAAACTGAGCCAATGTCAACAAAAGCATGATCTAATTGCGATTTTTGATGTTTACTAAGTTAGCGTTGCGTAGTGTTCAGATAATATTATTGGGTTTTGTTTAAGACAATATGTAACACGGAAGAGATTAGTTGAGTTAAAGTTTTATTAAGTTCTGTTTTCAGTATGATCTGTGTTAAATCCCCAACGCCGATTCCAACTTATGCATGCACCGGGTTATGTATTTGTTGCCAAAATATTAAACCAAACATGCGTCACAACTCAAGTCACATAGATACATAAGCGTACAGGCACAGGTACAGCGGTATGCGTCACGTGTGGCGGCGGGCGCGGGCGGTCGTACCGCGCGGCGCGGCGAGTGCACCGCGTTCGTGCGGAGCTTTGTTATCTGCGATCAGGCCCCGCCCCGCGCACAGCTTGCCGCGGACAACATGGCGGCCGCCGCCGGCCCGCACTCTCGCACCACAAAATAAATATGTACAGCAGGCCCGCTCGAAACGACAAGCGAAAACAGGCGCACGCGCATATGAAGCGTACGGTTGACGATCTCAGAGTATGTCAAATGAATACCAAGTCGCAAGTGCATTTTACAAAGACGCGTTACTATTGCGTTCTTGCGTTTTCGGTCATTGTATGGAGCGCACCTTCTCTACCAGTCTTTGTTATGGTCCCGCAGTCCGCACGTCCCGCACGCCGGACTGCCGCCACTCGCATTTATGGTCCTAATGAAAACCACTTTAATTAATTCACAGCAATCACATGCGCCGTGCACGCCGCGGCTTTTATGTTTATTGTTTCCATATCATTTTAAAGCACCACATTTTGATTTCTCAAGAGTGTCACCGTCATAATGTTTTGTTTGCCGAATGAGTGCTGTGTTTATTAACAGTGTAAGTATTATTACGATTGTCCAATTGTTATTAGGTACGCAAGTTTTCACTTAATATTATTAGAATCATGTTAATAGCTTTCATAAATATTTTAATTGCGTGCCACAGCAAGGCCCACCTACTTTTTCTGCCTCTGTTTAGGTATAGTTACGCAGATAGGATCTCATCATCACGTAATGCCATAATATTATTACACTTAGGTCGGGAAATAATTATTATACGTTACTTTTAATATCTAATACCAAGACAACATGCTATGTTGCATGTCATTATACATATTATTTGCAGGCTTCAAAGAGTTCTTTCTGTAATTTCAACTACTTATTCTAGCTCTATTATACTATTAATACTATGAGTTGGTTGATTTTCTTCAATCTTCACATTTTGGCTCTGGGTGTCGATCTTTGATCCAACTTAAATTTTAACCAAAGAAAATGTGAATCCCCCACGACTCTCAAGTAAAGGCCGGGTCGTAACCAAAATTGCCTATCTTCAATTTGATTTTTCATAAAATTGATAAGACTTAGGTATAAAATAAAAATAGTATGAGTAACTACATGATATTTCCAAACTTTTTGTGTAACAGAAACACAAAATATTAAAATTTTCTCGATAAAAAAATATCACGAAGTTACCTCTAATTTTCACATATTTTCGATTTGTACTTAAAATGCTAATGCCTATTATGATAAAAATTAGATGATTATATGTATTAAAACAAGGCAAAAAAAATTGTGTAGGCTTTTTTTTTATTCCTTTTATTTTTGGTTTTATAACGAATAAAAGCTTGTAGGACTTACGACGTTCTTAGTTCGTGGAAGAAGCCATCTTCCGTCGCACATTACGGGAACTTCAAGCATATTTTTGTTTCACAAATCAGTCGGCTTCGCTCTGTTGAGACGAGAGGACTACGCTCAAATTTTTAGCTGCGCTGAGATATTATTTATTTTCGTAAATAATATTTTCGTAATTTATCACATTCCACAAAAGAAACTGAGACAGAAAACATGAAATAAACACTAAAACCACTTCCAAAACGAATATTACAAGTGTTATTGATTGATAAATAAATAAATACCGAGTCTAAATAAACATAAAAAATTCAATGTTGATATTTGAAAACTCAAGATGACATACATTTTATTTGACAGATTTTTGACTGATATAGTAGCACGGAGTATAGAAAGAAGTAGGTACAACTAGCGCCATTGCTCTGTATTACGGTGAATTTTCTTGCGGAGAAAATTTACAACATAGCCAACGAGCCCATTCCACGTTCATTTGAAAGTCCGCACTGGAGATTAAATCTTATTGCGATTTACTCAGGATCCAAATTCGTTTACTCCCACTTTTTTTGACAAACTTCTTGTAAGGTGACCCTTAGACGAACAATTGGAGCGACTGACCGCCCCTAAATAAAACTTTTAGAATAATACCTTTATTCTTCGGTTATTGGTATAACGAACGAACTCGAACAGATTACGTATGACTCCGGATTTTTAATTTGTCTGTCCGTGATGTCTTGTTTATATCTCTTTATTTGACTTTTTTGTCGTAGTTGGTTTTAGTTTTTACCTGACTACGGCGAAGCAAAAAGGAGGGTTATGATTTTGACCGGTTTCTATGTATTTATCTATGTCTGTTCCCTCATATTATCTTCTAAAAGACTCATCACAATTTGACAAATGGGGTATCGTTGGAAGCTTCTTGATCGTCCGCTGGTCATCAGCTATATGAAGACACATTAAATTGAAAATGGCGCCCTCTAGGTGACATATCATGAACAACAAAAAATATTTTTTAATCATACCATGTTGGGTATCAAATGAAAGGTTTTAATTAGCACATTTCAAAAATATATATTATAACTCCAAAAAAAGCAGCGACAATCAAGACGTATATTGCCATATTATGTTTATGTTATATAAGTGCCGCTTCACGCGCCGCCGCACCGTAAACAGAAAAAACGTCAGACGCGCCGCGTGACACCACACTGCACGCGACGCGCCACGCCCCGCGTCTTCGTAAATGAGGCCTAAAGTTATAATGCAACTTGGCATGTTTTCAAAGCTACAATTTCAACAGTTACAAAGAGGGACCATACTAAACTTTCTACTAAGGGACTAGTTATAACAAGCGCCCGAGACGCGCATTTTGTACGCTGCGTTTCGGGCGCTCAATAAAATTGTATGAATTCCTATGTAACGAATTTTATCAAGCGCTGCAGTCTAAGCGAGCGCTCATGCCGGGCGCCGTTAGGCCTGCACATGTCGCAACTTGCCACTCTCAACTTGCATCTCCGTTGTGCGATTTACAAATAAGACTGGGAGAAGGTATGCCGCGGGCATCGCTTCATCGAGAATTGCTGCTGTGTGCGCCGCCGTGATGAAACACCGCGTGTGACGCGGCTATGCCATTCGCGGGCTCCGCCGCAAAAAACGCTCCATTTCAAACAAACGCGTGTAAAATCGCGTCTCCGTAAACGCACTCATACAACGCCATATGTTTGAATTCAGTGCGAGCCGCGCCGCCCAATGCCACGCGAGACTCCTCGCGTCTCCGTAAATGAAGCCTAACCGTGCCCTTGACGCTTGGACGCGAGTTCCTTTTTCACTATTTTTCCTTGTCATTTTCTCCGCATTAGTAATAAACTTAAAAGAAACACGGTTCAAAAGTTACCACAAAATGTGGAAATCTTGTTGTGTTTGACGAGCGTCCAAAACGCGCCGGGCGCGCGCCCAAAACACAGCGCAGGTACTGAGCTGCGTACCTCGGGCCCTTGTTATAATTAGTCCCTTTGGTACTTTGGCACCCATTTACATAGATGAATAGATGTCAATTCTTTTAGTGGTGAAGCCGACAATCCTACATTTATTTCTTTTGTACAGAACTCGGCCTCTTTTTCACATGTTTCAAATGTTTTCGAAGGGGATTGTTCGCGTTTGGCGCAGGAAAGGTTTTCATGACACATGCCATATTCGTTGCACAATACAGTGCAAAATTCATTATACGAATATTATTTTTTACTTGGGTATCACTTTGCACGATCCTCCAAAGAGAGAAATCCACGATATAGCATTATATTTATTACTTGGTAACACAGTTTTCCACAAAGACGTCATTAGGTACAAATTGTACAAGGTCCTAAATAAAATTTGGTAACATTTAAATTTGAACTTTTTCACGTCAACATTGAGTTTCTAGTTCCAAAACATGAACATGATCCATAGTTCTGAATTCAAGCTTAGCGTATCGTATAAGCAAAATAAACTACAGAAGATTGAAATTCGAATTCTATAAACGCCACACGAAAAGTTTCTGCTGGCGGGAAGGCATTGTGTTTTGTTTTCGTCGTGTTTAATGAGAGGGGTAGGTAAGGGTTGCGCGGGTGAAATATGATTTTTTGCTGTCAATACACGCCCCCTGTAATTTTTGTGTAGGAATCTACATAATTGAGGCGAACACTGAACACAGTTTTAGCTACAAAGATAACAGTAGTCTTGATACTCGGAATATTTATCTAGTCTAAACTAGGTATAGATACGTAGTATTATAATATCTGTGGTATAGATATAACTTTTGCAAAGCGCCTTCAAGGCGGTGCGTCGGCTACGCCGCGTTTTTAAGCGGTTGCTACGCGTCTACGGGCGGTTACGATGTGTCTACGAGCTGCTACGCTGCGTCTACGAGCGGCTACAAGCGGCTACGAAGCTCCTGCGTAGCTTCATCACCTACGCTGTTGTGTAGCCGCTCTGCAGTGCAAATCCTGCTAGTTCAGTTCAAAAGCAGTTCAAAATAATATATTCATGTTTCAGGTGAATATGAAATCCAACGTATAGCTCTCATGAAATCGACTTTGTCGGCACGTAGTCGTTTGGTTATATACCTAACTAACTTCTGCTGTTGCTGAACATGCATGTAAAAAAATTAAAAAAGCTTTAGACATCAAAAAGTCTGGCGAACGGTAATTTCGATCGGTGAGGGTATTATGTTGTTCTTAGCTAATTAAAAGTTCTGCAAAATCGCTCTTTGTAAACGATGAGAGAAAAAGTAAGATTAATGAACCACGAGGTATATGTATACAGACAGCGTCACTATGTGGGGACCCCTCAAGTTTAAAATAAGTATTATACTGCTATAACATTGAATTTGTTAAAACAATCACAACCGATACTTTTAATTAATAAAAAATTAAAACTTTTTCCAAAAAAAAACAACCGACTTCAAAAAAAACACTAAAAAAGTGAAAAATAACTTTAATTTCGGAAGTCGGTGGCAAAAAACGAAAATAAAAAGCAAAGACACCGACTTCTGAAATTAAAGTTAGTTTTCACTTTTTTAGTGATTTTTTTGAAGTCGGTTGTTTTTTTTTGTAAAAAGTTTTAATTTTTCACTTTTTAGTGGTGGTACCTACCCCACACAAGTTACTACCTGCTATGTAAATAACAGTGAAGGAGTCTAATAATTATATCGTCTACATAGACTGTGGGAAAAATACGTAATATTGAAGCTAGCTCAAAAACTACGCAAGCAAACTTAATAAAATTTATATGGGACCATCTCGGGAGTATACCCTTTCGAACTAAAAAAGAATTTTCAAAATCGGTTCACAAACGGCGGAGTAATCGGTGAACAAACAAAAAAAAAAAAAAAAAAAACAATCATCCGAACGTAGTACCTCCTCCTTTTTTGAAGTCGGTAAAAAAAAGAGCACGGTTTGACGTGGATTAGAAACAAAGCATCGCACAACGCAACGTCACCATTTAATAACGACAGTCTTCACCAACTACTTAGCTTTATCATTTGGTATCTGTCTATAATTTGAGGGTATGCACTCATTTTATCACCTGAGTTAAATTTAAAGTAAACATTCCCATCTAGTTATTTTTAATTCTAACAAAATGTTTGTGGCACGTCTTAACAATAAATAAAAAATAATATTAGGTAAAAATTATTATCTTTATTTTTAGCTAGCTTTTGCCAGCGGCTTCGCCCGTGTGGTTGCAGCGGCTTCGCCCGTGTGGTTGGCGGAAAACGTTCCCGCAGGAACGTACTGCCAGGATTAAAAGTACGTACCTCTATGTGTTAATCCAGGTTATAAACTACTAGCTTCCGCCCGTGGCTTCGCCCGCGTGATATGTCGATAAAAAGTAGTCTATGTCCTTTTTCAGGCTCTAGACTATCCGTGTACCAAATTTCATTTAAATCGGTTCAGTAGTTTTGGCATGAAAGCGCGACAGACAGACAGACAGACAGAGTTACTTTCGCATTTATAATATTAGTAAGGAAGTAAGGATTTGTATGGCAAGAACATACATAGAAACGGACAAAAATTCTTCTTTACTATTTGATACTATGTTGGTAGGTGTGTGAAAAGTACAGTAAGAAAGAAGTCCATGCCTTGAAAAACATTAAGTTTGTGAAGTCCAAAAGAAAACTACGTTTCACGGAATTGAACCTTCAATCATATCTACTTCAAGCGACGATCCACGACTTCGATACACATTTAGGTTGATCTGCACGAATTTACTCGTCCGGAACGGTCGAATCGACACTTTTAAATGTACAACTCCAATTTTAGCCAAACCTCTTTCGAAGTGTTACAGGCCCTAATATGTCGAAGATCACTACCACACACCAACAAAATTAGATCCGCTTCGGCATTTCATCCTCTGCTTGTCAATTTGTAGCTTTTAGGTGGTTTTGGTACCTTTCCACTTATAAACCTACTTCCATCTATATTTATCATCAGGATCGTTTGCATCTGTATTTGGCAGCTATCGATGATTGTCAATACTCAGTATAAATGCCGTCCTATCGGACTATGAGAGCGAGGGAAGAGAGAGTGCACCTGTGTCTACGCACACACTTGTGCACTATAGGTAATATCTCCGTTGAAATTGGCCGCCATGGCCGAAATACGGTCTGGAGGACTATATAAATGTTTTTGTAAAAGTACGAAAAACTGTTATACAACTAGGTATGGCGAATATAAATGCATGTCTTATGCTGGGGTACCTAGTCGATGAAGCTGTGTATACCTACTGAATGTTTTTAATGACAGATGACGTAGACTTAAATATTTCTATAAAAAACATTAAAAAAAAAAATTGATTAGATAGTAGCCCATCGGCATCAGGATCAGGGTCCAAGCTGCCGGTGGTCAGGGCTCTAGAGAGGAACCTCCTCCACTATGCGTGCAGTGTCCAGGAGTAGGTACTGCTATCTGAATCAGGCCCTTGACCCAGCCGCGCAATGAGAGCCTCCTGAGATATTGGTTAAATTTAATTAATTTTAATAATTAATATTTTAATAATTTTAATTACCTAATAATAAACAAATCAAGTATCTTGACTTGGCTCACGAGGGTGCACATGTGGGATGTGGACTCTGCGATCATTGTGCCGATAGTCGTATCAGCCAATGGCTTAATTGCCAAGAGCCTTGACCAACACCTAAGGAGGCTCTCGTTGGGCAGCTGGATTAAGGGCTTGATTCAGAAAGCTGTACTCCTGGTTACGGCTGGCATTGTTAGGAGGTTCCTCTCTCTGGAGCCCTGACCGCCGGTAGCTTGAACCCTGTTCCCGATACCGCTGGGCTACTATTTTTTATATTTTTAAATGTTTTATATATTTTTTTATTCTAATATTTAAAAATATAATTTATATGTATGAAAAATGAAATAAAGATAATAATAACAATCTAATAGTAGGCATTTAACTTTTCACTCTATGCTACTACGGTATTTACTATCTGCACGAATATTTTTACTATCCATTCGTGATTAATTACCTAGACTGAATCGTGAGCTCAATCAACTATTCTAAACTTCTTTAGAAACTTAAAACTGATATGTATAATATTATATACACAGCAATTACTAGATTACGTATGATTAATTAAAATTAAAACAAAACAGGTTTTTCCTGTAGGTAGCTTCTACTAGTCACTACTAAACAGTTAACCTACTTCACGGATACTCTAGTGAAAAATTGGATTTAGTTCTTTATAAAGTGTAATTCTGATGTGTGATGTAACGATTTGCATTGAGAAAATATAATTAAACAACCGGCAGCCGGATCAAATTTCAAATTGCTATCAAAACGGGACGCATTCATATTTTGTAGGGTGACCACGATCGACTATACCTACGAAAAGCACATCGAGATTCGAGATTGGTCCGATAAAACTAACTTCAGCGTTATTTGGTGCATGGAGGTGTTGTTTTATTCTTCCTATCAACAGTGTTTATAGTACCTACCTATGCAATTATGCCTAGTACCGGCATGGTTATTATGTATCGACCCTGACACTATCAAATGTATCTACGGAAAAGATCGGACAGACGATCGATCGATTGAACGGTTGTGTACCATATCTAATAGATGTTCCGACTGGTGGTATCGTTTTGATGCAAAACCTTGATATTATCTTAATGCTAATAGTTAAAACAAAAACTACAAGAAGTTTTCTAAATTCGCAACACTATGAAAGTAGAAAAATGTACAGTACGACGTTATGCCAAAACAACAAAACCCTGCAAAAAATAAATCATGGCAATCGTAGTCAGTGTTGAAATGGTGTGCGGGTTGTGAGACAAGACATCTCCCTGGCGGCCATTTGTCGCGGGCGACAGCGCGGCAGCTCTCCCCCAGGCCTCGTTAGGGACACCGCGCGTCAACGCGACTACGCTGATTTATTCGCGTTTATTCGGCTTTATTCGCGCATTTTCGCGCTTATTCGACTTCAGGCACATTTATTCGAGCCCCACCCGAGCGCCCACAACTGACAAATAAATGTCGCTTTTGTTTCTCTTTACGAAACGATTTAGATGGTCGGTACGCCCGGGGACGATACGCTTTGTAAGCCTTGATGAACCTTTGGTGAATTTTGAGAATATTTGTGAGAATGTTAGTCAGATGGAGATAGGTAGTCAGTAGTTGTAAGGGAGTTTTATAAAGGGATAGTATTTTTATGTCTAATGATTACATAATAGAAATTACAGAATTACTTAATAGGTACTTAACTTCATTCTTATATCTAAGGTACTTAAATAGGAAAGTTTTTCCTAGCTGCTAGGAAAAACTGGTCTGATGATGGATCCGGAAAGTAGCCACGGGAAAATCTCAATCAAACAAGATTCAGCAGTCAATCCATGTTCTTGATCTCTTCTCCTTGACGTGAGCTTTCCACCGCAGCTTTGCGGCAAATGTCATTTTTCGTAACTGCTTCCTATCGCCAATATAGGTAGGTAGTCTCGGGCAGAATATCAAATAGGTAGGCAGGTATAATATAACAGTTACTAGGAATGGAACCGGATCTAAGAAAGACCTATAGGTACTAGATACCTGAGGTTTCCCAAACCAACTACAGCGTCGTCTTGTAACCTAAAGTTTAGGCTATCAAAATTCTCAATGTTTTCAACATTCCCGACCAACAATTGTATTACCTATCAATAGTTAAGTCGATACTTACTTATTTTCAATAATTTAGAGAACTGCACAGTGCACAGGTCAGGGGACGATATATTTAGAAATGCGGAAAACGAAGTAAAAAATTGGTAAGCACCTACCTACCTCTTAATATCACTAAGATAGGTAGGTAGGCACGTACCAACTGTAAGTACCTAAGCAATGGGGAGGGGTAAATAGTCATGAATACTGAGATGGCGGCTGAATGCTGATAGAGATTGAAGAAAAAAAAATGCCCTTTATTCCTCTACTTACAATCAAACACAGGTTTAAATATATCGAATACTCCTAAAAGAAATCATTAGCTTTTCCTCATTTTCTTTTACTAGCATTTGCCATCGCTATAAATCGTAGCAGTCGCCTCTACGGCGTAGGCTTCCCCTAAAATGCTCCACACGATCATAGAGAGAATCAGAAATTGAAGAAAAACCTACTGCAAAGACGACAAATTAATTGCGATAAAGATAAGAGGATGATGATTTGATTTCGTTATTACCTAATTCAGTTGGAAAATAAATAGGTGCAGCATAGGTGTAGGTCGGACTTAGATAGAACACCAAACATCGACATCAATATAATAATTAGACTTAATTAATAACTACTCAAACTGCTTTAAATAGGAATTTGTTGAAAATGCAATTTCTCCGTCTAATTCAATTTGTTGGGTTTGTAATATTTATTAAAATAAGCAAAATCCAGAGGCACAGTGGTAATAACCCCGACTTAGGTACGTGTCATTTTTTTTTGTCATTTCTCCATTTTCAAGGTCTGATGATGGAGCCGGAAGGTGACCCTGGGAAAACCCTTTTTAGTTCATTAAAAGCTTGTTTTTAAAAAGGTTTTTACTTATATTTTATTTACCTATTGTGGTACAGTAATTGTATTCTCTGTGCATCGTCTTAAAAGGTAAAAAAAAAAAAATCACATATGTAATTATATAATTGATGTATACCAAATATTGTAAAACATTTTTTTTTAAGAGTAACGTTGGAGTTTCTTGCCCATTCTTCTCCATACGAGAACTACCTTTTGGAAGGGGCAACTAGAATCAGTTCTATTTCTATGTATGTGACGTTCAAAAGTGCCTTTAATGTGCCTACTTGAAATAAATTATTTTGACTTTTGACTTTGACTTTGTGTCGTAGGTCGCGGTTTGGAACCCAGGCACTTTACCCTGTTTATTTTATTTCATCATCGCTGCTTTTAAAACGGTAAACGGTGAAAAAAACCGGCAGGTCCAAGAACGAAAAAAATCGGAGACATGTATCATATACCAACCCGCACTGGACCAGGGTGGTGGATGACAGCCCATCAGTCCCTCTCACAGAGAATAGGAACCCTGTGTCCCAGCAGTAGAAAGGTTGTAGGCTGTATGATTATCATTATGCTAAACAAACCAGGCTCAAACATGGAAACGTACACACGGCTACACATCAAGCTATACATTTCCAGTATAAACTGACCTCGCATTGTACGGAAATCCTATACAATGCGAGATCAGCATAAATTGGAAATGTATAGCTTGATGTGTAGCCGTGTGTACACCTATTGCGTACAAAACTAAGTACTCCATGTTTACCTAATGGCTCCAAAATATTTGTTTTGTTTGTGGCAATGACATCGAAATATTTCACATTAAGTAGGTAGTTGATCTCGTAATGACCCTTAACTACGTTCAGTTGATAAAATGAACTGATAACACAAACACACAGTTGTCCGAAGTTTGTTGTGACGCTTGTACGTAAGTAAATCGTTTCAACATAAATAATGGTGTCTCCTACTTTACCAATAAGTATTACTGAAGTGAATTCTTTAAGTGACAAACAATTCGAGTCGGTATTTGGAAATGTGATAGAACTATGTACAGATGCGGCCGTACAGGTTCAGAAGAAGAGGCCGTTTCAGGATCTAAAAGCCCTTTGTGAAGCATTTCAAACTTATTTAGAGGAAATTGGAGTAGAAGGTAAGGATAAATATTATTAAACATCTGTCGATGGTGATTCGGTAAAGCTTGACACCACTCGAGGGGTAGGTACATTGTCAGATATATACCTAAACTGCCTAAACACTTACACATTGGGTAGGTAGGTACAGTCACGGACTTTAAGTGATGAGCCACCTGGCACTGTTCGTATTTTAGCCGTGTAATGCAAATCGGGTTTATTCGGTTCCCGACACGCAAAGTCATGTCTTCGTATTAGAAGAAGAAAATTATATTTCATATCTTTACCGGTTGGCTAACCTGAGAGCAGAACTACAAACTTGACAGCAGAGTCTACCCAAAGACTACCCAGAGACCCAGAGACTACCCAAAGTCAACTAATTGCAGGTCTAGCAACCGATTGTTTATCGTTGCTAGGTTACTCTTGCGATAGTAACGTTAGCGTACGGATAAATATTAAAAGTCATTTCGACAAGTACGAAAGTAACGTCTCTGACATCGTTACTTCAACTGTCACTGTCTTTAGTTAAGTTTTCAGAATTATCGAGTTAATGAGCTATGATTCAGAGGAAGTCGGTATCTTTATTAGAACTTATTAGTCAACCTCTATGGATAAGACTTATTTCCGATTAAAAGTAATTTATTTGTCATCTTGTTTACGAGTATGCGATTTGAGTTCGTGTTTAATCGTGTACCTAATCTCGTGAATATAAGAAACTACAAAATTGAAAAGTTTGAAGGTGGCTCGTCAATTAAAGTCCGTGACTGTACATCAAAGTTATTAAAGGTGATTTAACACCTAGGTAGGTAGGTACATAGGTACAATATCTAACGGAAATCTAGAAATCATCTAAAGATCTCGCTGTACCTTAGTAACACTGTAAATTGCTTATTGACCCAAAGACAATAATTTCAGATAAACTAGTCATATTGAAGCTGCATCCAGACCTAGCTGGTCGATTGGCGGCACGAGGGGAGTTGACTCCAGAATCTGCCGGCGAACAGCGAGCAGCTGGGTTAGACGGACTTACGACGGAACAGAAGAGAGTTATAGATGAGAGCAATCAACGGTATCCATCCAACAACCTGCTATCACATTTATAAATACATGACATCACGCCTATGTTCCTAGAGTTAGGCAGAGGTGTCATATTTCGCCGGTTATGTCTAAGACCCCTTATGTATTAAGGAGGGGGCGATCCTATTGAATCTTGTATGAGTGACCTACCTACGCACTATCAATTTACGCAATTGCTAATGGTACCAAATGGGGAGCAAACTTATGCAGCGCATTGCATCTGTTTATTTTTGCATGCCAGCGGTCTCGCAACTCCACATTATAATTATAAAAATCCGACATAACCTTTTGTGGCGGGGGATATCCATAATGATTAGGTTACATTACATGGAATAATGGGACAAAAATAAACATTTAAATTGTCTTATTCGGTGAAATCGTGCATCTTGCAAACGTACTAAGAGTATAAGGCTGCTGCTTTTTAGACACTGTGTGTGTGTTTTTAGACATATTTCCAGTGGAATGTTGTGATTTTGTGGACGAGCACGGAAAAAGGACCGGTGGTTCCCAGAGTACACTCCCTGTCAAAGCCTTTTTAGTTACTATACTCTTCAAAGTTAACGTACAGTCTGGTCAACAACGACATCTAGTGGCTTATCATTACATTTATTCACTACTGCCATCTATTGACTACTTTGCAAATTACTAAGTTAGGTATGACACATTTCCGAAGTCTACGAGTTTCCAATACTATACTGTGGAGTTTCCTCAAAATTGCAACATGGTTTTGCTCTGGTTTCTCTTAATATTTTTTTGCATTAGAATCTATGTTTTTCACATGCACGTTACCATAATATTACAAATTCTACACCTATTAAATTGGTATATGCACATTCCTTTTCAGATACAAAGCGAAATTCGGCTTTCCCTTCATCATTTGCGCGAGGGAGAACAAAGTGAAATCTATAATAAACGGTCTGCAAAGTCGGTATAATAATTCCCAAGAACAAGAAATTACTATCGGCATCAATGAGGTGAAGAAAATATGCAAACTTAGAATACTTGATATTGTAAAAAACTAACATCCTTACATTATTATAAAACAAAGTCCTCCGCAGCGTGTCTGTTGTCCTATTCGCGATAAACTCAAAAACTACTGCACCGATTTTCATACTGTTTTCACCAATGGATAGTTGTTCTCCAGGAAGGTTTTAGTATATAATAGCCGACATCCAAGCGGGCGAAGCCGCAGGAATCAGCTAGTTTTTAATAAAATATATTTGCGATTGTTTTAAGAAACCAATATGTTTGTAACAACAAGTTTCCAAGATTTTTTACTGTGTCTAAATAAATAAATAAGAAAACAAATTAAGTTATTCCAGTTTTACTAATAAGCCTTGCGCTGATTCAGTTTCTGGTACCACTATACTACCTACAACTTATTTAAAAATAGGACAGGAACTGCACAAAACTATCAATCAGATACAAGTCAATCAGAACTTTTATAGATATTGACTAGCTGCCCGTCCCGGCTTCGCACGGGTAGCACTAAGTACCTACCCTATATCACTTAGGGGTATGAAAAATAGATTACGACCGATTCTCAGACCTACCCCGAATATACATATAAAATTTCATAAAAATCGGTCAAGCCGTTTCGGAGGAGTATGGCAACTAACACTTTGACATGAGAATTTTATATATTAGATAAAAACAGGCTATCAGCCTGGTTCTTATTCACTCTTGAAAGAAACGCCAGACAAACGCGAACAAAATAAAGAACAACTAAATATCAGTATAACCTTTAATTAAAAATCAGTATGTGTACATTACAAGACAACCCTAAACTAAATAGCTCACAGTATTCCGAGCGACCTCTCCACAACAGCGTGGGGTTGTCCGGCCACTTCACGCAGCTCTGGAGTGTTCAAAATGTCCTCGAACCCAAGATCTAAGTGCTTCGCAGTCAGCACATCATGTTGGAAGTTGGACCTCTGAAGGAATGGAAGGTGACCAATCTGAAAGTATGGAATTTGATGCCAATTATTTTTATACACTAACCGCCTTACTAATAAACGTTGTATAGCTCCTGTATAGTTACACAATGCTTTGTCTTCTTCTTTCAAAAGTCAAATTACTATTGAAGGAAGAAGACAAAGCGTTGTGTAACTATACAGGCGCTATACAAGTTTATTAGTAAGGCAGTAAACTTATTGGACAGAAATGAAGGCCACGGAATACACAAAGACATTTCAAGTTACCTACTTCTTAATGGACTTTTTAGCATTGCCCCTTGCAATGTAAACCCTTTCATTTGATATATCACACAGTACAGTATGCAAAACTTTTTAAATTTTCTTAATCGTCACCCAAAAGTGGATTATGGGGTCATAATCAGCACATTGCATATTTTGTAGTGTTTGTTTTTTTTTTTCCCTTTCGTTATATATTTTTGTGGTGTACAATAAAGTATATATAAATAAATAAATAAATAAATCCATATTTGGGTCACAGAAATTGATGTGTACCAAAATTCGACTTAATCTGTCCATTAGATTTGGAGAAAATAGGCTGTGACAGATGTGATTGTATAAGGGTTTCATTCCAATTGATTGTTTCCTATGGAGAAGGAAGAGCCGGCAAGAAACTGCATCATTCTTCGTACAGCTTCCATAAAGGCTGCTGTGCACAATTTTTTTAAATATTCAAGTAAAGTTTACAAAGAATGTATTTTTTTACTGATAAGCATAAATAGCTTTTGCTTTAGCAGTTGGATGAAACTTGACACTCCAATAAATCATGTCTACCTACTATGTTTTTGTTAATACAACAAACATGTTTAGTCTTATATAATCCAAAGATTGACAGGTAGAAAACACAAATGATTAGTGCACAAAGCATTTAACTTATTAGCCTCCCCAGTTGGATTAATACAACAAATGTTTTCATGCTTGTGCCACCTCAGTCGTACTTATATGACCGAGAACCTATGTTCGTTTTTTGTTTTTTTATTTTATTGCACAACTTTAATTGTTCAATCAATCTGCCTAGCCTTTTCCCAACTATGTTGGGGTCGGCTTCCAGTCTAATCGGATGCAGCTGAATACGTGTATTTTACATGGAGGGACTGCCTATCTGACCTCCACAACCCAGACTGGGTAATACGATACCCCTTGGTCAGACTCGTAACAACTGTCAAAGATCCACAAATGATAGCCGGAACCAACGGCTTAACGTGCTTTCCAAGGCACGGAGGACTCTCGATATGTGAAAATGGTCACCCATCCACGGACCAACCCCGGCAAGCGTAGCTTAACCTGATAGATCGACCCGAGCGGCTGTTATTACTTAGCCACGAGCTCCTCAACTTTGATTATTGTAGATATTTATGAGCTGGGCACTGCGGGCATAGCAAGTGATATAAAAGCAGTCAATGAGTAAAAAAATGGATAATTCATGTTCCGGATTAAGATAATATTTTTAGGAGGATTACAAAAAATTGGATGTGATTAAAACCGTGGCCAGTAGTTAGTCTGATTTAAGACCTTTTCCTACAAAAATAAGAATTATTTTTAAATAAGTTCTCTAACTAACTACAATGACATACCTTGCTAGTGAACTTCATTTCCATAGTGAGTTTAAGAGGTGCATGAAGTCCTTGAATGTTGCGGAGCATTGCCATGTCCATCTTTTCTTGATTTAAATGATACTGCAAAAGATAATGATAGTTTTCATACACTATACAAGTTCTCATTTTTTATTTAAAGAACTGGTTCATTTAGTTCTAGTAAAATAAAGAGGTGTTAATGATTTTAAATACAAACACTCTGTCATTATAACAGATACCTATTCATAGAAAACAACATTTAATTACTCTTTTTTTTAACTGTTGCCTATTTATTTGTAAGTTTTACAACTTATTTCTGGATTACTCGAAATTTATTGACAATAAAAAATATACATAGCAGAAATTATGGAATTTGACTAGTCATGCTGTAAGGCAAATTCATGGCACTTTAGCAATTTGAGCATGGGGCCCGCTTTCTGTACCGCATTAATAGAATGGATGACTTAGGGTATTGAGGCAGGTGATCCTATATCAAATTCTTCTGCTTGAGGCACATTATTAGAGTGCACTAGCTACAAACATGTGTGGGCTAGGGATAAATCTTAGCTACATGCTTAATTAATGTTTGACAGTGATAACAACTTACACTTCTTTCCGATATTTCTATTGGATGTGACATGCCAAGTTTGGACTTGGTAGCAGCCAGACCCGCCACGAGCGGGTTCGGCACACCGAACGGACCTTCCTGTGGCTTGATATTACTGACATGTTCAGGCTTTACTTTCAGTGGAGGCAGACCGAAACTCTGAAATCATGATATTGCTGTTTTAGATCTTCTGTTACAAACATTAACCTTAAAGTGAATTATTATCAAACTAACCATTTTACTTGAGTGCAATGTACAAATTCACAAAACTATATAAAGATTTACTCCGTTTTCTATTTATTGGGGCGGTTCAGACAAAAGCGTTTTGAAAATACCAATGCAAAGTATGCCGACGATTCTGTCATTAAATTAGATGTCAAAAACTGTTAATTCACGTTCGTTCGCAGATAAAAAATTACAAACCATTACACAAACACAATATATTAAAAGTGGCAACATTCTTAAACCTAGTACCTACCTTAGCTTTTTTTATGAATAAGACCTAAAGTGGGTGATAGACATGCGTACTTAAAGTACGCGGTCTTAAAGTTCACAACCTTACTCGGCCCGCCGACGGTATTTTTAGGTTTTTATGCAACCGGTTCACATCACTAACTATGACACTGACTGCGACTGTATGTTTATAGCTACGGTTTATAGTTATCTGTGACTGACTGAGTGACAGGACAGTGACTGCGTTTGGCGTTAGCGTTTATTTTGTAGCTGTGTTTTATACTTTTCGTCCGGTTTGTGCTTTTCTTCGTGAAATTGTCCGCCGATCCGCTTTGAGTCCTCTTTTCCGTAGTGAAGTGTGAGAATTTTCCGAATTTATTGTGTGAGTTGAGCTTTTGAGTTCCTCCGCCGTTCTAGTGCAATCGTTTTTTAGCGACCCCGATACTTCTTTGAGCTGCTTCTTTGCTATAATAGACGCTTCTAATTTGTTTGTATCATGCCTAGACGGTGTGCATTGGGATGTTCAAACAGTAAGTATAATCATCATTATATCTCTGCCATCCTGCCTCCTCCATAGATTTTCAGAGTGCCCGGTGAACTTACATACCTACTTGTTCTAAATAATAGGTAAACATTATAAGATTTACATTATGGATGGGTCACTGCATATAACCATGTTTATTTTTTACTCATTAAAAGTCATTGTTCAAAGTTCTTAACAACAGAGCTTCATAGTTTTTTAGAAATACTTCTATGGTATAGCTACAAATAATTTTAAAAATTGAAGGAGGTCCCCATTTCTGGTTACGAAAGTCTTAAAACAAAGTAGTGTTAAATGTTGGTGGTACGGAATCCTTTTTGTGCGAGTCTGACTCACACTTGTCTGCTTTTTTATCATACTAATAGGGTCATTGGTTAAGATGTCAATATTGTTACGCATCATTATTCAGGAAAAATGGTTTTAAATCTTTAAACTTTTCAAGATAGAAATTAAAAGGGATCTTTCTTTTGTTTCAGAAAACTCCTACCATCAATTTCCACATCCAGAAAGGAATCCTGACCGTTTCAAGGCTTGGGTTCATATAGCTGGTGGGAAGTTAGATAGTCCAGCCGATTATGAACTGTATAGGAAGAAGGTTATCTGTGATATCCATTTTACAGACAGGGATAGGAACCGTAATAACCGGTTGAATTTTCTAGCTGTGCCATCACTTCATCTTCATGGTAAGATTTACATCATATGCAAATAAGGGCATTATAATTATAAGTTGCTTGAGTTAAAGTTTGCTTTTTGCTAATATTGCAATATGAAATCCTTCCCAAAATGGGCATAAAAAAACATGGCCAAAATGATGGGATATTATTTTGCCCATGTTATTTAACAAATACAATACCATGCATTGTACCATATTATACCTGTTGATTAGTATTTAGGCTACATTGCTAGTATTGTTTTTATTTTTCTGCTTATCAGTAATTTTTTTAATTTAATTTATGTTCATTTTATATTCTTTTAATGATAATAAACATTATTTATGGTGGTTATTCTGTGTGATGGAAAAATTTAATAAACATTTTATATATCTATTTTTGTCTCTGTTTGAATTAAAAATTCTTTAACATTATAATTTTTTATTAATTTTTAAAATACTTAAATGATATTATTTTTCAGGCAACTCTGATGAAATTGGTAATTCAGAGAAAGTTTTACTTGCACCTGAACCTGTTAATGAAGAAAGTAGCCTTGTTATATTAAAACCGACACTGACAGGTACTTACATAATAATTACAATTATAAGTAGCATTCATGTCATTGGTAGTGGTAGATATACTTACATACTTACAGGGTGAAATTGAATTCATGGGCATCTTTTCAAGGGGTTATTGTACTCATCCTTATCATCAACTTTCAGTATGGGACCAAACCTGGAATCACAAAAAATAATCAGCTGTTCCCTACATTTATGGTTGCATAGCCTGTCAACATGTAGGGAACAGCAGATTTTTTTATACATATAATAATATTAAAATCTAAATAATTAAATTTGAAGATTTAATTAAATTTGAAACTTACAACTGAAATATACACGTTTTGTGGGTTATTTGCATTGACTAACTTTTAAAAAAATAATATTCTTGCAGTCACAAGAATCTTTAGACTATGAGCAGATGAGATGAATTCAATGTGATGTGATCCACTTATAAAACCACAAAATGTTTTTTTGCTATTTCTAGGTTTGTCGGACCACGAAACCTCAACACAAGTGTTTATGTCAGAACCTATTTTGGATCCTTCATCTTCATCATATGAAATCCTCATAGGTACACATCATCCCTATTAATATTGATGTCAGAAATATTGTTATTTGGGCATTCTTAAATTGTTGAACTTACCTATAAACCACAATTTAATGTTATTTTGCCATTTCTAGGTTTGTCGGACTACAAAACCTCAACAGATGTGTTGCCTTCGCCTAAGACAGAAACTATTTTGGATTTTCCATCTATTTCAAAGGAATCCTTCACTTGTAGGTATCCCTATATACTTATTCATTGTATGTATAGTCAGTCGACCTCGTAATTGCACTATTGACAAAAACTCCTAGTAAATTGAAACTTCACTAAAGTTGAACCATAGACAATAGAGACTGGACTGAGCGTTCCATATTCAGTTGTGCACTGAATACAGACCGAAATTACGAGAGAGGCCAAAGGAATGTGCGGCAAATAGTTCTCTAGAATTCATAAAGGTTCAATAATTTTTTGACTTTAATGTACTTATTTATAAACAAACCAGAACACGTGAAAAAGAAATCTGCTGTTCCCTACATTTACTGTTTTTTTTTTCGCGATTTCAGGGTTGGTCCCATAGTGAAAGTTGTTCATAATGATGAGTATGTACAAGGACCCCTTCAGGGGATTTAAACGATTCAAACTTAAAGCATTTATGTGGAGTTTCTTGCCCGTTCTTCTTTGACTAAAATTGAACCCTGTAATTATAAGTAATAAGTACTGTACAGTGTACTGTGTACAGTATAATAGACAAGTGACATTCAACCTTATGGTAGTAAAGCAATAACGAAGTCAGCTAAACTATGCAAACTTAATTTATACCTGCCGCAACCGTATACCTAACCTACTCATATTTGTATGTTTATTAGTTTCAGGGGCTTTTGACATCACTTCAGCGAACACCTCTCCTATCCTTAAATCTCAATATAAATCTTTTCGCAATGAATCACCTGCATCAAGACAAACAGAAACAGGTACATGTAGTAATTACAAAAATATGTTTTCTTATTATTAAACATCCATAAATTCATCAATAATCCTTATATTTTTTATATTTACTATAAAATAAAGTCCTCCGTCGCGTCTCTCCGTCGTCCTGTTCGACATCCACGGCATCAGCTAGATAATCATATAAATTGATTATAACATATTTATAGTATATGTATCATAGCTTATTTATGTACTGTAAACCTGCTTTATCTATAATGCAATATGATATATTATTTTCATTTATTTCATTTTTCATACTTATAAATTATATTTTTAAATATTAGAATAAAAAATTATATAAAACATTTAAAAATATAAAAAATAGTAGCCCATCGGCATCAGGATCAGGGTCCAAGCTGCCGGTGGTCAGGGCTCTAGAGAAAGGAACCTCCTCACTATGCGTGCTGTGTCCAGGAGTACTGCTTTCTGAATCAAGCCCTTGACCCAGCCGTGCAATGAGAGCCTCTTGAGATGTTGGTCGAGGCTCTTCGCTATTAGGCCATTGACCGTAACGATTATCGGTACAATGATTGCAGAGTCCACGTCCCACATGTCGACAACCTCGTGTGCTAAATCAAGATACTTGATTTTTTTATCTTTTTCAGCTTTCACGAGATTCTCGTCATGAGGGACAGAGATATCAACAATCATTGCACGGCGCTCTCGTCGATCTATCATCACAATATCAGGCTTATTGGCTACAATAGTCCTGTCAGTGATGATAGATCGATCCCAGTACAATGTGGCGTCACCATTTTCGAGAACTGGGTCGGGCACATACCTGTAGTATGGTACTTCATACTCCACAAGGTTGTACTGCAAGGCAAGTTGCTGGTGGATAATCCTAGCTACTAGATTGTGTCTGTGCAAGTACTCGCCATTAGCAAGACGAGAACAACCGGAAACAATATGTCGGATCGATTCACCGGGACAGTGGCATGCCCGACAGATGTCAACCGTACCGTCTTTGACAATGTATTTCCGATAATTATTCGTCATGATGACTTCGTCCATAATCACACAGACAAAACCTTCGGTTTCCCCGAAGAGGTCACCGAAACGTAGCCAGGATACAGAAGCCAGAAAGTCTACTTTAGGCCCATGGAGGGCCCGGAAAAAGCGTCCGTGTAGCTCTTTGCCTTGCCATACTTCCTTACGATCGCTTGGAGACTTTGTAAGACAGGATATATTATTATTTATTTTTTTTCTCTTTGTTCCTCTCAATTAGAGCACCTGCCATTTAATCTCTTCACCACGCTTGGTTGACTGGTAGAGAATGCCTCAGGCACTAAGTCCGCCTTTGTACCTTTTTTAGTGCGAAAAGTGTAAATAAATAAATAAATAAATATTTTATATTTTACAGTTATTTGTCCTGATTGGATTAATAATGCAGATAAATTAAAAGAACATAATTACTGTTCACGAGAAAAAACAGATATTACAAAAGCTGGAGGTGAGTTTCATAATTTTATTTGTATGTCCTAACCAAATGCAACTCATTATTAAAATTTGTTTCAAACATCAGAATTTGGTAAGCTACTGACATAAGTATCAATGTGACGTAGGTACTATTAGATGTTGAATGATTTTGGTTCGATTGATTTGTTGAAAAGAAAATTTTGGTAATAATATTAGTGCAAGTAGTTGATATTTTTCATCAGACTTGGATTAGCAACTGCCGCATTAAATTATTTATTTGTGTATTCCAGAGTCAAAATATGACCAACCTATACCACCGCTTATTGTGAATCAGTTACAAACTGCAAGAAAAAAGGTGAAGCAATTGCAAACTGAAGTCATCAGATTACGCAAGAGAAACAAAATCGTCAGAACAAGGCTAATCAATGCTAAAAAAAACAATAAACATAATTGCTTGCAAAAAATTACGCAAAAAATGACGGCCGCTGCTAAAATTTTTACTCACATGCAGTTTACTCAAACACAAAAAAGGACTGGGGGGCGAAGATTTACATTGGAAGGACAACAATTGTCTCTCTCCATTTATAAAAGTAGTCCACCATGTTACGATCTCCTTTCAAAACTTTTTACGTTACCTTCCACCAAGACTTTAAAAAGGTTTAAAAACCAATTTGATATTCAGCCTGGGCTTAATAATAGCCTAGATGAGGTTCCAATCCAACCAGACACGTTTTGAGACGAACCATTATATGTATAATGCATTGTGGTGATATATTTTGAGGCAACGATCGATGGCGGTCGAACGCGGTCTGGTTGCATCCTGAAGGAAATGAAAAGGCGGTGGTCTGGTGCTTATTATTCGACGAGATGTCGATTTCACCGCAAATTGGATTTTACTTGGTACAAATATACTTCGCAAAAAATGAAAAGACAACTAAAATTGAGTGCAGGATAAAGGTGACTAAAACCCTACATGGAAAGGGATTTTTATTAATATCGATTTGTTCATGTTATCATATAGGCATTTTCCAGCGACTTCGTCAATTTGGATTTGGTATTAAACCACAAAAATATAATTTACATTACAATGTAAATAATACCTATTGTTGATAATGTAGAGGTTAAACAATATAAATCATTTTATTCTGATACAACACGGTCTTATTATTACCCAATTATTGTTTTCATAGATTTTATGATTTATTTGAATGTAATTAACAGTAGGTATTTATGGATTATTCCACTTTGCCCTACCAATCTGTCCAACTAGTGGGACAAAGTAAGCACCGTAAAGTTTTGGAACAACATTACGCATGTACACACACGCCGGCCCAACGAATGGGTTTCGCTGGCCTTCTTTGGTCCTGTCTGGATGGTTTAGCAATCGCCAACAATCGTTTGTTGGCGTAAGCCGGCTATCCACAGCGTGGCGGTACATCAACGTGATAGAAGCAATCAATCGATTTGCTAATGTATTTGGACGTACCTTTGCCAACGAACGTGCGGTAGCCAACGCCGAATATCCTTCGATGGCATTCGTTGGGCCGCCTGTGTGTACGCAGCATTAATGTTTTTTTTTGTTGTAAAACTGACAGTGTTAATCGACTTTCGTTGCTGACCGTACATAAGATTTGAGAAAAACAGGGAAGGCTCTAAGGGAGTCCGCAGATTTGCAATTACAAGTTTGCCGACTCTTTTATACCGAGTATAAGTCTTATCCTGCGAATAAATTTTGATTTTTGACGTCAACTTTATTCCACAGATAAAAGTTATCTGACTTTGATAAAATCAGCCCTAAATCGCAGAGTATACCAATAGGTAAAGTGACGTAGGTATATACTAAAACGCACATTGTCGCAACTATCGTAATTATTTTGTAGGTCGTTCGATAAAGTTGCCCAAGTTACAATAAAATTGTACTCTGCCGGAGCTCTAAAACCTACTTGGAAGGCGACGGTTAGAAAAAAATAAATTCGTGTCAGGCCATAAAATCCTTTGCGACATTGTCATTTTTTCATTGTCATTTTTGTACAATCCACACATTGCACTATTGCACTAAAGGTACTCTGTGTATCTTTGCATTGCACACAATAATCATTGCACACCTTGAATAACAATAAACTTATAAGTTTATTTACTGTTGTTTTCGAAAATTTATTTGTAAACCATTTACAAATCATGGCGTCTGCAGCGCGTGTGGGAAAAGATAAGAAGAAGGAACTGGTAATTTTTTAATGATTTTCTCTAGCTAGTCGAGCGCGACGCCGCCACCGTCGCCGCCGTCCCCGCCCGCCGCGCCGCGCCTGACAAATCTTCAAAAGTGTCAACACGTATCGTTTGGAGCTGTTTGGAGACTTTGTAAGACAGGATATGGGAGACTGCAAAATTTGCAGTCATGCTGCAATAGCCGTTTCTTTTAGGTACAGCCCTTTCACAGATTTTTTAGGTCCGCGTCTCTACTAAGATTTTTGTTCCATTGAATGACTCATGAAATCATGGCATTTGAGAGCAAATCTAACTTTTTTAGAGAGATGTATTAATGATTTAATGATTATAATTCTGTAAATACATATTTTTTATGGTCTCGAATAATATTTAAATCAAGAGACAACCTGACACTGACCTGTAATTTGCAAATACATAAGAAAATTTGAATTTATTGGGTTACCACGGCGGATCCTCTGACAGCAACCCAAACCAGCATTCGGACCCCTATTCAATGAAAGCAGATCACAGTACTTTTGGCAGTGATCACAGTACTTAAGACTGTAGGTACCGACACTTGTAGAGTGTAGGTACAGTCTTAAATACTGTGATCAACTCTCTGTGTGACTGTAGGTCAACACCCACGTCCACGGTCACAAATTGACATCTAGTAGGTATGGAGGGGTTTTCTACTGACGTGAGGTTGAACTACACAAAGATTTAAATACATAGGTAAATAGGTAATTTGTGTATTTAAATCTTTATCTAGCACCACCGCCTTAACACAATCAAGCCAATTTTATCTCCTTATAACTTTGTTCTTTTAGGATCCTGAAGAGTTAATGCGCCGTAAATTCCGCGCCAAATGTAGGTTCCGAGCACTTGGTCGCATGGTGATGGCCAACACGTACTGGATGATAGAGGCCGCTGAGCAGTACGAGGGGGTTGAAGACGTTAAGAGACGAGTCGCTCAGGCTGTGCGGGGGAAAGCGAAGAAGAAACGCCTGCTGACCATCACTGTTAGACGATACATTGATACAGTTTGAGCTATGAACTTTGTGTCATTATCATCACATTGTATACTGCTAAACATGCTTCTTTGCATATTTTAACGTAACATAACATCATGCCTGTATTCCCAGAGGGGTTAGGCAGAGGTGCACCTATAGTACCTACATCCACATTTCAACAGTTATCCTAAAGTCCCATGTAAGAGGGGGCGACCTTATATTGCCATGAACCGGGCACAAAAATAGACCACAAGAATTAAAAACTGATTCCTTATTTCGTACCTACTCTTTATTTAGTCATGTGTCTAGACTCCGGGCTCAATGTCGTAATTAATGTACATTACGTTGTGAGGTAATCAATTGATTATTTCAATCAATAGGTAAGTACATACGGGAGTTTTAAAGGAAACTTAGCATTTTATAAGTAGTTATTAAATTGTAACTTTCGCCATGATAACTTAAAAAGCAAATTCATTTCAGGATAAAGCGCTCCTGAACAAGCCGAATTCTGAAAGGACTGACCAAGAGAAAAAATATATTTTCCGTATCATTGGTGGACTTAAATGTTTCAAGAGATACCCTAATGTAAGAACTATCAAGTTTTGTACATACTTAATGAACGTCCGTTAAAAATGGCTTCTAATGCAAATAGTTAAACAGTGTGGTTTTATGGACTGTGTGAAATAAGATACTTTGTTAGGAATGAGACTACTGAGATGAGAGAGAGAAGTATGGAAGATGTGACATGTCTCCTCATGTTGCGCCTACGTTAAATAAGTACATTGGGATAAGGGCAGGACAATGATGATACCCAGCAGAGGCGGCTCGTGATATTTATTTGTGGGGGTTCACTAAAAAAAGAAACGTAGAACTAGAGCTTACCATTTATTTTATTTGTAAAGAAAATCCATTCGGCGATCTTTTTGGCGAGCGAAGACATCTATCACTTTCTTGTGAAAATCAGTTATGGAATTAATTAAGCGTTTTTCAATGCTTATCATACAACAAGATACACTGTATTGTTCCATTTTTAACACAAATGTCGCGCACAAACTATTTTTAATTATTATTTAGAATAAACACTGCGAATCTACTGACAGCCGAGTTGAGCCGACCGTTTGTTTACATAAGATCGGCAACAGCGCAAAGGCATAGATCGCATTCCCGTACGCGGCCGCCTTGCGCCGTTTGGCAACGTCGCGCGTGACCGGCGCTCCAAATTAGGCTAATTTCTCATACAAAATCTTTTGTTTCACGCGTCGGACTGTGTCGATATTTCTCTTTCGCACTCATTGAATACAGTGCTAGAAATCGTACTGAACTTTGTTTCATAGGAGCGCAATCGCCGGCGCTCCACACGTTACAACTTGACGCCCAATGTACGCGTAGGAAATGGTTTTCTAGTAAACTGCTATTGTATACATGGGCATAGTAGAAAGAATGTATGTATAGGATTATAATAAAGAAATATAGATTATGCTATTTTCGTGGGAGTGCACTGCACCAGCGCTCTTTATGACGAGCCGCCTCTGATACCCAGTGCTTTAAAAACACTGACTGATTTTTTACTTTCAAAAAGCGCTCATGTACCTACCTATTTTATTTGAACACAGGTTCTAAAATGAGCTGAAATAATAAAAATAATAAAATTAAAAACAAAAAATCTCTTCCTCAGCATGTAAAAAAGAAGCTGGCAGCAGTAACATACTTCAAGTATTACTGCCCAAATAGCGTGATAGTACGTCAGCATCACGAGGCGCATGCGCTATACTTCATAGTGACTGGTGACGTCATCGTCAGCCAGATGATCTTCGACGAGTTGCTGCAGCAGTACATATCTGTTGACATCGGTGTCATGCACTCGGGCGACATGTTCGGCGAAGTGTCATTGTTACATAACATCCCTAGGACTGCTACTTGCACTACAGTTGGTTAGAAATATCTTACCTACCTCTAAAGTCAGTCGAATTTAAGTTTTTAGTCGACCTAATATTAGCTACCCTAATACCTACTAATTTCTTTAGCATTGGCAAACCGCGAGTGTGACGTAGTCGCCGGACTGGCCCTAAGTAAACGTCACGTAGACGCCGCGTAGACACAACCTAGATGTTGCGTAGACACCGCGTAGCATAGACAGTAGACTCTATGTAAACTAGGTATCAGATGTGTCTAACGCTACGCTAAATCATTCTTTAATATTGCAAAGATTAAAATATGAGACATAATTATGTGATAGGTATGATAATATTTATTATCTAAGTTCAATAATAAAATATTTAGAACTCAAACTGCATCACTGCTCTTCTAGCATTTCCCCTTGTGATATTCCTCTTGAACGAACTACTTCCATAAAATACCTCAGTATTCTAATAGACGACCACCAAAAATGATTTTAAACAAAATATTTCCAACCTTTCCTGCATATTATGACCACTTATTCAAACCATGCGTAGACTACGAGGCTATCTAGCCACAGAAACACTACAACAAGTTCACCTAGCGTTATGTTTAGCATAATCATGTTCCCACTGCTGGGACACAGGCCTCCTCTCTGTGAGAGGAATTGGGCCGTAATCCATCACGCGGGCCCAGTGCGGGTTGGTAGATGTCACGTTTTCGAATTTTTGGTTATTAATATTTCAGTAGACTCATACCTAGTACCTACCTACCTCATCATCATCATCTGCCTAGCCTTTTCCCAACTACGAGTATGTTAGGGTCGGCTTCCAGTCTAACCGGACCTAGTACCTACCTATGGGAAATAATATTGTGCGTTCATAATCTATAGATTTTTAAAATCCTTTGTATGAACGGGCGTCCGTCGAAACGGGTACCAACTATTGCTATCGAACAAACTGTGTAACTTGGTAACTAACAACGTTTCGTTTTCGACGTTACCACACCTCATTCTGCGTTGTGTGTGAGACAGGTCATCCAAGTTATTGCATATATTGCCACTAGGTCACTGCGAATTGCTGGCATTGATGAAGGAAGACTTCAAAAATGTTCTTCAAGCATCTGTGCAGAAGCAGTGGGATGAAGTGCGACGTGCAATGTCTGCATTCACCTACTTTGATGCGCTCGATGAGGTAAATAAAATTAACAAAATAATTACTGAAATAAATTGTGACTTTTTCAATTCATATGCGAGTTTATCTTGGATATTAGATACTGACATCGGTGAAGGAAAATATCGTGAGGAAACCTGTCATGTACTTTTTATAGTTTACTAAGCTGTTTCCCGCGACTTCGTCTGCGATCTAAGATGAAAAGTATATCCTTCTCCAGGTCATGGCCTACCCACGTGCCAAATTTCATCGAAATCCGTTCAGCCGCTTTAGCGTGAAAGTTTAACAAACAAACAAACAAACTCACTTTCGCATTTATAATACTTAAGCTTCCGCCCGCCTGGTATGTCGATAAAAACTAGCTTATATCCTTCCCCAGGATGCCATCTATCACGTTGCCAAATTTTGTCGAAATCCTTCCAGCGGTTTAGGCGTGAAAAGGTAACATACAGACAGACAGACAGAGTTACTTTCGAATTTATAATATTAGTATGAATATTAACTAGCATCCGCCCGCGGCTTCGCCCACGTGGCATGTCGATAAAAAGTAGCCTATGTCCTCCCCGGGATGCTATCTATCTCCTAGCCAAATTTTATTGAAATAAGTTCAGTTCAGTGGGATAATAATAGGCTGCATGGTATTATTAATTACTGAGGTATAAGTAGTTAATAAGTCTTTACCTATGAAATTGCCGTTTTGTATGAAAACATTTAAACGAATTTTTTTCATGTATTTTTTATTTGTATTAGTCGAAGTAATCACCCATGCAATCAATGCATCTTTGCCAACGCAGTGGCAGTTTATTGATGCCCTTCTTAAAGAAATCAGCTGGACGGGAGGCAACAAATTCTTCAAAGGCATTTTGTACTGCCTCTCGGGTATTGAGTTTTTTTCCCGCCAAGAAGTTATCCAAATTCTGGAAAAAGTAGTAGTCTGTAGGCGCAAGGTCTGGTGAGTAGGGCGGATGACGGAGAGCTTCCAACCCCAGTTCTTGCAACTTGGAGACCGTCTGCTGTGCAGTATGAGGTCGCGCGTTGTCGTGCAGGAGCAGCGGAGACGAGCGATTGACCAATGCTGGTTGGAGATGTGCCAGCTTCTCCATCATTGTGTTCAGTTCTTCACAGTACACATCAGCAGTAATGCTCACCCCGTTTGGTAAGAAGCTGTGATGAATCACACCGGCGCTAGACCACCAAACAGTGACCATCACTTTTCTAGGGGTAAGTTTTCGTTTAGGGCATTGTTTAGGTACTGAACCAGGATCCAACCAACTTGCTGAGCGCTTGCGGTTATCAAACAGAATCCATTTTTCATAGCAGGTAACAATGCGGTTCAAAATTCCTTCATTTGTGTGGCTGTTGAGCAGTGCAAGGCACGCCTCGACGCGTACTTCGCGCTGGCGATCATTGAGTTCGTGGGGCACCCATTTGTCAAGCTTTTAACCTTGCCAATTTGACGCAAATGGACCAATATTCTTTTGACGCTAACGAACGATTGTGTATCATCAGCTTCCACAATCGCCTTTAATTTGTCATTTCCGACCAAAGTCTTTGGACGACCGCGAGGTTCATTTTTCAGGTCGAAATTTCCAGAACGGAAGCGAGCAAACCAATAACAGGTGGTGCGTTGATTTGTAGTGTTAGCTCCGTAAACGTCGTTGATGTTGCGTGCCGCTTGTGCCGCGTTGCTGCCACGACGGTACTCATATTCCATAATTACTCGAATTTTTAACGTATCCATGATGACGAAAAAGCTTGAAATGCGATGAAAATGTAACACTAATCATTAAACAAATGACTTCTTTTGAAAAAAGAATTCCATGTTTTTAAAATAAAATTAATTTGAAATTAGAATTCTTAGCCAAACAAAAATTATTTTGATTTGAAATGGCCAGTACTGCAGAACGGCAATTTCATAGGTAAATACCTAATATATTCAGTTTTTCTTTCTTCTACAGGTGGCTCAACGTGAGGGATGTATAGTGGCTAAAATGAAATCGTACAACATAAATGACACAATTTTGGGAGATGGCTGTGGCATAGCTAATTATGTTTACTTCATCCTGTCAGGTCAATGCCAGATGATAGAGACCCTTCAAGTTTGCGTCAAATATCACTGCGGACATACTACCTACTCATTATACGATCCTTATGTAACTATTGTTTATTTAAAGCTGTTTTTTTAACGTTTGTAATATTAGGGCGGGTTGTTTCACGTCCACTTTATGCACGGGTAAACGTCAAAAATGGCGCTAACTATCGTCAAATCAAAAACAAGCGTTGTTTTTCGAAATAATGGAATAACTTTAACGAACGTTAAATTTGACGTACGTATGTTAGGTACGTTAACCAACCGTTTGAAACAACCGGCCCTTAGACAAATTTAGTTAACGATTGATTTTTTTAAGGTTCCTAAAGAAGAAAGTGAGCAGGATTTCGATACGAAATACTTTGGTGCTTATAAAGATAAAGCTAAAGAACTCGAGCAATCGTCTATCGAGACCGCTGAAATCTCAGCGAGCCGATCTGGTTCTAAACGCTTGGAAAGTATATTGAAATATTCAGACACTAAACGCAAATCTTCTTCTAGCACGAAGCGAGAGAGTATTCAATTAATTCCAGAAGCGATGGCTTCCGAGGGGGGTGCTTCTGCAGGTACGGCCTCGACAGTACCTGTAACCATAACTGAAGCCCCTGAAGGTGAAGCTGCACCAGCATCGGGGTCGAATGAACAAGAGCCTGTGAAATCTCAAGTGTTGTTGCATCCTTCTGAATATAGGGAGTCTATGAGGTACTTACATAATTGTTTTGTGACATGTGTGTACCTATAGTAAATAAATGTGCAGTGTATTGGTACCTAAATAAATAAATACTGAAATAAAATTAGTGGCAGACTCTTATTTTTTATAATTACAGATATAGTGTCATGCAGCCACCATCATCGCGACCTGAATTTCGGACTTACTTTATACAGGTTTATCTTTTTCTTAAACATTTCTAATAAATATTTTGAATTTATTATGAACTTACAAAATGGAGGAACATAGTTGCACCTCGTACCTATCCGTCTGATGTTCCATTTCATTCACGCAACTGTTTAGTTTGAGTCTTCATTTTTCATCCCTTTTTCTGACTTTCATAAACTGGATCAGTATACCTAAGTACTCCTTGGTCTGTCTCTGATATGGTGTCTAAGTTTATCGAAAAGATCATAAAATAATTATGAATGTTTATGTATGAATAGGTGGTTCGATACAATCCTGGCTCAACGTTTGGCTTCGGTGAGAATATGCGAGACCGTCGGATTGTTGCGTTGACGCCGGTCGACTGCATGCTGATGCCCAAAATGTGGCTGCTGCAACGAAACACCGCCAATATCTGGTCACGTATACAACACTTCCTGGAAAAGAAGGTATAGAATATTGATTTAAAATAAGTTTTCAATCAAATTGGAGGCAAAATCAGCAGGTATTGCATGAAAAGGTTTTTGTGAAATTACCCATAGACCCATAGACCTACGCTGAAATCGTGTATTTTAGATTGTGCCCTACACACGATTTCTTTTTTTTCTTCAATGGTTATCGCTTTGTATAAAATTGGATCTATACATAATAATATATTATTATAATACACCGTTATCGGTCTTAACGGCGAACAATGAGTCCACCTTGGGGAATACCTATGGACCTAGGTTTGACAGCACTTTTTAGACGGACAAACAATAAGTAGGTACTCACAGTTCACCGCATATGATTATGTTAATTTTTACCCTACCTACTTATCTTTAGGTAGCATAGCGTGATCAAGGGATTAAGAGGAAATAGGGTCGGTCCCGTCCCCATACAAACGCTCTCGCCTGTTTTCTCTCTTGTTTATGACCCTAGAGCACTGATTTTTTACAGTAAAATACTTAAATATCAACTAGTTCTATGTCCTTATGTTTTCCGTTTTGATGATACATTATCTGTAGAAGCACTAGAACCCTCAGAAAATACTCAAAATTGCCTGTTTAGACCGCTGTCATCAGAGGCCTATTGTACAAATTTGACAACTATTAATGAAAAAATTAAAGGCACAGTAAATATCCTTCTTATTCAATTTATAAAATCTTTCAAATTGGTCCAATATTGGAGGAGGAAACAGACGAGTGCCGAACCTCGAATTATGACTTTTTATATGGAGAAAAGACCGACCGTATTTCCTCTTAAGTGGAATAGAGCTCTAATGAAAGAGCTTGCTTTGTCGCTAAACACTTTTGCTGTGTTGCGGCTTGGCGGCGGTTTAATAAGTAGTGGTGACCAGTCACAATCAGGTGTGCTGCCTGCTTGTACCTAACTAATAAAGGATAGATAATTTAGAACAGTATTGTTTTAGATACCAACAAAGAAGCAGTTATTCCAAGAATACGTCTGCGCGCGTCGTTGGCAGGATTTCCGTGACCAGCTTGTGGGTGACGTGGTCGCGCGGTCCAACACCGTCAATTGGACTTCCTTGCACGATGTGCCCTATTCTATACGCATGGAAGAGATGCTAGACATTTGAATTGTTTATTAACGTTTTTTGACTCTCAGAAATAAATTGTTGGACTTGGAAACTATTTTTGAATTGACCTTTTTGTGTTTTTAGTTACCTGCTTATAACACCAGGATTGTGGAAGGTTCGACCTATTATTTGCCAGGAATCATGTGGTACAAAGTTATGCCCATACTTTTTTACTAACTAAACTGCCCCGTTGGTCTCGTGGTTGCAAGCGCGACTTCTGAGTGTGGGGTCGATTCCCAGGTCGGGCAAAGTTTTTCCATTAGTAATTTCTTAGTAGTTGCAGTCTGGAGTTTGGAAGTTGGCTGTGTGATACCCCCGTGCCCTCGGTGCACACGTTAAGCCGTTGATCCTGCACCTGATCTCTCTCCGGTCGTGTCGGATTGCCGTCCCATCGGATTATGAGAGTGAGGGAAGAGAGCGTGCTGCTATGTCTGCGCAGACACTTGTGCACTATAATATCTCCCGCGCCGAAGGCTAGTCTCCGTTGAGATTGGCCGTCGTGGCCAAAATACGTTCTGGAGGACTATACGAACAAAAAAAAAATAGTCTTTACATACCTACCTCAGACCAAATAAATTTATTTATTTGGTCTGAGCTACCTACTGTAAAGTTACTATTAGGTATGCGATAAAAATTAAGAAGGCTTTAGGTGCTATTTTATTGTAGGTAAGCTCATTTGGGTTACGGGGGCGGAGGCCCCGTTGATTCACGTGCCGTTTGATATATCCATGTCCATAAATTAAAGTATTGATGGGAAATGTTGCAGATCGGTGACTGATCTGTGTCATTGACTCTGGCAGGGCCACCATCAGGGATTTTAATTTTGATTACCTATACAAAAAAATTGTCCAGATCGGCCACCTATAAACCCGTATATCTTTGAACCAGTGACCAACAAATTCTGATATTTGGCAACTGATTCCGACTAATTGGCGACAACATATGGGAGAAAACAGATCTTCGCTAGGTGCCTTAATTTTTGAGATATAAATGTGGCTCTGCTGGGGAGACTCTCCAGATCGGCTACCTATAAACCCTTATATCTTTTGAACCAGTATTAATTCGGATATTTGGCGACTAATTTCGACTAATTAGCGACTAATTTTTTGTGTGATCAAAATTAAAATCCCTGATGGTGGCCCTGCCAGAATCAATGACACGACTGATCTAATTATTTTGGTAAAGTGTTTAGGAACCTTCACAAAATACCTAATAGGTAATCCATTTAGCCCTAGCCGGCTTTGATTGAGTTCCAGTTCTCTGGCACAGTAAGAAGAATTATTATATACTTACCTACTAAATTAATGTTTGGGACATAGATCTATGGTTTGGAATGAACCTTGGTATACTTATTTTACTCTTTGGAATGAACATTAGAACCTGGCATAGGAAGCGCACGCCGAACCACTGTGGTCTCGAATAGTCTTAAGTACCTACTTATTACATGAGTCATATAAAAGCAAAGGCAGCAACATCCCACTTTTTCATTTTGGCAACTTTTAATGCAGTATGGTAGTATTCCGGCAAGTTTACTTGACCGAATATTAAAATCATTTCAAAACCATCATCATCCTATACAAAATAGAGGTTCTAAATTGAGATTGGTAGCAAAACCAGCAACATACCCACGTAGTTGCGGCATAGACAGCAACATCCTTTTTTGACCAATCAGGTGTCACTATTCGAACCAACGGTGCAACGGTCGTTGTGTGTATTTTGCAGCAATATCCATGATTGACTGGTGCAAAACCACTAAAACCAGCAACATCCAATTAAGAATGGCGCAAAAGCAGCATTATCCACACATTGGATGCAACAACAGCAACATCCTAAATGTATTACTTTATTTTGGTAAATGTAGTGTTTCTTAGAGAATTTTGTTTTACAATATCTGATTCTATCATCATTAGTTATCTATTCTTGTAACATAATGTAACTAAAAATTGGTACATGCAACGTAAACAAAAAAAGACGTCTCCTGCCTTTTCAGTAAAAGTGAATGTTGCTGCTTTTGCTTCTATATGACTCACATGTAATATCGAGGGCTGCAACCCATTCAAGGCCTGAGTCTGTCAAGGTTTGCTTCTATTTACCAACCTAGACCTTCTAACCTATAATAAAATTGGTGCCTTAATACGACAACACAGGTATTATCTACTATAGGTCACGTTTGGGTAACCTAAGAATAGTTTATTGCTGTACTTAACTATTTTATTGGGGTTAATTTCCATAACCTCAACAAACCTCAAGCATTCATGGCGATAATGCGCATGCGTGCATTGGGACGCAATGATGGCATCTCGTAACCAAGGCAACCGGTTTTGGCGGGAAGCGCCCACGCTCGCGGCTATGTCAGCTAATCCAGCGGAGACATTCATCACACGGCTTACGGCGATAACTAAACAGTCACATTCGACCGCAGTGCACCGCGACGAGCGACCGCCGCGCTATCCGACGACAGCCCCGGCTGATCGAAAATTCGCGAATGTTAACAGATGTCTAACGTAAATAAATAAACTAGCTTAGAATTTAGGTACCACGAACAAAACGATTAGATTAGAGTCATATCCCAGTAGTGTCGCCTGATTAGATTCTTATTGTACGAGTACCTGCTTGTTGAAATCAGAGCAGTGAGCAGGTGAGTCAACTCATATTTTATTTATTTTATTTGTAAGTAGTCATAGAGGCCATAGGTGGTGAAATATCATGAAATACTTATAATAACTATGTCTGTGGTATACTTACCTACATCGCTCCAGTTCAAATAACTAAATTCATAATCAATAAATTGTTGATTGGGACTAGATGGGTAGGTATTAACCTGAAGCCTGAATATTTTTAATGCTTTCGTTTAATAGAATTAAAACAAACGTATTTACTAAGATACTTTTCTTTAAAATTAATGTAACTTATCTACTGTGTATCTTTGTTTGAATGCTTTTCGAAACCCAAGCAGAACTAGTATTTCAGTGCAAAGATACATTTCGCCAAGCCTTTTTAATACACAACTGGGATCTCTTTGCCGGCAGCATATTGAGAAAAGTAAGAAAAAAGAGAAGAGTGTTTTAAGTGATAAATTCGAGTTTCTCGAGGACAATGTACGTAATAACATATTTAAGTAGGTCCATAACTGAAAGCCTGTATTGGAAAAACCCTTCAGCGCTAACCAAACGGCTATATATATTGGAAGAGTGACACATAACTAGCTGCGAATTAATACTGATACATCGAGTCATAAATAGGTAGGTATACTTAGGTAATCTATTAAGAAGACTAAACCGATACCTAGGTACTTGAGAAAATAGAAAATATGAGTAGTGCGTCCAAAAGGTAAAAATAATACATTTTCACTACTTCTTTAACACAACAAGTTTTTTCCCGAAAATATTTACTTAGGTACAATAGGATGGACGTTAACTCAATCTCCACACACTTATCTCAATTGACAGTCACTTCCAATAGAATAATCTTCCTATTGTGATACAAGGCTGTACGGTGTGCAAAACATTTTAGAGCCTTCTTTAGTAAATAATGAATTTCTGCAGTAATATTTACATGTTTATAGTGTGTGTCACGTACCTACGCGTGCGTTTCGTTTTATTTTTCTGGTGACAAAAATATACCAAGGATTTTGTAAGAATTTGATTTTTTGTGCAGAAAGCCCGCCTTATAGTATTAGTAAAATTTGTTGTGTTGATTAAATAGGCATATTTAACAACCATAGTATCTACTAGCTAAATTATACTGGTTTACGCGAGAACTGTGACGGTAGAATAACCTACGTAAGTTCTATACTCGTAGATTACTGATACGGTAAAGTGTTACATTCTAGCATTACAGCCTACAAGTAGCGAGTATTTGTATTTTTGTAGTTCTTATGTTACAAACATTAACATGATTGCTACTCGTCGTTCCGATGGTAGTCTCCAAGTATTTGCATACACATGTCAATTAGTTCACGAGTATTGTTACTTATTTGTTTGTCAATCAATTACCACGTATTATCGGAGATCTGAGAACGTAACGTGACAGCAGCCCCTTCGTGTGTCGCACAAATATTACTAGCACATATCTTATTAGTCTATTGATTCCTGAGAGACTTTGTTGTTGTCGGCTTTGGCACGCGAAATGACCTAATATTCATATCGATAGTATCAAAGGAGTCGTGTTTACCATCTTAGGCTTGATTGTAAATAACGACCTTAACATTTTGACCTCACAGTAAAATGTTTCCTGATGATGTAGTAATGAAATGCATGCGCTCGTCGCGGACGAAATGGTCGATGACGGCATGCTCGGCCCCAGCCACTACCGGACAGGTTATCGGCAAATGAGCTCAATTGAGACAACACTTGTTCTGATAAAAGGCTGTTATTGGATAACTGAAGCTAGACAACCGTATAGCAAGCATTCAATGTCAAATTAATTAATACCTACTTAGTTATTAACTTAGCGTCGCCGTCGATAGGCAATATGAATAATAACAAAGTGAGTACTCATAGGAGTAACATGAATAATTGTTATTCGGAAAATAAATAACTTATTGTGGTTTGATGTTCAAGGACAACCTTGAAACGTCTGCCATTATATTTTATTAAAAAAGAAAGTATCTACATAACACGCAAGGGATGGAATAATGGCACAAAAATAAACTACGTACCTATCATAAATACCTATAGGTAAAGCTATGTATGAAAGAAAAAGAAAACATGTAAAAGTTTGAATATTCGCGAAGGCTTCAGGGCGCAGCGGATGGCCCAAATACGATTTTATTAATTTTTCACGACGACAGTGACTCGCACGAGCTGGCACTGAATTAGCTTTTCTTTCAGCCCGTGACAAGTTCTGTATACTTATGTGTTTAGTTACTTATAGGTATACTGTTGTTATTGTTGCATGTATGGTGGGAATATGTTATCCAGTTTACATGACGACTACTTTTTCGACATCTGGAATTGCCAAAAACGACATATGGGATGGGTTAGGTAGTACCTACAGTTAAGTACTTATTAAAAATTACCTAAACCTATTTGAAAATAAAAGATTTCTGAAATTTCTATCTGCGCCCTTTCACCCGCATGAATCTCGATCCCGTCGGAATATCGGGATAAAAAGTACCCTATGTTTACCCATGTGCCAAATTTAATCTAAATCCGTTTAGCCGTTAAAGCGTGAAAGCGTAACAAACAAACAACCTGATTTTCGCATTTATTATACAAGGTTCCACCCGCCTATGCCTATATATATGCCTAGCCTATGTCCTTCCCCGGGATGCCATCTATATCCTTGCCAAATTTTGTCGAAATCCGTTCAGAGGTTTAGGCGTGAAAAGGATTACCTTTTCACGCCTAAACCACTGAACGGATTTCGACAAAATTTAAACAGCCAGACAGACAGAGTTACTTTCGAATTTATAATATTAGTATGGATTAGTTAGGATAAGTTAGGATTAGTATAACATGAACCAAGTATTTATAGGTACTTAATTATTTATTCCGAGCGCTGCAGCGAGGTACGGAAGAAGTAAGAAAGTTGATCGAAATGGTCTGCAGGAAAGTAAATTAAATTAATAATAAACACAGGCCATCGGCTTATCAACTACCTGTACCATTAAGTATTCCATTTCCTTCGATTGATTTGTATATGTGGTTTCTGTAATTTTCTTGGTAAAATAAATTAAGAATATCAAATTAACAGTACTTAGAATAAAATACTCTTTGTAGGTACTCTTCGTTATACCATACTGCAATGTAAAGAATGCAAAAAGAATAGGTAATATGTAAATGAATCTCGGAATCTCGGAATATCGCAATATCGGAATCTCGGAACGTAAGTTCCGATATTACAATTCCGATACTGAGTGATCCGATATCGGAATATCAATATCGGTTTTTTTTTTCTATATTTTGAGTTTTAAACTAAACCTATATTTTAGATCCTTGTGTAGCGCTGAGCGCGACAGCGCGCTACCGTATTCCCGTTGCCAGCTCAATTCGGATTTTCCATCTGGAATTTCTCAGTAGCAGTCTAGAGTCTGGATTACAGCCCGATTAATGGCAATAGGCTTGTCCCCTTTTACATGTAACTGGAGCAAAACTAGTGAAATGTGGGTGTGCTATAGCCTAACACTTCGAAGAATATACGCATGATGTTAAGTACTAAAAAGTAACTAAATATGTGTGAGACTAGGCAATAATATGGAAGGATGATCATAAAATGGCACGTTAAGCAGTTGGTACCGGCTGTCATTCATAGTAGAGATGGGTTTTAACAGGTTAAACACGATATCTGATATCACTGTTACTGTTACAAAAAAATAACAGATCAAAATTGAAATCTCAATTGAATATGTTCTTAATTTTTTTTTTGTTTAAAGTCGAATGTCGTATCGGAAGTTTTAACAGTAACAGCCGCGGTAACAGTCTTGAGGATCTGTTATTTTAAGTAGCAGTTATGTTTTATGGTTAGGAACAATTGTCATCTGTTATATTTTAATATCTGTTATTTCTATCTGTTACGATAAATACACCTCACTTCTAATTCATAGACCTTTGCCAGTCGTTACGGGTAGTCAGAAGTCCAGAAGCCTCAACCAGTCTTTGCAAGTTCCTTGGTTGTGAAAATCAGCTATGCAGTCGCTATATGTAACTAATGTAATACTGGTATTCAGCTGTATCTGGTTAGACTGGAAGCCGACCTCAACATAATTGTGAAAAAGCTAGATTGATTGAAATAACAAAAGTTACAAATTAAGTGCATGATAAAATGGGCAGTATATTTATAATATTGAAAGGTTATCATAAAATAGTAAATACAGTAATTACAGTGGGCATACTTATAACAAAACAACGAATGTTTGAACTTAATTAAAAAAATACGATTTAAAATGTTTTTTATTGCACTCAATCCAACCTCATACCGAATTTGTGCAATTTTTAAAGATATAACGAAATTCCGATATTAATATCGGAATTCCGATATTGAGATCTAATACCGGAAATCAGTATCAGAATTGAAAACCTTCTGATATTACATGCCCTAATAGGTAATCAAACTGACCTGAATGAACCTACAAGATACTTTTTTTAAGACACTGCCTGTAGGTACCGGCGCAGCTCGTAATATTATAAACTCCAGAATAAAAGATCCAGGATAAAAGTAGCCTATGTCCATCTCCAATTGTGCGTGTGTGTGTGTGCCAAATTTCATCCAAATCCGTTCAGCCATTTAAGCATGAAAGAGTAACAAACAAACTTACTGATTAATACAGGTTTTATTAACTTGAAGTAGGAGAAAATCACATTTAAAAGTTGATACATATTAGTGGTCGGGACTGCAACTACCTGAAAAAAATTGGGAAAATGTCCTGTGCTGGAAAACCTAAAATAATATGTATTATATGTATCCCAGTTTTTTATTGAAATAAACTTTGGTTATGGACGGGAAATTAAAAAAAAAAAACGCTTTTTTTAATCAAATACACTATTTGTTATTAAGCTTGACTTTACCGTTAGCGAGGTTATCTACTTAATTGAAGTACTGATTAGTGAGTAGGTAAGTAGGTACTTCATGAGAACAACAAACAACTAACCAACAAGTTTATTGTTTACAAACTGAGTTTACAAAATAATGTTTTACTAAAATCTGTTAATATATTCCTCCAGAGCATATTTCGGCCACGGCAGCCAATCTCATTCTCAACACAGACTAGCCTTCGGCGCGGGAGATATTATAGACTATAGTGCACAAGTGTGTGCGCAGACACAGGAGCACTCTCTCTTCCCTCACTCTCATAGTCCGATGGGATTGTAACCCAAAATGAGCGGAGAGAGATCAGGTGCAGGACCGACGGGGTTATCACACCGCCAACTTCCAAATTCCGGGCTGTTACTAAGAAATTCCTAATGGAAAAAACCCAATAACACCGTGCCGTTGCCCGTCCCGGGATTCGAACCCAGGACCCCACGCTCAGCAGTCGTCCTTGCGACCATGAGACCAACGGGGCAGATGAATGTATAATGAAGAGTAGGTAGGTAGGTAGCTACTAAACTCAGTTATATACGGACAAGTATATGATACGCGTTTCCTAGTGTGCGATACGTAGGAACGTAGGAACAAAATAAATCAGTACTTAACAAACCTGTCACTCAGGCTTTAGGGTTGTGGGCGACGAACGGAGGCGTTTCAATGAGTAACCCAACTAGTTTTACCATATACATACTGTATGATGGCAATTGATTTAGCGATATCATGAATATGATCCCCATTGTTTGTTAAATGATACTTCGAAGATCACACATTCTATAATATTATTTATTACCTCATTTGTTTATATTATAATCAGCCTATAATGATCACAGGCCTCCTCTCGGTGAGAGGGAGTGGGCCGTAACCACGCGGGCCCAGTGCGGCTTGGTACATGTCACATGTGTTTTGAGAGCTGTGGTGATGAAATAATTTACAAGAAGTAAAGCATGTCTGGGTTCGAACCGGGTTCGAACTGGGCCACCACTGCTTTGACCACACTCCCTGGATAGGTATTGCACAAGGATAAAAAAAGTAAGCCTGGCGCACATTCTCAATTTGGATGAATATCATCTGTAGGTAAATGAGTTACAGACGATTGCGTAACAACTTTCAAGCTTTTATTTTGGGATTTACAACGCTTTCGCGAATTCTAACAATATTGTATATCTACATTGGAAGTGTTTCTCGCAATTTAAATCTTATAACAATAAATTCTACCTATCTGCTAAAAATAAAATATTACGTCAACCAGTAGATAACTGTATTTACGAATATGCACAATAAGGCACAGGCGCTGATTAATCAGTATCTAAATGTAGCGAAGGACAACAATAAAGAAGATAGTTGGCGTAGTGGTTCTTATTTGTAGGTAATTTGTTATCGTGTTCAATAGAGAAGGTAGTCTATCTGGGCATAGGCTAATTTTTATCTTGCATGTTTGTAAGTATTAAAAAATACCCGCAGGCCAAGGCGCGGGCATGAGCTAATTGAAAATAGAGACTAGGACACTGAACCAAATTGTTTTATTTTCATTATTAAAAAACATGCCGCCGGGCAGTCTTCGGTGACTGCCAATAGAAGTGAAAACTAAGTAACATTAATTCATTTCTTCAAGCGTGACGATGACGCGAGTTCTATGATTTTTGTTCACCCAAAACCTGCTTAGCGAGCCTAAAGAAGTTTTCACTTAAAAAAATCAATACTTTTCACGCAGCGAATAGTACCTAGATAATTCATAAAGGAATTTATCATTATTTACCTTATGGATGAACTAAATGCCACTTAGGTATGTATAACCGACAGTAAAACTTCCGGTTGTTAATTATGTAGGCCCAACACTACATGGGACCGCATGACATTCTAACTTATGTCACGTAAGCTGTAAAAGGAGTAACAACTTTCTACGATACCTACCTAGATTTTTGCGAAACACAGAATCCATCCATATAGAGGTACAAATATGTGGGACGATCTTTTTTCTACATTTGTTTTAATTTCTCATTCCAATTGGTGCTGTGTTGTTTGTCATCTGTATTTTGGTGTGATGGTATATAGTTTTCGTCAGGATTCATAACGACTCTTTAATTGCTTTGACATTTCGGTGTTAGTGACTTTCAAACTTAAATGTTATAAATTCATTGTTGTTAACTGTCGTGTAGATTTATGTGGGTGTATGGTTTGTGTCTGCAATTGATTTGTAAATCTTTGTGATGGTTTTTTCCCTCCTTTCTCTCATGTAACTATGATAATAAAGTCTACTCATTTTAATCCATTATACATGGATACTCCATATACATACTTATGTATATGGAGTATCCATATTCTCAGGAACTCGTCGAGATATCAAGTTGAAATTAATATTAAACACGGTATACAGTCCCTTGAGCTCTAAAAAACTACTACAGCTTCTAACAACGCAATAAAAAAATACGGCCATTTATGCGACATAGGTATACATTTATGATACTCGCAAATAAATCAATACCTTTAGAGTACTTCCCGTTACCTAGAATCATGAAACTTGGCGCAAGAAGCAGGATCTCATAGCACTTAGTACCTAAAGGAAAAAGTCCGAAAATCGTTCATTTGTAGTTTTCTCACAAAACAACTTTTTTTGCGATTAATAACTTACATTTGCCGTTGGACAATTGACCATCACTTATTCTGTCAATATTGTGCGTACTAACTTAATTTTTTTTATAATAATGTCGTCCCAACTACGGAACCCTTCATTGTGCGTGGTCCTGGAATTGGCCGGTTATTTTCTTTCAGTCTCATATATAAAAAAAATATATCTATAAAAAAATAAAAATCCAGATATATTAACGGTCTCTTATCGCTAAAGCCTCTAGAAGACTCAAATATCCGTCTGTTCCTGTCTAGATTATATAGGCCTACCTATATAACCTTATGTGGTAATCCACATCATGTGAAGTTTGCTGATAAAATAGTTGCCTAAATGACTGAATTAGAAGGATGACGCCATCTCGTCTCGTAAGATATACATACATATATAGACTGCTAGATAAAATCATATCCCTTCCTTTTGGCTTTGCCGTAGTCGGGTAATACCTAGACTCGCGACAATCTAAGAAGTCCTTTTTGACAGCTATAAAAACGCTTTGTGTAGCGACGAAAAAAAAATTGGTTTCTTATAAACTGATTCTTGAGACATATCGATTGAACATGATTATAGAGTTTGTAATCCACGATTTTTTATTTAGTCTGAGTCCACGACCACGACTTATCTACATTGCTTAAAACGGATTCTCAAGGCATAACGTTTTATTACATGTACGAGAACGAAACGTCAAAACGGGCTTAGATTGTCGCGAGCGTGGTCGCGAGTCTAAATCAACGAAATAAATAATTCAAATTAATAGGACGACCTCATTAGAAAAATATTATGCATTATGTCAAATTTTGACATACCTACTTACCTATTGCAATTTCTTAATTTATTATTTTATTGGGAATTGATTAATCAGATTTTACATATTTATTTATGTCGTGATATAAATCAAAATTATACTTTCGTACACGTATTTAAGATATTCATTAACTATTTTTTACCGTGTTGTCGTGAAGTTATAAGAAATGAGTAGATTAGCGAATCAAACGCCTCAGCCGAACTCTGCGATGCCAGTAAGCAGCATTTATGTATTCACTTGTATTCATTCCCCCCATAACAGGCCAAAGGTAGGAGTTGGAGGAATACCGAGTGGTTTTAGTCCGTACGGGTCTGAAAGACCCTTCTGCCCACCCAGATACAGGCGTGGGACATTTTTGGAAAACCTTAAGTCAGTATCATATTAGGTACTTACTTGGAAAAGATAACGCAAAAACGTATGCGTAATTGCCCGGATATCCAAAGGTTCATGTAATGTAACTATTACCCCTTCGGATGTCCGGGCCATTACACCTGTTGCAAGTATCTATTAAGATCCTGGTTTTCCTAAATTGGTTTTTTGAACAAAGTTTTTCATAGAGAGGTCTGTTATTCCGAAACTTGATTGATCTTTCTGAATGAAATCACTGCTGTCAGAGCTATTAATAAAATAGTGATTGACCAACAGAAATAAAACAACAAGGTGATCAATTAAAATTCGACAGCAAAAAAAAGTATAAAAGCATAATTCTATTTTTTGAGGCATGAAACTGGGCATAGTTTTGTATTGTATTGTGATGCTATTCGTTTTACCGTATATTTTAGAGCTCTATTAGAACTCCAAGGCCTGTTCGCACTGCGTCATCGATATCAAGGACTATCTATCCGTGCGAGGGTCCGATGGGCGTTCGGCAGAACCCATGGACTCCCACTACCCGCCGAGGACCCATAGCTGCAATGGCGTCCAGTCCCGGACCTGCAGTTGTTTCCCTCCCCACTCTTATAGGTAAAATAATACGCAATACGCATTGCTTGTTTCATAGCACACATAGTACACCTGTAGCGTAGTTTTTCTGCACGGAAACGCCATTTTATCGTAAATCACGTTTTAGGTAGAATAGTAATGTAGTTCCGCAAAACACGTTTTTTATAAAATACTAGCCGATGCCCGCGGCTTCGTCCGCGTGCATGTCGGTTATTATTATAAGTACTAAAACCTTCCTCGATAACCACTCTATCTATTGGTGAAAACAGCATAAAAATCGGTGCAACGTATCAGTGAGTTTATCGCGAACAGACAGACAGACAGACAGACGCGGCGGAGAACTTTGTTTTATATGTTGTGTTTTGCTATTTTGCATTTCTTAATTTTAATAAATGACGGCAGTTAAAAATATTTATTGATAGCGTAATGGAATGGAACACATGAATTTATAAACATATTCATACGACGAACCACATGAAATTATAATGAGGTAAACTATTCTTCAACAACACCGCCGTTTTGTTCAAATATGTATCCAAAATAATAAAGTGGAAATTCCAGTATATGTATATGTTCTTATGTAAAACAGGGATTGTTTAAAATGTAACGTGAAATTCCATATTTTTGTTCAAATACTTAATAATATGTCGTGTGTTTACGTGGCTGTGTACATAGTGCATAGTGTCGGTATGGTCATTTCTTTCGTGGCGTTATTTCGACCGGTATTGTTCGCGTCTCGTGCGCTCGCGCTTACGTCACCCATCCCACTCCAATAGAGGTTGTGTTTTGAGTTGTGAGATTATCGCCTGCGCACCGCAACACCGCCACCGGCCTTGCTCGTCCGCTGTTGATATACATACAAAGTGAGATCATACTTATAATGTTATTCGCCAAATAACTTCGCACATTTATTTATAGTTTCATTAGTAAGTAAACTAGTTGGATTGATATTGTGTTTAGCACTTGGATTCTTAATAAATGTAAGTAGGTACTTTAGAATGGTTCATAATCAAAGCACATACATTTCATTCGCACTTTCATAACATAACAATAAGACGTGTTGACAATCACTTATTGTTATATTAAGCAATTGCTTCTTAGTATGAGTTTTAAAAGGATTTCTATGAAATCTCATCGTCACATTAGTAAATAAGTGGAATGGTAAAAGCGTGGGTTGTGGACGAAAACATCGACCCCGTCCAAGGTGAGCTCTATCAGTGCGTATGCTACACAATATGGAGTGACATTGACCAAGCCACTCGTTAATACCTATTATGTTATACATCACGTATTCTGCAAAATTGTCCATGTTTGTATTCTTTCTATAAATCTATATGTTTAAAAAGTTGCAAGCGTTTATTATTATTAGTAATAACGCAGATAAATAAAATACGGATAAGAAAGAGTGTACCTACTTTTAAGTTTTGAGACGGTTTACCGATGTCATTAAAGTTATCACAGTCACAATTTCAGTCCATTACTAAATTCACCAAAAAGTCACAGAACAACGAATGTATCTCTTTCAATAATTCGAATTGTATGTAGAAATCTCCTGTAACAGGTATTTGTAAAGTCCAACACCGGTTTCACGAGTGTTTGCCTATACACCAAACCTGTCTTACAAAATGGTTATAGCAGAATAAGCCTCATTTAAATATATAAAAATACAAACACTTTGTGACGTAATAAGGTGTAACATCCTTTACCAACTATGGATACAGTGATGCGTCCCCTCTCGATAGGTACATCTCCTCTCCTCTGGGCATGTGATAAATTAGGTACCATTTTTTTTGAGGATGGGAAGTCATCAAATGACTTGACGATGATGCTCTGGGCGGAGCGGGAGTGCGCGTGTTCCTTCCCTGTTGCCAAGGGTCCCGGTATCCCTTTCGGACTTTCCCGCAAACTTAGGTACACGCGCCAAAGGAGATAAGTAACCAGTCACGCACACTACAAAACTAACGCTGCTGTGTAGACGATTCATTACGTACTGCTCAATGACAGCCACGCGCACGATAGTATATCATAATTTCGCGATGAAATCTAAGGCGTTCGTAGCCCAACGAATAATACCAATACTTACGAGTACTGCTGAGTGTGTTCGGTTCTCTGAAAGTGTGATTCTTTTTGAGATTTAAAATTTTAAGTTAAAGCAATTGGAATACTGTTTGTTAAGAAATGGTTTTATTTATTTAAAATAGCTTAAATAAATAAAACCATTTTTATTATATATCTTAATTTAAAAAATAAAAGAACATCACAAGTTAACATGTTTTATTATAAATGCACAATATATTTAGAACATAATTACCATTACATCTTTTTATACAATTACATAATAAACAATGGACGGAGTGAATAAACATGTCACATAGATAAATATATAAACTGATCCAGTAACAATAACATCACTCACACTCCAGTACCGCCGACTTATTTAACAATGGCTAAATATGCTGTAAAGTTTTGAAGAATACCTAGTATTAAGATTTCGTCTATTCAGTTATAACAACAAACAGCAAGTAGTAACAGACAGTAACACACAACAACAGTAACAGTGGCAGTAGTGTCAGTAGTTCAGTTGTAACATAATTATAAATTACATTTTAAAATATTAGTAAAAAAATAACAACATTTCAAAATATAAAATATAGTAACCCACCGGTATCGGGAACAGTATTATAATTATTACCAACACAGTTTCTAGGAAAATATTAGATTTAAATTCGTTAAAATGTCTGAAATTTAAAGGCAGTATAAATATTACGATAAGTCGGCGGTAATTTTCGATATTACACTTTCTCAAGATGATCTGTAATTAATAATATTAAATATTTTTTTCCGTGTATTGGCCTCCTTTTATTCTCCATAGTATTTTTCGTCCATCCTTATCTGATTTGAAACATTTTTCATCAGTAAATATGACGACATTATTTGCCAATCGAAGTGCCGATATTCCTTCGATTCGCGATTTTGACGGTGCACGGTGGATAATAAAAATGTCCGCGTCGGTTTGCAACATGACAAGCCGTCCGCTCGCAGGTGGTTCCGTACAGTTTGCATAGTGACGTTGTGTGCTGCTGCTGTTATGCTAGTCTTAGCGAATATGTATGGGTGGCAACAATCTCACGGTGCCGAGGCGAAGCATTTGTGTAAGCCAATAGTGTCGGTCCAGAGAGGCGACGACGGTTTATTTAGCCTGTCTCAGCGTGACGATACACCCACAGTCGAACAGTTTTTCTCTACAAAAAAACGTGAAAATATTAGAACTAAACATACACCTCCCAAATGATAAATTAAGAAATAAAATTCCTACACAATATAAATAAAATGAAGAGAATATATTTTTATATAAGATATATAAAGACAATTCATATATAAATTCTACATTTTATTGAAATTATTTATACATTTATAATAATAATAAAAAAGTAATATTTATATAATATAATTATGACACATATTATTCACTGTATTCACATAAAAAAAATATTTTTATCTAAATCTAAAAAGTGTTAAGCATTATTATTAATTGCTGAATGCTGCATATATTTAGAATTAATATCCTTTGATTATTATCCATATAAAATATGCAATTTACATTTTTAAATAATTTAGACAAAAAAACATTTCAACATTTTTATTATTATCTCCTATTCATTTACAAACATAATCATTATATTTTTGAATATTTCATTACAAAATACAGATGAAACATTTATTATAATACTGTGTAAAATGATAATGGTAATTATTTATTAATTATATCGATATAGTGACTGGGTATGCAGTTAATAAATAAATACTCCTGTGTAATTTTCTATTATTTTCAAATACTCATCAATCACTACAATTCGTTAAATGAGACACAACAGACTCTCATTGAAATTACTGGGTGGTGATATTATGTCACCGATAAAATACAATATTTTTAATAATAATTTTACTTACCGATATGATTAGGCGCCTTGCGATTTCACTAACAGAAATATTTTGCTCATGCAAAACAATAATCTGAGCTTTTTGAAATATTGTTAAATGATGCATAGTCTCAGTTAATCAATTTATCACAATCACAAACTTCGTAAAAGTGCAAAAGAAGGAGTGTAGGTGTAGTTGCTAATGCGAACTGACTCATACTTAAGTTCACAATTGTAGGTAGGAATATATTTTTAAAGCGGGTTAGCTTCTAAACTGGCAAATAATTTTAAGTAGGCGAGAAACTTGTAGATTCTCAAACCGGTCAGAATATCACTTTATCAGTTAGTATATTAAATTCTAAGTTACAAAAACAATATTTAAGTATAACCTTGGATTGAACTCAAACCGTTTGTTACTGTAGGTTGAATGCTTACCAGTTACGCCACAAGAGCGTTAATTTTACATTGCGAAATTATGATATACTATAATTTAGAAGACATTAACACACTCACTCTACGAATGCTATGTGTGCGTGACTGGTTACTTATCTCCTTTGGCGCGTGTACCTGAAGTATAGTTGATCAGTTTTTTGAGTTGTGAAGGTCTGATAGCTGTGTGGCCCCAAATGCTACTCTAGCTCGGAAGAACAACTGAACACCCTGCTGTTACCAAAGTGGAGCCAGGACTTATAAAAAATGATTGACTTGGAAACGCTTTGACGTAAAAATTGTAGGTATTGTTGAATACAAATTGGACTCATTTTATTTTATTAAAGATAGAAAGTTGTATTGAATCATGCCCAGAAAGAAGTCAGGCGAGTTGAATGCATAATGTTTAATGGTTTCTAATTTCTGGTGTTCTACACAGGAAAACCACCGCAAGAATCTCGCAGAGCTCGGGCCCCAGCCTTTACGTTCGGGCATAAGCTTGATCCACCTGGCTCCAGCACCGCTAGGGCTGGCCCTGGACCCAATTCGTACAACACAGAAGGAATGACAGCTAAAGGTAAGTTATCTACAAATATCATAAATGTGAAAGTGTATTTGTTAGTTTGTCAACAACAACAACAACAGATCGATGTGATTTTTTTCATAGATATAGTTTTTGGGCGACGACGGGAACGACATAGGCTTACTTTCCTCCCGGAAAATGTACGGTTCCTAAGAGAATTTCCATGCGGTTGACACCGCATGCCTTATACCGCATTCATATAAGGCAAGCTCTTTCTCCACAAAAGAGAAATCTGTCGTCACAATTGTGCCAGTTTAAGTGAATCGATGGCATCAAACCTATAAATGAGTCGCATGTTCAGAGGACATTTAGCCGAAACTACTTCCCAAATCGCCTACGACAGTCACATGATTTGGGCGTCAAAGCGGTCGTTTTCAGTGCCTATAAAAGCTGGCTGATATTGTTTTGAATAGTCATTATAACGTAACGAAACTATCAGCACATCTAATATAGCTTAAGTTCCTACATGAAGGTCGAGGTCAAAGGTTGACCGCTTGATTGTGAATATATTGATTTTAAATGGCTAGCCTCGCCCACTCATGACAAATACCCTGTAGCTAGTAGAGCACATCCGACGACTGCAGCGTATGGAACAATCGAATTTACTTGTTCTTAGCTTGTATAATAGAATCGTGGGTAGCCGTCCACAATTGTCGTTTACTGGATAATTGCTCGGGTTGCCTGTATGCTCGAGCAAAACCGTTTATCTTTCTATAGGCAATTATACAGTCTACCGACCACGAATTATACGCAGTATTTAGTCTGTTTGTCTGTAACTCGATCATTAACAATCTTGTTTGTTTGTTACGTCGTGCAAGTACGAGATGTTAGTAAGGAGCATAAAATGAGCATTGTGCACGACTGAAAACAGAATTAGCTCTTTAAAATTGTCTTGTGGATTCTCTGAAATAAATATTTCTTCCAGAACACCTTTAGGATTTATAATATCGTGATTCATGCTGCGACAAATAATCTGTAAGTGGGTCATGACTGCAGCCTGATTTACATATAGCGATGTCGTCTGCAGTGGTATTTTATACTTGTTTACTTAGGCACTTAAAATGTTTAAAGTTGTACTTACGTGATTATTTTCATTTTCCTCATCGTGTCTACCTACAGCATAGATCCTTTCTTATATTTATCCATTGTGGCAAGGTTGTTTTGAGCTGAAAAACGAACAGTACGTAGGTATGTAAATAAAAAGCTGTCGCAGTTTTTAAACAAAAACCTCAATCAAAGTTAAACTCGGGGCACCGATTTTTTTTCCAGTAGGCACAGCCATATAGGTGCCGTTCTGATCTGACATATTATTCAATGTCATTGAATTTGAATTAAACTTGCTATTTACAATGTCAATGATAAAAAACAATACGTGTAGGCGGGAATTAAATTCTGTAGAATGATATTCCTGTTCCTATTCATGAGACTATTGCGCATAATCTTTTTCCTTCAATATGTACCGATGAACTTGTTGATAGAACCTAGCCTAATTGGCAGCAAAATTGACGACAGTCGAAAAGACAAAATAATTAAAAATAAAAACAGCAATCATCGAATCAAGAATGAATATGCCATATGTAGATATATCTTAGTCGTGTATGTTTATGTTCTTAATTGGACAATTACTGTGGCATTGGATGATCGAACAGTTGCTAAGTTTCTCCGGCTGCTGCATTTGGTCGATGTCTCCAAATAAGTCCCTACGTGCGAAGGTGATCGGCTGTCGGTGAGTCAGAGCCGTGTAGGTGCCGGTCGGACCCCGACAGTGTCGACTCCATACAGGCTCAGTCGCGCATACAACTCGCTTCACTCGCCACTACACCGTACCTAGGGCTTGTTCAAACAAGTTGTGTTTAGGCTATCAGTGCTAGAAGGATCACGAGTGCAGTGTTTCAGTTACGACTTGAACGGGAGGATTTATTTGGTAAATTATTTTATTTTTAATAAATCTTATTATTGTAATTAACTTGTGTCATGTACTCAATTAAAAGCCATAGGTGTACAATATTTCCTATTAGGTTAATAGGTAAAGGCCAAAGTTAATTTTAATTGGAATGGTCGGGCATTGAAACATGAGAAATGTCAAGTTAATATTTAGAGCAATAAATTAAGTTGCTTTTGCTGTACGCCAAGTATGATTTATGATCTTACAAGAATGTTTAACATGTTCAAATAAGACCTATACGTACAAATACCTCGATCTATACGAATACTGAATAACATTGGAACATTTGCTTTTAGATTTCACATTGAAAATATGAAATGTCGGTTTTTAATTGTAGTTAAAGTTAATCCTGTAAATAATGACATGAAGTAAATTAATATAGGTACTTACCCATGCAACTGAATAGTTGTTACGACCTGAATATTTTCAATACAGGATTAATACAAGCTTACTTCGTGCGGCGTTCGCATAACTCAACCGAAGAGCTTATTATGCGGCTTTTATTAGTTCACTGAAGCTGTAAATACTGCAACCGTAAAAGTTTCATTAAATTCTGCATAGGTATTTGCTGCATCACTTGCGTGCGTATAAAATAGAAATGCTAGATTTTTCTACGTGGGAATAAAATGTGTATTTCTTATACCGTGTCACAGCGAGGTCAAATCAATATGTAGGAGTAGGTAGTATATATAGGTAGTAGATAGCCGTAACTAAAGAATATGAAAAACATATTTAGAGTGAGCGGAAAAAACTACCAATTTCCCTGCACCTTCTAAAAGACGACTGAAAGACAAAGATCCACAATGACAGCCGGGACCAACGGCAAATGTAAAGATGGTCACCCATCCACCGACCAACCCCGGCAAGCGTAGCATAACCTGCAGGCGTAGCATGGCACTTTCTATCTCTACGAAGAATAGACATAGCTTTTTCTATACAAAGTGACAGTTCGTTTCTTCATTTTTGACATCCACCGTAGAAATGTTTCTACAATCTCTCATTTTGTCTTTCATTTCTAACGATCTTTGTCTACGTCTTTTTGTAGGTAGACTATTTCGGAAGAAAGTTTTCTATCCTTACTGTCAAAATCACACTGACAACCGATAAATCCTATGACAAAACAAAGAATTCTGAGTCGAATTATGTAAAAGAGTGAATTTCGTAAAAATTGCAGTTGACTCTTTCTACTTTACTGCCGTCTCGCACTATCTACTGTCTACAGGAAACGTCATTTTTGTCTACTCTTCCCTCGACAAAACGGTGCTCATGCTACGCCTGCTGGTGGATCGACCCAGTGCGGCTGTTATTACTTAGCCACGAGCTCTCACTACTGCACCAGCACTGTTGTCGTCTCAATATGAAAAAAATAATAATATAGCTGACAATTTCAAAGATGTAGACACATAAGACATAGTCACAGACATTGAACATATCTTATGTCATAACAATACTTACATACAATCAACCGCACGTCTATGGTAACAGTTCGACAGCGCTTAGCTCGTAGCCGTAAGGGCGTTTTTCGTAATTCGAGTGTTAACACTGACGTGCGGTTGGGCGTACAATATCTCCCGCTTGACCGAACAAGCAGGCCGGTCTGGTGCGCCGGCGGCGTCTCTTCACGGTCGCTGGCCGCCGCCCCGAGTAGCGGCGACTCCTGCGCCGTGCGACTATGAGCCCATCAGATCAGTCCGGGCCGTGTACGACCATGCTCCGGCTTTCTCCATCGGCCTGCGAGTGAACCCCCCAAAAGCCAGCGGCAAATCGCCAGGTTTCTTTACGACCTTTTCGTAGCATCTGCCTTTGGTCATGTCATGTAGTTTAGCTTGAATTCAATCTTGAATCATTCAGTCACTTTAGAAATTCAGCTGTAAATATATCTTCAGACCTTCATACATTTTCTAATATTTATGTTTTACGCTTACTTATGTTTGGTAAGTGCTCTGCTCTCAGCCTTTTGGTCAAGTAGTTCAGCTTAGAATCCATCTTAAATCTTGAAACATGTTGTACTCGTAGCTGTAGGACAGAATAGCATGCAAGTCACTTGTAGACTTTCAGTTGTAAACATACCTGCATACATTTTCTGGTTCTACGTTTACTTATGTTTATTAGTACTGATGTCTCTCTGCCTTTGGTTGCGTTGTTCAACTAGCCGATCAAGTGTGTAGCCTTGATAATACAGTACTGCGTACCTGTACTTAGGTCAGATTAGCATGATTTACAAGTCTCTTGTGGACTTACAGTTGTAAACATACTCGTATGTTCCAATATTTTATTTCATTACAATACACGTCTTACACATTATGTTCTGCGCTTACATATTTTTTTGGCTTCAGTTTTTGTTCCTTATTGCGTTGTCTGATCCTAAGGACCTACCGCATCAAGTGCACTAAACTCTTAAATTGTTTAGTTTGTAGTCCTTTGTTTTGATCCTTTCAGTCTTTTGTTTTTGTTACGTCAATATTATGATAAGAGGCTGCTGGTCATCTAGCTTTCCCGAGATTCATTTAAGTAGGTATGTAGGTAGCTGCGCCGTTTCATCGTTTGATGCCTGATGTCATTTTTATTTTTTGTTCATTCGTTGTTTTTGTGACACATTGTTTTGCTATGATTTATTACCGTGCTTTATAATGTCAGCATTATTCACGCGATATGTGGTAAACTACATTTTATATAGTAGGTATGGCACCCGTTCAAACCTACAGTATTGATTAGCACACTAAACTTATGGCCGATTTTTCCAACGCTAGATATCTTTATCCTAGGAATAATTTTGAAATTCTCCCAAAGTTTTCCTATATAAAAACTTTCAGACGGCAATTTTATTCCACGGATAAAAGATATCTGACGTTGGAAAAATCAGCCCTTACTTGAGTTATATCATAAACGTTCGATTGTATAATTTTCAGCGCCGAATACATATTCCATGCCCCCTGTGCTTGGAGAAGCAAAGGAGGGTGGTAAACGCGCAGCACCAGCGTTCAGCATCACGGGCCGTGGCAAGACGTTGGAGTCCAAGACCCCGCTGCCGGGACCTGGCACCTACACCACCGACAAAGCTGCCGCAGTACTCACCAAACGACCCCCTGCGTATACCATCGCGCCCAGGCGAGAGACGAAGCCAGCGACAGCCATCGTGCCCGGACCCGGAGTATATTGCCCCGAAAAGGTAATAAAAAAGTTTAATTGTTGGTAATTCATGGTAAAATAACAAATCGACGATGATGTCATCTATGAACTCATAATTATTATCCTTGGATATTATAATAAACAGCTTTAAAGGATGACACTTATATCATGAAAAATAACTGTCTGACCAATGAGTAGGTATTTGATGTTGTCCCGTCTTATTTTATTGCTTACATTAATCATTGTCTGTACCTCTGTGAAATAGTCCGAGTCGAGGCGAGGCGGATGATGTCAGCGCGCTCGTGAATTTTGTGCATAAATTAATGTCAGAATTGAATGCTTCCTAAATTCTCTCCACGCGGAAGTTTACTTCAGTGCCGGTAATAACGCCCGCACAGAGGGGTTGAATTGCTAGTGGGCGCGTATTTGCAACTAACAATAAAATTGGACAACATCAACCTTCCGCCTACTAATATCGACTTTGACTAATGCTTTTAACAAGCGATACATTATTATTATACCTAAGAGCATTATTGAACTGGTCACAGATTGGCAACATATGTTTTTTTCTCGACAATATCGTTAAAAGGGTTTTCGTGGAACATTTATATACCAAAACTTTCTGGTGCCTTCCGGGTCCTGTTTAAATGCTCTAAGGCTGTCTGTCCCTACTTACATCATGACATGTACTAACATTGGGGTGGGTGCAGGTGTGCGTGAACTTGCCGTGGGCGCCGGCGCACACGTTCGGCATCCGGCACTCGCAGTACGCGGGGCAAGCCGCCCACCATCCCGCGCCAGAAGAGATCGCCGCCCTCTAACCGACATCTATCTGTAACAAGATTTACTCATCCATCTCATTCACCGCCATGCTTTGTGGGAGCTGAGAACTTTCCATCGTTGTAGTAATTATTTATTTTGTGATGTATATAAAATTGTTTATTAAATATTCTTCTAAAAATCATTTTAACAATAAAATTATGTATTATCAGAAAACTAAACTTTTAACATTACCTACTTACAACAACTACATATGTGTGTTGTCTGATGACAAAACGCATATACATGATTTCCATAGTTTAGAGATTAGAGATCATTTTTAACATATTATTTGCATGTTGTCGCTGCTTCTACTGATCAGCTATTAACCAGGTACTTGTTTATTTTAATACTGTATAATTGTAGATGTTTATAATTCAGTTGCATAGTGTTAAATAGTTTCCTTACATAAATATAACTAATATTGGTTTCTGTAATTTCAGGGTAATAGAACTGTGCGCGACAAAATCGCAAGAAACACCTTTTCAAGAAAAATGAAGTTAGAAAAGTCTGAACAAGTTCCTGCTCCTAACGCTTACAGTCCCGAAAAGGCAGATAGAATGCTCAGAGAAAAATCACCCGCATTCTCATTCGGAACAAAAACCGAAATTGTCAAAAAACATAATGCACCTGCTCCAAACATTTATTCACCAGAAAAATCTTTGAACTCGCTTAAACATGGGCCTAAATATACTTTGGCTGGTAAAGGTGTAGCTGAAAAGCATGACGTAACTCCCGGCCCAAACTACTATAGCCCTCAAAAGGCAGATAAAATATTACACGAAAGTTCCCCTTCATATACGATGCGCTCGAAAGAAGTGGTCGAGAAATTTGAACAAACACCAGCTCCGAACGTCTATGCTCCAGAAAAGTCTATGCATATGCTGAATGGTGGACCTAAGTATACTATCTTAGGTAAAGGAGTATGTTCCAAGCTAACAGAAACTCCAGCTCCAAATAGCTACAGCCCCGAGAAGGCTGACAAAGTCCTTCATGAGAGCTCACCGGCTTATACATTCAGGATTAAGGATCAAACCGTTCTAAGGAGTGAGTCACCAGCACCTAATGTTTACGCTCCTGAAAAATCGATGCATATGTTAGACGGAACCCCTAAATATACTATGAGCGGTAAAGGCCACTGTGATAAAATTGAAAATACTCCAGCTCCCAATGCTTATTGTCCGGATAAAGCTGATAAAATGATGCACGAGTCGTCACCAGCCTATTCGTTCAGAGTAAAAGATCAAGTTATGAAAACTGACTATACACCAGCACCTAACATGTATGCACCAGAGAACTCTGTACAAATGTATCATAGTTCACCGCATTTTAGCATGGCGGGAAAAGGTCAGACACCAAAAACAGATTATGTCCCAGCACCCAATGCGTACAGTCTAGATAAGGCTGATAAACTTCTTCACGAGTCATCACCCTCGTACACTTTCAGACCGAAGACTGCTACGGATAAGCCAAGTGATACACCAGCACCGAATAATTACGACCCACACTTATTAGATGGTACGCCTAAATTTAGTATGTACGGTAAAGGCCACGATGCCAAACCTTCAGACACACCTGGGCCCGGCGTTTATGATCCACATTATATCGATGGAACACCAAAATATACTATTGCTGGAAGACATCCCGCAATGAAACCATCTGAGGTGCCAGCTCCTAACGCATACGATCCTCACATGCCTGATGGTACTCCAAAGTTCACTTTAGCTGGTAGAGGACATGATGGGAAGCCATCTGATACACCTGGGCCGAATTGCTATGACCCTCACTTACCTGATAATTCACCGAGGTATACGATTTCTGGGAAAGGACATGATGGCAAGCCTTCTGATACGCCTGGTCCTAATGTTTACGATCCACACTTGCCTTCCAATACCCCTAAATTTACTATGTCAGGCAAAGGGCCAGATGCTAAAATTTCTGATTCTCCTGCACCCAATAAATACGATCCCCATATTTTAAATGGCACACCACACTTCACGATGGCTGGTAAAGGACAACCCGGAAAGATTGATAACTATCCAGGTCCAAACGCATACCACCCAGAGAAAGGTGATAAGGTTTTGTTGGAGAGTTCCCCAGCTTATTCATTTAGAATTAAACATCCATTTCATAAACCAGAAGATACACCCGGCCCTAACACGTACGACCCCAGCAAGTATGACTACATGTTAGATGGCGCGCCTAAATACAGTTTTGGGTCAAAAGGTCCAGCTGATAAACCATCAAACTATCCCGCTCCTAATGCTTACAGTCCAGAAAAAGGCGACGGAATGACACATGAACATGCGCCATCTTATTCGTTCCGTCCGAAAATAGATGCGGCTAAAATATTTAATACACCTGGACCGAATGCTTATAATCCTGAAAAAGGCGACGACGTTACTCATCACCATTCTCCTGCCCACTCCTTAGCTCCAAGAGGCAATGACGTTAAAATCAACGACTATCCCGCTTGTAACGCTTACAATCCGGAAAAAGGTGACGGAATGACTCACGAACATGCACCATCTTATTCATTCCGACAGAAAATAGATGCGGCTAAAATATTTAATACACCAGGTCCGAGTGCTTATAATCCCGAAAAAGCCGATAACATCACTCATCATCACTATCCTTCCCACTCCTTTTCCCCAAGAGGCAAAGACGTGAAAATCAACGACTATCCCGCTTGTAACGCTTACAATCCGGAAAAAGGTGATGGAATGACACACGAACATGCACCATCTTATTCGTTCAGACCAAAAATAGATGCTGCAAAAATATTTAATACACCAGGTCCGAATGCCTATAATCCCGAAAAAGCCGATAACGTTACTCATCACCACTATCCTTCTCACACCTTTACCCCAAGAGGCAAGGAAGATAAAATAAATGATACACCCGGTCCTAATGTGTACAATCCCGAAAAAGCTGATAGGATTCTTTTAGACAGTGCACCTCGATACTCGTTCAGGATAAAGACCAATCCTCACAAACCGGAAGTTGTTCCTGCACCGAACAGCTATAATCCCGACAAGGCTGATAAAGTGTTGCTGCATTCTGCTCCTCAATACACGTTCAGGATCAAAACCGACAGCGTGAAAGCCGCTGACACTCCAGGTAAATATACATTCTTTGCATTGACACTGTCATTGTTTCTAAATTCAGGGTTACTATATTTCTTCATAAATATATTCTAGCTCCGAATTCCTACAATATCCCAACGCCCGTCGAAACTCCGTTGTATACGATTTCGGGTAGACATAAGGAACCAATAGACGAGCGGCTGAAGGTGCCAGCTCCAGGGACTTACAACCCTGAGAAGGGCTACAAGTTCATGTTGACTTACTCTCCACAGCATACTTTCGGTATCAAAATACATACAAATAAATTCGCTGAAACCCCTGGTGAGTTATAGTTTCACAGGCAGTAGTGGTGTTACTAATCACAGTAACAAAGCATGACGGCGAACTATGAACTAATAAATAATTGGATTTCATCTAGAAATTAACAACATTTTACGGTGGGTTTAACACATAATACTATAGGAATAGAAGAATAGGTCAAGCGATTAATCATAACAAGAGGACTTGGAATGCTGTCAATACAAATGTTTAGTAATGCAATATTTTAATGTTATTGCTACTAATTTCAGCTCCGAATACGTACCGCATCCCGTCTGTGTTGGACACCCCGGTGTACACGATGTCGGGACGTCACAAGGTGCCTGTGGACGACCGCACGCGAGTGCCCGCGCCTGGCACCTACTCACCCGAAAAGGTAAATTAACTATCAATTATTGGGTTATATACTTTTACTTTACAAGTTTGACTTGTATTGCAATTAGAAATCCCCTCATCGTCATTTCTATCTGCTGATAGAACCACTAGCATGCTATTTTACTTTTTTTTCTTTATACTCATTTTGTTACTTTCTAGCCTGCAGCACAGGTTCAACCTAGTTTAGGCAAATAATCAATTGTGCTCTATTTTAATTGTTAAAGTATTTATGGTAAATGTGCCCCTCTTATAAATAAACAACTATTATTATTATTTGTTAAGGAATTAGTTTCTGGAGATTTTATGGAATTTATTTTTTAACCATTTACCAAAGTCCAAGATCGAAATACAATATGTTTATGAATTAAAAACAAGTACTTTTCAAGAATCATAAATTATGTTATAACATTGTCGTTACAGGTGCAGATCAACAAAACGCCGCAAATAACCTTCGGAATCAAACACTCTCCTATGTTAGGACAGCTGAGACAATTAGAGCCGCAGCGCCCGACTGAGAGGACAACCCCAAAGTCCACCGATAACACCAGGGAAGTCACTCAAGTCCAAAGGACTGTTATCAAACAGAATAGGGACCAAATTGAAGATAACAGGAATGTTAATCAGCAAAACATTGTGGAATCAAACGAGACTAATGAAATCTACAACACTCGTGCGCATGTGACTCAAGTGAGACACGACAGTGAGGTCAGAAGCACGACGGTATCGCCCGAACCAGTTCAGCACCGAGAAACTTTATCGCAAGACATCGTGTGGATTCCTGAGAAGCCGATCCGCCGCGGTTCTTACACTATCGATACGTCCGACGGAAACGGATATTCTGAGCATTACCAGAACAGTGAGGTAATTCCTGTTGAGAATGGAGTCATAAGGTCCGCTGAACAGGGAGAAAGAGGAGGTAGGTGCACTGAGGAAAGGAGTAACGAAGTAATTAGAAGGGAAGGTTTCCACCAGAATGTTGAAAGGAATGTGAAGAATGCGAGTGCTCATGAGAAGAAACAGTCAGCTACGGAGGAAGTGCGGTCTAACACTGATGTCCAAAAACTTGCCAATGGTGGTGTTTCTAAGACGACGACCACAACTACTATTAGGAAGGTGGGGACTGCGGCAAGAACCGCTAACGAATCCACTGCAGTGACCCGCACCGCCACCGTTGTGACGTCACGCGACGTTGGCGTCAAGTAACTTGAGTCAGAGGCCCATTTAGCTGTAGTAATGATCCTACCAACATAACCTATTAAATAATTTACAATATTTTTGAATGATTAACCTTGTAAGTCGCCTTGATCTTTTTACGATTACGAAAGCTTTATTCTACTCATAATACAAGCTATTTATTAATTTATTTACCCAATGTTTCTGATTCGTCTTTCTATGAACATTTTAGAAAAACGATATCTCTTGTTTTACAATTATTTTACTCGTCTCTTTATAACGCTATTGAAATTAGTTTTATAAGTAAAATGTTTTTTGACAATTAACATTAAGAACTAATATTTGTTATACATACCTTGAAAATTTTATTAATAAAGTTTTTATTACATATAATTAATCTTATTTCAGTATTTTTTATGGAGCTCGAAACGTAGGTATTCCAGTGTTCCAACTCTTCCAAGTATTATAGATTGTTTGAGGGACAACTTGACTGAAATATGCCTGTTAACAAGAGTTAATCACGTTGCGAACAGTAAATACTGTTGAGAATTATATGAATGCCCAAGAAACAATAGACACGAGTACCTACACGACAAACTAACTTTGCATGTTATTGAAATCATTAAATTAAAAGTGGCAATCGTACAAAAAGCTTTGCTACAATGTTTATGAGAATAACTGACAAAACAAGCGGTAACAATAATGTTGTTGATTTTTTTTTTTACATTTACACTATCGCTCAAAAATATTTACATTGTATATTGTTTTTTTTTATCTGACTCACACGTAATCATGGCGGATGTGTGGCCACGGTCGTACTCGCTCCGAAACGGAAATTTATGAATGTAGTACTGGATAAGTGGACAGTGAACCGAACTATGCGCCCACGCAGCTCCGAGTAACAATAGTGACAACTGACAACAGCACGACACAATGACGCCTAGATAAACGTGACATGTCAACTGTAGAAATGGAACAAATAATATTCAAACCCTCCGATAATGTTTGTAGAAAAACCCACCAAACAATAAGGAACGATAATAATTTTATCATAATTATCTAAAGTTATGTGTACATTAGCATTGAGTTATTCATAACTAGCTTTTGCCCGCAGCGGAGGAACGTACCTACTGCCGGGATACGAAAAGTATCTTATGTGCTAACCTAGGTTATGCAGGCGTAGCATGGCGCTTTCTACTCGTATCTCTACGAAGAATAGACATAGCTTTAGCTTTTTCTATACAAAGTGACAGTTCCTTTCTTCATTTTTGACATCCACCGTAGAAATCTTTCTACAATCTGTCATTTTGTCTTTCATTTCTAACGATCTTTGTCTAGGTCTTTTTTTAAGTAGACTATTTCGGAAGAAAGTTTTCTATCCTTACTGTCAAAATCACACTGACAACCGATAAATCCTATCAAAGAATTCTGAGTCGAATTATATAAAAGAGTGAATTTCGTAAAAAGTGCAGTTGACTCTTTCTATTTTGCTGCCGTCTCGTACTGTCTACTGTCTACAGGAAACGTCATTTTTGTCTACTCTTCCGTCGACAAAACGGTGCTCATGCTACGCCTGCTGGTCTATCTGTATGTCTTTCATTAAAAACAGGTAATAGATAGAGCTACTTTCGCGTTTATGAATAGCATAGATATGGATAGAGAATTATGTAAATCGTTTTGTAACCTTAAGGATCCTTATCATATGTATTGCAATGTATATGTTTTGTAAACAACATTTTTGATTTTGCCATGTTTTGCTAGAACATGAAGATTAAGTGGGTTGGATACTGCATATATAATAATATAATGTTTGTAATAATACAAACTGCCCCGTTGGTCTCGTGGTCGCAAGCGCGACTGCAGAGCGTGGGGTCCTGGGTTCGATTCCCGGGTCGGGCAAAGTGTTATTGGATTTTTCCATTAGGAATTTCGTAGTAACAGCCCGGAGTTTGGAAGTTGGCGGTGTGATACCCCCGTGCCTCGGAAAGCACGTTAAGCCGTTGGTCCTACGCCTGATCTCTCTCCGGTCGTGTCGGATTGCCGTCCCATCGGACTATGAGAGTGAGGGAAGAGAGAGTGCACTTGTGTTTGCGCAAACACTTGTGCACTATAATATCTCCCGCGCCGATGGCTAGTCTCCGTTGAGATTGGCCGCCGTGGCCGAAAATACGGTCTGTAGGACTATATATATATAATAATAAAATTTTGCACACGTGTGAATGTCACTCTCCCGCGGAAAACAGGAAAACAACGCCGCGGGCAGAAAATCGCGTCATTTCCACAACGCCATGTATCGTGGACTCAAACTCAAACTCTCCGCTCTGCTTACGCGGTTTAGTATTTTTTTTTAATACAATAGACGCTGATATATTTAGTAACCTATTCCGCTTGACTATTCTTCAAGAGTCATAAAAATCCTGTAAGAAATCGACACGGAATAGGTTACTAAATATATCAGCGTCTATTGTATTTTATAATGGATTCCCGAAAAGTCACGCCTGAATCAATTAACTATCTAGTATCTTCAAATTACCTCTTTATTGTAAGTAAATAATAAAACTCTAAAAAAAGGCTCTTACAGTCGCCTGATACCACCAAGGTTAGCATCAGGCAACTGCGTGGGTCAGTGTAAGAACCTCGATGATTTCCCGGCCAGTTTCTTTTTCGTGTTTATAAAGTGTCTCGGAAAGGAACGGTTTCTTGATCACACTTCTATATTTGAGATCGACTTCCACTAACCGTTTCCTGATAGTAGATATCTTGAGGCATATTAGTACCCTTTTTCATCATTCATCAATAGTTCTTGGCCATAACTAATAGATAACCGTGGTATCTGTTTTGATGTACATGTTGCTTTTTTCTTCGGCGGGATTCATCCTACTCAATTTACCGACGTCTGGTTGGTTAACGACGTTTTTAGGTAATTGTTTTGTACCTACTTCGTTATTTAGTTAGACTTTCGGTTTAAAGACATTTATTTTCTCAAAAAAAAAAGAACGTTACAGTTCACTTAACATATTGAGAAAAATAAGATTAAAAATTAAATTATTTGCGATTCTCCTCTGTGATCACAAGAAAATTAAAAGGTAAAGGTGACAATTGGTATTGTTAGTGTTCTTTTATAACATGTTCTTCTAGGGCTTTTTAAATGTATATATGGTGTCACTGTTAGTTACATCATCAGGTAGGTTATTATAGAGTTTTGCTCCCTCGTACAGTATATTTTTTCTTCCATAGTTAGTTCTGTGTTGTCTTAATTCTAGTTTGTCTCGTCGTCTTGCGTTGTATGTATAAATTTTCTTTTTAAAGTTCAATTGTAAATGGGTGCCTTGTGTTATGATTTTATGTATTAGAGTGCATGTTTTAAGTATGTATAATTGGTTAATTTTAAGTATTTTTGTATCATCTACACATACATACTCACATGTATAACATCTACACATGTATACTTTCACTTGTTCAAATAGTTTTCAGCCTGGCCATGCGATATTTTCACGTGGTGCTTTTTCTGAAAACCTACTGTATTAAAAAAAGAGACAAAGAGTCCCTGTACTTGCTATAATAATTTATTTTTCGATACAATAATCGAAAGTTAAAATTATGCCCGGTCATGCTATTGTCACACACTACCTACATGTTAGCCAATTAATTTTATGAATTTCAGTTGAAATAACTTCTGTGGTGTAGAATAATTAAAACAAAGCCTATTATTAAGCCTGTGGTGGTTTCTACCATAATTCCATTTGTAAATGTAGGTATAAACAATAAGATATTTGTAGTTGTACTACCTAAACGTCCCTAACTTATTTTCTACGATGCCGTCTCGCGTCTGTCCGACCTTCAACTTTACAAGGTTGAAAATTTTGAATCGCAATTAGAACGATTAACTGAATAAAATAACATGTAACAACCTTCCTTGACCTTTTGCTATCAACCATATTATTTTTTATGCCCATTGCTTCAACCGAGTGTTTTTTTGTCCTTGTGTCGCACAACCAGTGGGCAAATGTTACAGAGAATTGTATGATAATAAAATCATTTGTTTCAATCAGAAAGTAGGGTATGAAATTGAAATGTAGTTTCCAGAACCAACCCCATTTCTTGATCTTAAGAAATGACTAGAAATGTATTTTGAAAACTTAGTAACGTTTTTACCCGACTGCCCCAGAAGGAGGGTAATGTTTTTCGGGAGTATGTATGTATGTATGTATGTCTATTTCTTTGGCACGCTCTGTAGCCTAAACGGCTGGATGGATTTTAACATTTGAGGTGTCGTTAGATTCGTCTTAATTGCGGGAGTGACATAGGCTATATTTTTTTTGATATATTTCATGTGCAAACAAAAAAAAGGGAGGGGAAGGTTTTTTAAAAATAAATTACAATATTGGTATCAAATAAAAGCAGTTAAGTAATTCCAAATATATAAATTAATAAAAAAAGCTTGAAATAAAACAAAATTATTAAAAAAAAAAAACAAAAAACCCGCCTGCAAAAACGCATAACTTAAAAGAGAAAAACAAGCAACAGGTAACAGGCCGAGTCCTACGTCGCGATCGTCGCGCGAATACTTTTTGTTCGGTGAACCTAAACGCGTGGTCGCGTCAAAAAGGGCGCATTCCGATTTTCCGAACAAAAGTGACGTACCTAAATAATGAAAGCGACGATCTCTATTCGTGCGACGGTCGCGCGCGCACATAATTATGCTGAAGAAATAATCATGCGCATCTAAATGGGGGTGTTCAAATTAGGAAAATCCGTGTAAAAGGGAAAATCCGTGCATGAATTTTTTTACCTCTAGCTAGGTCCTGTCACTGACCGCAAGAATTGAGGTAGTTTAGTATTTATATTATTTAATTAAAAGTGCCTACCCAATGTGCTAATCCAGGTAAACAATGAATTAATTCCAATTCCTGGCAAAGACCAGTAAAGCTAAGTCGGCAGGATTGTTTCCGACATCGTCATTATTTCAGCCAATTGACACAAAACCATAATGGAATATACACCTAAACCTTCCTCATGAATCACTCCGTCCATTGGTGAAAAACGTATGAGTTTATCTTCAGACATGACAGACAGACGCGGCGTGGCGGGGGGACTTTGTTCTATAATATGCAGTGATGCTTAGCTCCATAAAAAAAAAAACAAAATATTTTATTTCACATAAACTTACATGGGCACTTATAAAACGTCAGAAGCTATGTGCACAGAATACCAATTGGTCGTTTTCTATGGAGAAGAGCCGGCAAGAAACTCCACGGTAACTTTGTTTTAAATAATTGGCTTTTACAATATTATGAAGAGAATAGGTATGGGAGGGCAATTTCAACAAGTACCGGGTACTCAACAAAATAGAAAATGGTCAACAAATCTATAGCCTACTAAGCCATCGTCACGTTGTCACATTCACTAAATAGAAAATGAATAATCTACATATATTATGAGATAAATAAAATAATAAAAATAAAAACCTATTTAAACGAAATGTCATAGGTATGTAAGGTATGAAATCGTCGAATATGTAACTATCTGCTATATTCGTTCTATATTCAGCCCAGTCCAGATATTTTGATCTTTATAAGTAAGAACAGGATCGATTAACATCAAAAAAGTTTTGTGAAAATTGTCAATTTTCTTGCTGACAGTACATTTTTTTCAAAATCTGTGAATGCACATGATTTTTTTTCAAAAAGTTAAGAACTTTCTTCTAATACCGTTTTCTTGTAACGACAACGGTTAAGGTACCTTGTCCTTATTGCCGCATCTCAAAAATCCACCCCTCCAATACTCCAATCTTCCAATCCTGTATATGTCATGATTGACTGCTTAGCTCTATATAGGAATAGCGTGATGATATTATCGATAAAAAGTACCCTATGTCCTGTCCCAGGATGCGATCTATCTCCTTTCCAAATTTTGTCGAAATCTGTTCAGTGGTTTAGGCGTGAAAAGGTAACCTACAGACAGATCGACATCCAGGCAGACAGACAGAGTTAATATCGAATTTATAATATTAGTATGTAGTATTTAGTTAAAATATATTTATATGTTTCGGAACGCTGATATTTTCGACAGCGCTTTAGAAATTTCAATTATATGCGCATAATATATTAGATTGATCCGTTTGATCTATTAATACATAAATCTATTTTAAATAAACGGGATTTTCTGACAACGTTATATTTAAATTCAAGAATAAATCCATAATATTGTAACTGAAGGTGCATTGACATACATATGTTGTTTGTTTCATTGACGCATCCTGGAAAGAGCAGCGTTATATACCATCTGAGAAAGCAAACATTGTATGTAACACCTATTTTAACATGTTTGGACGTGGTCATAAACAAATCGTTTGAGTAAACGTCCACCGTAGAACGTGGGCTTCCCAGACTGCTAAAATGGACGGTCATAATTATTATAGCTAAAGGTATTGCTATAATCACTGGGCTTGGTTCAAACAATTGGCCTATTTTCTTTTACTTTGCTATTTAATTACATTCCACAGACCTTATCTAAACATTCAAAGTAATAATCTAATCTAACTATCTAACTTCTAACTAATATTATAAACGCGAAAGTTTGTAAGTATGGATGGATGGATGTTTGTTACTCTTTCACGTAAAAACTACTGATTTGGATGAAATTTTGCAAACAGATAGTTTATAACCTAGATTAACACATAAGATACTTTTTATCCCGATATTCCCACGGGATCGAGACTTACGCCGGTGAAACCGCGGGGCGCAGCTAGTCAAGATTATAAATCAATGTTATCATTACATTATCAGTGAGATTTTAGAAAAGAAAGATAACTGATAATAGTTGGAGTGTATTACGTGAGCTCGACCAATTGATGTGATTGATTGATTAACAATTGATCAACTCTCGTGCGACAAAACTGTACTGCGACTCACCATAGTTCTAATAAAACGTAAGAGCGATAGAAAGGTACCTATTTAATTTCACCCGTACCACTATCACGATACATCTTCATTCGTTTAGCTTTAAATGTAGTTCATTCTTCGTTACCTTGACTTCTATTGAACATTTTACACAATCCGTTTTACAAAACACCCCTTTGACGTCACAGAAACAAATGTTGCAGTGACGTAGTTACATTTATCGATTATCGACACCCTTTTAACACCTCGAAAATAGTAATACTGTATTCAACACTCGAATCTTAAACAGGAGTGGAACTGTAAATAATGATTTTAACTGTTTAGTCATAGGCGTGTGTAGAAAAAGTATAAGTGGTTTGTTCAATAAATAAATAAATGGGTTTGGTTATTTCCATCACCTAAATAGTTTAATAGGTATGTTGTCGAATTTTATTGCAGTCTCGAGTTGTTATGGTCCATTGTTAGTTTATGATACTTTTATATCCTTGTTCGTTGTGCGTCTTGTACTACTTTTCTTATATATCAATGTATTATCATATTTTATAGGTCACAGTCGTGTAGAATAAGTAAGTAGTTGTTCAATTTGAAAGTATTATACTACTATAGGAAAATCTCATATAACTCTTCTTCTTTATTTTAGGAAAATCTTAGATAATTTATGGAAAATGCAGAAAAAATTAAAATTATTCAGTAATTTCTTTAATTGGTTTAAGAAACGTGGATCGTTTACCAAAAATGTGAATAATATTTGCTGTCACGAATGTCAGAAATGAGTAATTGACTAAATAGAGGAATTCGATTGGGACTAACTTACTGAAAATACCAACCAATTTAATTTCGTAACGCCATTAACCCAGATACAACACACTGGTTCTTCTTTTTTCAGGAAAATATAAATAATATTGCAGTCTAAGGAAGGACAATTAAATAATACTAACAATTACTTTTATACTATATGTCGGTAGTTAGGTAGGTACTGTCGCTATACTTTTTATCGGCTCATTTTTTGCCTCATTTTATCGAAAACAATGGCCACTGCTCGTATCCATATTTCAAATCTTAAAAAACAGGAAACACTCGTAACTTGATTGTGGGTAGTTCGATTTTTAATTGGAATACATAATAAAATGGTTCGTTAAGTAAGTTTCCTTTGAGGAAATAACAGGAAACGCAAGTCAGTGCCGTCTGTGGGAGAGTTCGTCTCTAATTAAGCTGCAAGGGAAAATACAGTTATGTAGTAGGTACTCTGATAAGCTATATTTCCGTTGAGCTAATGAATGAATGAGTACCTAGGTACAGTCACGAGCATAAATAGATTACTATGGACAGCTTGACAATAATATTTGCATTCTAAGAGGAGACACATCTTTTGAAGCCGATGCAGCATCCTGTATTTTGTCTCGTCATATAATTTTGGTGTTCCTTCGATGTCACATATTTGTGGTGCCACTTGTTTAAGCTTTTCATAAATGATCACATATTTGCCGTCATCTTGACGGATGAATCGTGAAATCTGAAATTATTACCGAACTATCCATATATTTATATATATATTGGGTAACTTATTTATTTATTTTATTATTTATGTACACACAGTAAAATACAAAAAGATACGACATATACGTTTAGACAAATAACTATTCGTAACATACAAAGCATAAGATCTAAATGTATGGCATCCAATGCAGACCTTTTAATAGACCTGGTGAAAGTTGAAGAGCCTTAAAAATGGAAAAAAAATTCTACAGCCAATACCAATAGAGTACCAACCTGTGTTTTTTCCGTAAAAAACTTGTAAGCTTGTCACCCGTGCTACGCGATCAGCTATTTAGCTAAGGTATTCTTCAATTCCATTTGTTTCTCACATTACTATTTTATGTTCCTAGTTACGGTGGAAAGCGAAGAAAATTCTAATGCACTGTTTGCAGGACAGCCAGTAAGTGCGAGGCTAATGAAGTAGGTACAATCACGCGACATAGCCGGCTGATTGACGTAATAGCACCAACGCACCCCGCGCCCGCGCCCCGCAACCTGCGCCCCTACTGCCTGCCACCCCACAATAAACCAAATTAATGTTTGTCCCCGATAAGCATGTGTAGGTTCGACACCGCACACTATCAAGCTTATCGCAAAATCTTAGTCGTGCATTTATATTTTGCTTCCATAATAAAAACCCTAATATTTTCGAATTCTCTTGGAGTTAGGAAGTCGAATAGTATTCTAAAAGCAGATTTTGTAGCTTTTCAGCAGGCTTCATGCAACGTGTAGGCAGCATACGAGACGCTTCGAGACGTCTACGAGATGCCTACAAGATCTTACGAATCGCCTTCGAGGCCCGACGAGACATCTACGAGTCGCCTACGAGACTTCTACGAGAAGTCTACGAGACGCCTACGAGACATCTACGAGACTGCGAGTTGCCTATGAGACATCTACGAGACGCCTACGATACGTCTACGAGGCAACGAGACGTTTACGAAACGTCAACAAGACGTCATGCTGTAGGTAAATGTCCAGCAACGCCTACGCTTGAGATACACCCAGTGCCAAGAAATTAATTTATTGAATTCAATACATTCAAATATTTGTCTTACATAAAAGAAATATAATTTTAAAAAATGTGATCCCTTTGACCAGGCTTATAGCCCCTCATACCTGTTATTGTCACAATAAACTTCAGACAACCTCGGCCGTGCTCTCTGAGGCACGGCGTAGTTACACTATGATTTGAACCCACCCATAAACTAGTGACCTCTAATTGTATAAGACCCTTAATAAGAGTAGGTCTGTATAATCTACACTTCTACACTAATATTATAAAGAGGAAAGATTTGTATTTTTGTGTGTATGTTTGTAATGAATAAACTCAAAACCTACTGCGCCGATTTCAAATTCTTTCACCATTAGAAAGCTACATTCACCTTGAGTAACATAGGCTATAATTTATAAAGATTATACGCAAGCGAAGCCGCTGGCGGCAGCTAGTACACAATATTTAACAAACTCGCACGACCTACCGAATATTTGCCTTATCTCGGGACATTTCGTTTACACCAGACAAATTGGGTTTTCTAAATTGACTATTATAATGTGTTGTTTACCTACTGCTCCATAAAGACAACAAATGACTTCATTCGACATGGTTGTGTAATTGTTGAATATTAACATCACAATAAACTGAAAACAGCACTTACCTATGATTACCGTACTACGCGTGTATGCAAATACTCTATGATCTAGTATCCATCCAATTTATTGTAATTATTTTACTGCGTCAGCAGTGGGTTTAACTGTTGCTATAAAATAACTACTTACACAATATATCTGTAGGCCTAACATGACACACGGTGTACCTATAATACTCCTTACTTGTACAGCAACATTCGATCATTGTAACCTAACGTAACTAGGTAACATATACCATACCTATTAACTTATAACGTCGCAAGTCACTTGTTATTCCCGTCATTGTGATATTTTTTTTTGTTTTGGACTATACCTGGGAACCTTTTGGTTACGGAGATATTGAGGGTCAAAGTTCCAATTTTTTTCAGACTTTTTTGTGTCCGTATTAATTGTGGAGCCATGTCTCATATCTAAACGCGGGTACTGCCAATATTTAGTAGTAAATTATCCGCATTTGTACCCCGATCCTGGAATTTGTAGTAAAACCCTTAAAACGTTACAAGATTAAGGTGGCTCCTCAATTCAGACGGCTGAAATGTTTATTGTATTAATATCTTTTGAAATACTTTGTGCAATGTTACTTAATTTGATGTACAGATTGCGTAGTTTTACGGCTATGTGATGGGTCTTTAGTTCTTTACACCCTGTATACAACATCGTCAACAAAATGAATTTAGATAGGTACTTAATGAAACCTACCAAATTGGCTTATTAGTGTAAAGAACGCTGGATAAGCTAGATTTCAAGGAACAAATTACAAACTGTTTGGGTAAACACAAGATACTATGTTCAGACGATCCTACTCATTTCATATTTGATAATGTTATGCAATATTAACTTTTGGCAAAACAGACGTGACCGTCTGAACGTAAGTATTCAAGAGTTCTTGTTGAAAAATACAAGGTTAACACCGTGTACTGTTGTTGCGTTCAATTAATATTATAATATTTGTACATTTCGGTGACGTGTGGATTTAACTGAAAAACGCTAACGGCAAGTTTCCAGGCGGCATTTGAGTTAGCACGCGACAGGTCAAGGTTACGGCTTAGCTAAGGGCTTTAGCAGATATGCCTTTTAGTCTCAGCGATCGGCGATTTAGCCGCTCTTCCGAAGCTATACATAATACAATGACTGAACGGTAGATTATGCACACATTCAGGTGCCAATTGCAGCGATTCTGCTTTGGCATCTGCCGAAGACATCTGCCTTTTTTGCCGCACTCAAATACAGATACTAAAACGCGATGCCGCATCGACGCAATCGCAAAAATGCGCAATTTTTCTATCGCAACCGAACCCAGAGTTGCCAAAACACGAAGCAACAATGATGAAGTCGTAAAATCGCCAAACGTTGATACTATTAGTAGCATGTCTTCTAAGGCCCTAAGCTAACAGCGGCCGACGGCGGCGACCGTTGTCGCGACCGACCCCGATCGGCGACCAGCGACCGGCATGGATGTCCCCGCACTCCGCAATTGCCATTTAGACCAATTTGTGGAATTAATGTCCGATGGTGCCACCGTTGTACATATATGATTTAATTAGTGTGATGTTTCGTAAGTAATATTTTCACGTAACATTTAACGTTCTACGAACCAGAGCCACGGCGGACAGCGTAGTATTTAAATATTTTGACACGTAGCAAATATTGCTAATTGAATACATATTTGTTGGTATAAATATTTAAACAAGGCTTAACAAAACTTGTATCGGTAATTGCTTGTTACAAAATAAAACAATTGTTTGGCGCGACATTGTTACCATCGCGGATAGGACCCGGATGAGGCTGGCACAGGACCGTAGGGATCGGGTCAAGAAAAGACAGGCCCAGCAGTGACTGATGGTGATGATGATGGCATGATGACCCAGATTGTATTGTAATTGAAAACACTAATTTTCAAACAAGGAATAATCTGGGAAAACACACATGTTAGCCCCAATCAGTGAGATTATCAATTATATTTATTGTCATTGCCACCGGTAGCAATTAATTTTATTGGTCCCAAAGGAAGAATTACTTGCCATACGTGCCCAAACCACAATCTAATAATGGAAAAAGAGTGTATAATACAGTTTTATTTCGATTCATTATTGAGCTCAGTGGTCACTGATGTTCATATTTTTTTATGCAGTAAAAAGTACGTTTAAGCACTTTCTATTCTTTACGAGCGGAGAGTGCAATAACCATGTAACGAGCGTACACTAAAAAAATAATTACAAATCCCCACGATTTTATCAGTTATCGCTATCGGAGCGTAAACACAAATGAGGAGATAGCATGGCAGCATTTTGCGAGATGTTATATCATGTGGACTGTACAAAGTATATTTATTTGTGATTGCACTATCAGACAACGATAACTGAACAACTACATCTACATTATGCTCTTTTAGGTACCACAATTTTGTATAGAGTTTTTTTTTGTATTGCATTCGGTACACAGATAGGCAGGCGTTTTGCCTAAACGATGACAGCTGGTTGGTTGATCGGTTACGTCCACTGGGTTTAACCTTTTCCCCTGATTGCCTTCTACAAATTGCGTGGGGAGATAGTAGCTGATATAACTTTTTAAGAAGATATCTACTTATACTTTGGAAGTATGGAAGAAAAAGATGCTGACGTTGCGCCGACCCCAAATCAATTGGGCTATGGGCAGGAGAGTAATAATGATGATCTTATTATGCTTTGGATTCCGAATAACTATGCTGCAGGAAGTTTTACTCAGAAAGAGCCATTTAATTTGGTATTATGTATATAAAAACTTTTTATTCACACTCATACTATAAATCCTTTAGGACAGTTTCTGAAACGGGTTAGCTTATTGCCAACATTAAAACATCAGTGTCATAGTAACCATAATATCAAACATAGATATCATCCAAACAAGTGTTATAATGTTGTACTTTATGCAACTCCTTTACTTTTTCGATCCCTTCCTTACTTATCAAACAGCCACATTGTCACTACTCAATTCGTGGTATCTTTATGAAATGCACGTGCGTAGTTTGTTTGTATTACATACTCAGCAATTAATCTTCCCATGAATGTACATAGAGTTCTTACAACACTGTACAACAGAAGCTTTCAGAACATTTTATTGAGGATTCATATCATGGGTGTAGATACAGTCTTGTATGCAACTGTACATAATTAGGTATTAAAACACTCATGTGATAGTAGCATCACATGAGTGTTTTAATACCTCTACCTGAATGTGGGTAACCACATTCGTGTTTTAATACCCCTTATTATACAACAGTTGCATAAATATTATACGTTTCGTTAGTGAAGATTCGATCGACCATTCAAAAAATGGACTCAAGTTACTATTTTGTAGACAAGTAGACTATTTTGCTTTAAACCTAAAACAATAAGTCTAAGTATTTGTGTCATGCAGGTAATACTAGACTTTATCCTTGATATTTTATTAGTTTTCTAGCTAATTTTCGTTTGGTGACCTCCAAAAGCAAGTTTTTACTATGCGACACTGGCGTGGGTAGAGTTTGTGCGTGCCGGGGCACTTCGTCGTAAATTAAGGTGGAATACTACAAATATTCTCACACATTGGATTGAATCGCAAATAATTTGTATTCGTGTACTCGCGAAGACTACAAAAAACTTATCCGTATTGATATCGACGAAAAAACTTGTAGGTAGTGGAGAATATTGATTATATGTTTGAATAGTTAAGTGTTTTCCTAACTTTAATTAATAATTGATAAGGTGTATCAGCTGTACTCTACAGTGAGGGCACGTTGATTGATAGTTTGGGTAGTTGTGTTATCGGCTGAATGATATGATCTATTTATACTTGATTAAGTACCTTTTCCTTTCCTTTTGTTATTTTACACTCAGTGAATTCACTACAGTTACTTCTATAAAAGATACCTGTAGATTTTAAGATAATTTATTTATTCTGTTTACGTAGATGCCTTTAATATTGCTATCATTTTCCTGGTATAAGACCTGTTTTTCCGATCAGCACTACAACCTATAATTAACAATGATTATTCCTGCAAAGAGCTTCAAACACAGTGTTTACAATTTATCTACAATTTGACTTCGCTTATGTAGGTATATACGACAGAATAACTGATAACATAATTTCCAACAAATGGTGATTCAGGGCGATTGATAAATTATATTCAATGAATCGTGTAGTTATATGCATCCGTATCAAAACAAGATATTATTGCAGTTTTAAGTGTTAATCATTACGTCAGGTAAAGTATAACAAAACGTTGACTTGTTGATGAATAATAGCTAAAGATAACAGCCGCACGTGTATGTATTAAAGTAATATATTATTAAATTATGTTATTTAGGTAAGTACCTATTGTCAAAACGGCCTAATAGAAGGAATTTACTTAATTAAGAAAAATTGTTGAAATCTTGTCCTCATTACAATTTAAAATAGCCAATCCCAAGAATTTACTTAAATCACTTACTCGGCTTAGTTCATCGGAAAGAAACATTTTTACCTGTTTAGGAGGAAAATATTTTTCAATACACATATTCAAATTAAGGAGGTAAACATAAATATTCATATGGTCATGTATATACTTAGATACTCAGTTTCTACGTAGGTCATGCCAATTCATAAATGTAAACAAAACAATAATAGTCCAAAAAAAAAATTAAATTAAAGGCAAATCTGCAATGAATAATTTGCAATTAGAAATACTGTGTGAAAAGTCCATTACGTAAATTAACGTAAAACTAATTCCCGTGATTTTTACAAGAAACTGATTTTCGGGACCTTTGGCAGCTATATTATATTTTCACACAGTATTTCTAATGCCTAAATAAAGATAATCCCGGTTCTTCACTAGGATTTTATTTTAAAGGAGGAAATGGTTAATGAGAAATATTTCAAGATTTTGACGTCATCGTTTCAAATTATAAAACAATATTGTTTCAAATTATTAAATAAGATACCTACTACGTCACAGTTCTCAGTAAGTCCCGACGTCATGACTGTTACTCATTAGTAAGACCGGATCAACCGTGACTCATTTGATGTTACTTTTACATAAAATGTGGCGACTAAAAAATACTGTACTGGTATACCGAGGTTTTGAAACTGACATGATGTTAATTATTGAGTTTATACAATTTACCTAATTTCGGCTTGTTTACAGATATAAGTCAATATTGACGGAAAAAGAACTACTTACATTTTTTTTTGTGTCAGTAACAAAATGTTTACGTAGAACTATCTTTGACGTCAATTGACCGTCCTGAAAATGTTTGAACACGTAACTTATTTCTTTACCGTGTAGCTAGTGGATTTATCTATACATAGTACATACACATAGAATAAAATAGTAACGAACAATTTTGGTACATTTGTCTGTTTGTCTAGATGTAGGTTTCGGATTGGCACAAAAAAGGCTCAACGGATTTGGATGAAATTCGCACACCTATAAAGTCTGTTTTTAAATCTCGTAGAATAATTTGACATTCCAAGTGATTGTTGTTTGTTTTTTCAATTTGGAGTTTGACATTTGCACCTGTCAAATTAGTTGAGATTAAAAACAGACTTTAATACAGAACCTGGATTAACACAAAAAACTTTTAATCCCGGTAGTACGTTTACGTAAAATAACATTATGGTATTATATTTTATCAAATGAGCTTTTCAAACTGAATATCTCTTATAACTGAAACTCGATACTGGAATCTTATACTTATTCTTAACTGACTGTATACTAATCGTGACATATTTTGTTAGAAAGGGGTTTAACAAATCCACTTTTTGACAAGAAAAATGAATGACTCTGTACTGATCCGGGGGCATGGCCCCATAAACTTAGGAGCAATTTGTTGGTTCTACCGTCATCATACAATGATTCTTATTGTTACTTTGTAAAGTAATGATTCAATTTGCTGTCGCGAACGGTCAACCGCACGTAGCGTCAGTAGCAACAGTTGAAATACAAAAGGCGCACTTGCTGCTACACAATAAAGACACTGTAAAAGAAAAATTGTTACCATGGACGAGCAGTTGACTGCACGACAATATCACAGTATCAAGAAGTAACAGTATTCTATCTTCATAGAAAACGAAATCTCAGTGTATATGTCGCAGCCTTATCGTATAACACGCCGTATTACAAATAGGCGCGCCCGATTGCAAAAACGTCGCTGTTTTGAAATGCGGCTACCTTTCGTTCAGCCGGATCGTGGTGGCGATACATTCTACAAAGCGGCGTTCAACGTTTAGCTTTATTGTCAACAAGAAGCAATGTAGGGTGACTATAAATTATGAATATCAAATCCAAAAAAGGCAATTTTTTTTAAATCACCACATTTTTATACAAATAAAAACGTCTCACCGCCTTACTAATAAAAGTTGTATAGCGCCTGTATAGTTACACAACGCTTTGTCTTCTTCTTTCAAAACTAATTTGACTTTGAAAGAAGAAGACAAAGCGTTGTGTAACTATACAGGCGCTATACGTTTATTAGTAAGGCGGTTATAGTATAATTTTCTTATAATTTTTTTAAAACATTTCTTATATTAAAATGCTTACAAGCATATAATAATTTGTTAGAATATGTACTGGTCATTTAATACTATGCTAGCAAATATAGGTTCTGAATGTTTTTATCTTAAGCTTTAAAACTTTTTTTTCATCTTTAATTTAAAATTTTATTTATTTATATAATTATCTTAACAAAATGGGAACAAAACAAAATTCTAAATTCAATATTATTTTCACTTTGTTGTACACCGTTATCGATTGCGACACCATTTTTGTAGTTATGATCATGCAGCGCGTGTCAGATTTCAAAGCGGCGTATCGAAGATGCGCCCGTTTGTATGTGGGCGTCACGTTACTAAGCCGTTTTGACGAACGCGAATTGCTCATACAGTGCGGCGTACTTTATTTCAGCCGAATTGAAATCCGGCTGCACGAAAGGTAGCCGCATTTCAAAACAGCGACGTTTTTCAATCGGGCGCGCCTATTTGTAATACGGCGTGTTATACGATAAGGCTGCGACATATATACAGTATCGGGCGTGCGGCAGTCACGGACGGACACGGAAGGATTATCCACCGAGCGGCTGCAGATAATTATTTCAAGGTCACTGCCGAGATATAATACTGCTACTTATTTATTCTGTGACAATATCGTCCACGTGCGTAGTTTGGGAAGGGCATTCTATCAAATTGGAAATACAATTCCTTTAGGGAGCGTGACAGTATGTCTACCTCGTCTAGACAATATTTTCAGTCTGCATGTGTACAGTTTATGCATTTAATAGTATTTACGTGAATGTACGGAGCACCTGTGTTGTGTCTATAATTCACACACCACGGGGTTCCAACATTCTCTCGGGACCTCGTAAATTAATTAGGTTGCAACAACACTTTAGTAAATTAAAAAATATTTTCCCGTTGTAGCTTACATAAAGACATGGCTGTAGATTGTTAAGTTATTTTGTTAATTATCCTGCTTTTCAACGTTGTTAGTTAGTAATCTTTGAACGTTTCGAAAATATATTTTGAACTATAGTGTGGGTTATTCGTTTTGGGTGACTGACAGGAAAACGAAATAAAGACTATTTTGTTTGTAATTATTTAATTTTGTGATTCAGGTAAATTGGGATATACAGTTTACGTCAGTCTTTTTCGAATTAACCACTTACTGTCTGTGTCTTTTAAAATTATTCTGCGAACTGCACCCTAATTGCGTAACACACGATCAATCACAATCTGAATCGGTTTGAAACAAATTTAATGTCCAAACCATTGCACCAAAAGTTCGAAAAAAAATCTGCTCAACAACGTAGATAAGGCAATGAATGTTGTTGAACTGTCAAAATGAAACATAATTTACGCAATTAGATAGCTGGATTCGATGGAAGCTTTTCGTCAATGCATTGTTTATGCATACTATTTTGACGAGGCTATTATTACTTCAGCTATTAAATGAAAGGGCTATGAATAATTAAATATTGTTACGACACAGTACGAGTTCTAACCGACTATAGGGGTGAATCGCCTGGAAGTTTACGGCTTTGCGTATTTAAATTTCTAATTGTGTTGAGTGTCTATGAATAAAGTGCTATTATTGTCATGAAATTGCATGTATATATACTTGAGTACTTCGAACGTAACCACTTTACATATTATTTTAACAAAAACGTCAACCATCCTACTTTTAATCAACATTCAATGTTAAAGTTATTTCGCATTTATTTTCATGTATTCATTTTTAGTATAGTTAGCGATTGCGTTGAATATTTAAATTAAAAATAATTCAGCGATTGATTTACATAGGCTGTAGGTACCTACTTCAAGTAATTTATGATAATGTAGCTACACCAAATACCGATCTAAAAAGGAAAAAATATTGTATGTGTGGACTATATCCAGCTGGCTTGAGTTACAATCTACTAAAGGAAATGTGTTATTGCCATGCTAGCAGGCGGCGTTATAACAAACAGCCACTTTGTGGTACCGTAGTGATGTACACAAAATATGTTAACTTCTACAAACAGTTTGGTTATTAACAGAGCCAGTTGATCATGTACAAACAAGAATATAAACGGTCGTTTCTTTATTGCTTAAGACCTTGTCACTCTTCATTCCATAAACTAGCCTATAGTACGTGAGGTATGTTTGTGAATTGTTAATTGTACGTTTCAAATTATAATGTACTCTGCGAATTCTTAATCAGTTGTGTTGGTGTTCTATGGTGTATATACTTATTTTATACGCAGACCTACGCTAAACCGCTCGCTACACACGAGCTATGTGGGTCTCCTTCGCTTATGGTGTGTTTTATCTTTCGTCGGCACGAGGTCGAGCGAGCACGCGAGCGCGCTAGCTACGCGCCTGATTTTGTATGACATTCCGTCGGAGTAGATGGCGCGAAACGGCCGCGTCACACACCGCACTTTACAACGTTTCACGTAAAATAGTTTGTTAACTTTCGTTCTAACCTAACCGTGCCTCCGATGCACTGCCCTCGTCTACGAAGAAAGTTTGCATAACAACAGTGATTGCTAAGTTTCACCATGTGATGAAGATGAAAATATCCAATTCCGTACACAATTATAACGCGTACTTACCTATGCTATGAATCTAAATGACTCAGTGTTTTTAAAAATTAAAGTGTTTGCAGCTATAGTGTTCTAGACTTAAACGGTGGAATGTGCGCTCTTAGTTCTGTTCAAACCAGATACGAGAGCTAAAAATAGAACAATTCTAATATCCATGTTGTGGATCAGATAGTTCTCTATTATGGGAGAAACTGATTGCGTCTGTTTGTTATAAGTTACAGTGTATTGAATCGTGAGCAATATGACAAACAGCTGGGGACGTCGTCGCCGGTTCACTGCCGTGCTCATAATGTACATGATCTCGAGTATCAATGCAGAGTACTGTCCAGATCCAGGTTAGATCATTTTTTTCTTTTGCTACCAAGTGGATCTTCTGTCTGCTGACACACAAACAGCTGTTAATGGCGTTGAATAATTAACTACCAGGCTATGTCAAATATGCACAATTAACAGTGGCCGTCTGGTCACGTTTACAACTTATTGAGTTAACTCATTTCATACTTAATCGAACTGGAGATTGTAACGCATGATATTCTACGAATGAAGAAATACTTTTTAATTCACAAACATAAAACTCTTTTGCACTGTTTCCTTATCTCAATGATCAGAGCCTCCTCCAACTTGTGATTTACACAGTGATTAGTAGTCTCTTTCTAAGTACCTTCTAATGTAATTCTTATCTGGAAGTTTCATTCAGTAACACATATTTTTAAATTTTATTCAAATTCCTTACAATTGAATAAGCTTTCTTATTTTTTTTTAATTAATAACCCTACATTGCTTTCAAGCAGTCGTAGGTATTAAATAAATGAATGAAAACAAAGGAATTATATTTTATTGTTAACCACGAGTTGGTGCAGGTGCTGCGAGGTATCAACCTAACTGACATTAGGTACTAAAATAAAAAGCTAATAAATGTACGAATATTCTAACAGCATTGTGTCTTTTTGACTTGTCACTTTTCCGCGTACCTAATACTGGCATTTTGAATTTGTTTAATGATGGTCACTAATTTGTAATTTAAGCTTGCTACTGACTTAGAATAGCTCCAACTGAGGATTGCTGGATGTATATAGAAGATAGCTTTGCAAGGGTATGTATAGAAATAAGGAATAACGTAAGACGCTTCGTGGATGCCAGATGGATACCGGCAGTGCTAACAAAACGCGCACAGTTATTAAACCAAGATGTTATTAATATTATACAAGTCACTAATACTGAAACCATACACCAAAGGCTACACAAATCGGAACCTTTTAATGGTTTAACAAAGGCGTTAATACTGTAGAATTGAAAAGAGTTACTTTGCTTAATTAAAATCACTTAGTAAATGGAATGCTTAAAAAGCGTTTGGTTCAGGGCTAACTACGACCGTTAAAGAATGTTTGGTTTGACTACATATACATCAGGTATACGCGTTGACTGCTATACATTCTGTTCGTTTGAGAGCTCTGGATTGAATACAGACTAATTTGGATTGCGTAGATATAATACTAATAATAATAAAATTAGCAGCAACAGAAAGAAAAATGAAGAAAAGCCAATCCTTCACAGCAGTAGTATTTTGTTATTCAAGACGGTTGAATCTTAAAAGAACACCTACGACAAAATATTGATATTCATTCAAGTTTAATTTAAGTTGTCCATAATAAATAATATACCTACTCATTTAAATGCAAGGCGTCAGACGTACGATGTTATTTTTGCCAAACAATACTTTGACGACACGGCTTTGAAGTTTTAATTAATAATCTAAAGTAGTAACACGTTTTGAGTTTGTTGGACAACATCGATTCCGCCATACAAATGAAATCGATCAGACAAGACAACTGACCGCACAATTTTTATACTTCTTAAACACAATAATACCTTCATACATTTAACTGTTTTTCAAAACCGTGTTTAATTTATAACGGCACAAAATAAACTAGTTCACGGGCAGCGAAACGACAATATTGTCAAACGCAATATTTGGTTCAATCGAATGAATCAACATCATAATAGTGTTTATCATTAGTGGTTGAAGTTCATGTTGATATACGGAATGAAAACACACGAGGCGGTGACCTGTCATAACCTTTATACTACCATAAAGTACAGTAACAACTTTTGACTATATTTTGACCCTTAAAACGTTGTTGCTAAGGTTCAATAAAATTCCTATCACTGCACTTTGTGCACGGCAGACTAATGTATTGATACATTGGGCTGGTGTAACCGGCGCGGCGCCTACGCAGCTATTGATATTGTATACAGTTTGGCACTTTGCCAAGTATCGAGTTGTATCTGCTCTAATTGAAACAAGATTATAATAATCGTATCATAATTATTTTAACATAATATCCTGTGCCGCTGCCGTTTTGTAGAGATATACCGACATTATAGGAAATATATTAAGGAATTCGCTCCTAGATCGGATATCTGCATATTTAATACTGAATGAAACTTTTAATTAGTTACTACTAGCTCTTTCTGTTTGAAATAGATTGCTAGTTTTTTTTTCCAAAAACAAGAACTCAAGAGGCTTTCCCTGCCGGCTTGAACCTGGCAGGGTTGCGGGTTAGTCCGAAAGGGATACCGGGACCTTGGCAACAGGCAACGAAGGAACACGGGTGGGTTTTAGTCAGTAAAAGTCTGACACGCCCTTCCGCTCCGCCCAGAGCGGGAGAAGTCATTGGATGATATCACAAACTCTAAAAAAAAAGGAGGCTTTCTAAGATAGGATCATAAGTGTCCCTCAAAGAACCAGTTCATAAATCATTCATGATTTTTTACCGACTTCAAAAAAGGAGGAGGTACTACGTTCGGATGATTGTTTTTTTTTTTTTTTTTTTTTTGTATGTTCACCGATTACTCCGCCGTTTGTGAACCGATTTTGAAAATTCTTTTTTAGTTCGAAAGGGTATACTCCCGAGATGGTCCCATATAAATTTTATTAACTGTGCTTGCGTAGTTTTTGAGCTAGCTTCAATATTACGTATTATTCCCACAGTCTATGTAGACGATATAATTATTAGACTCCTTCACTTTTATTTACATAGCAGGTAGTAACTTGTGTGGGGTAGGTAACACCACTAAAAAGTGAAAAATTAAAACTTTTTACAAAAAAAAACAACCGACTTCAAAAAAAACCCTAAAAAAGTGAAAAATAACTTTAATTTCGGAAGTCGGTGGCAAAAAACGAAAATTAAAAAGCAAAGACACCGACTTCCGAAATTAAAGTTATTTTTCACTTTTTTAGGGTTTTTTTTTAAGTCGGTTGTTTTTTTTTGTAAAAGGTTTTAATTATGTTTCTGCTTGAAATTCGTCTTGTGAGCAAAAATAGGGTGTTGAACGAAATCGTGATACCTTGATACCTAAGCATTGCATATGTTTGATTTTGTTTATGCGGGCGTTATCTCTTTCATGAATATCTGTCTTGTGAAACCGTTCTCTGTTTGCTTAGTTATAAATAACCCAATTGATCTGCACCTTGAGGAGGTTATTATAGAAATCCTGAGAACACAGTACGGGTCAGTTGCCAATAATATCAACATCCGGTAAAATTGCGACACGAATCCTAAAAAAATATTAGTTTTATATTGACGTGACTACGGTAAAGTAGGTTTTGGTATCTTGAAATAATTTATGAATGCTATATTTAAAAGTTTACCAGAAATAGAGCTGTGTTATTATTTACTAAAAAGGATAAATCCTCACCAAAAACCATAATAAACCTACACTTTAATTGCGTAATACTAGATCAATCAGAATTTGAACCGATTTGAAACAAATGACTTATCCATATGCTTCATAAGTTCGAAAAAAAAACTGAATGTTGTTGAACTGTCAAAATGAAACAAATTAGTTTTAATCGATTACGAAAATAAGTAACGCAATTAGATGACCTACTTTTATTGCCAATTTACTTATTAGATATCCGCAAAAAAATGTTTTGAAACCGTTTCAATTGAACCATGATTTATTTATAAGGTACAGAACTTTATTGGAGATATGAAGTAGGTTCCAAGAAATCGATTATTATTCATGCCCTGAACGCACTTGGTTCTATGTAAAACACATGAGAATTTTAGAAGATTTCATTGAGGGTTTTGAAATACTTATATTGTGATTAAAGGCGGCGATTCTCAAATTTGTCATTTTAGCTAGATCCAAGAATTGTTATTTTAACTTTTACTTACGGCCAAGGTATAAGAAAAAAAAACAGAGAAAATAATGAAGCTGAGTCAGACTCAGACGTAGTTCCGTATTTATTTGTCAGTAAATAACCGTTTGACTTTGTCTGAGAGGGGCGCCAGACTAGGGTTACTACAAATTCCAAGGAAATGGGAGTAAATTCAATTATTTTGTTGAGAGTAAACGAAATCTTATTTTTTTGGAAACAGAGGAAAATTTTATGAAAAGTTTACTCTATTAAGTTTTTTCTATTGAAGTAAATGAGGTTTTCAATATTTTTAGAATTTTTAGAATTTCTTCTTTGCTTCAATGTGTTACTATGTTCAGCTCATAGTTTCCAACATGACCATGCTGCATTGAAGTAGTGAAGTATACAAAAGTAACATTCAAGTGATTTATTTTCTAATTTTTTTTTGATGAATTACTTTCTGACTGAAGTCATTTCCTACGAGGAAATAATTTAATCATACAATAAATCTACCTAGCCTTTTTCTAACTAGGTTGGGGTCGGCTTTCAGTCTAACCGGATGCAGCTGAATACGAGTATTTTACATGGAGCGACTGCCTATCTGGCCTCCACAAACACGATACCCCTTGGTTAGAATGGTTGTCAGACCTTTGGGCTTATGACCACCCGTAACGACTGATAAAGACCTACGAATGACAGCCGGGATCAACGGCCCAACAAGCTTTTCTCGTTCACATTGTACACACGGCTACATATCAAGCTATACATTTCCAGTATAATGCTGGCTTCTCATTCTACCGACATCCTATACAATGCGAGATCAGCATACTAGAAATGTATAGTTTGATATGTAACCGTGTCATAATAATAATGATAAATTTTCATCACGTTAAAAAATTGTAAGTACGAAAATGTTTAATTAATTGTCCGCTTTTCCATTGAGTCAAACGGTTTTTTTAACGGGAAGGAAAAATGTTATCGATCGATTGCTATTATCCTGATACGGGCACTGCTTGTATTATCTTGTCCTATAAGGGGCAACCTTGCTTTACCGATCATGACTCAGTAGTACCTAAGTCATCAATGGAGTCTCGGATGAATTCACAACATTTTAAGAGAAACGTGTGCTGTGAGTCATTCTCTGTCTGTACCTCCAGACGTTAATCATTCCATTGATATTTCATCTTGATTAGTGTTTTTTATTTTTATTAAGTATTCGTGATTGCGTGGTATTTCATGGAGAGTAGTGTAGTAGTAGATTAGTAAAGGAAGCTTAATATATGACATTTATACAAAAATTGGTAGCAAAAATGAAAAAAGAAATACAGCAGCATTTATGGTTTTTTTATTTAACAGTTTAAATACACACATATATAAACAAACGAAGAAAGGAACAGAAAAATACGTACAATGGTGATGCTTATTTCTAAAGGAATCTCTTCCAGCATACATGGTTTGATTATAATACAAGACCAAAAGCGCTCGGAGGAAGGAAGTATTCCCGATGGATGCTGGTATCTTGACTACACTTCCGGGATTGTTTTGATAGCCATAGAATACCTATCCACTCCTCAAGCAATGTGTAGTCTGGGCTAGTAGTCTAGAGTCTAGACTCTAGACTATAGAGGGTTGTTGTTTTTTGAATACGTTGCTAGCATTTTTTGGTTCACAAACAATTATTGTTTTATTTGTTTCAACTCTGCGTGGGAAGTTTTTCATTACTTGATAATTATTTTAATTATATTCACAGATGTGATTAAAGGTCACTTAGTATCAAATATTGATTTCTGAATAACTTACTACTTACAAAACCGACTCATATTTTTAACTAACTTTTGCCAGCGGCTTCACCCGCGTGGATGTCGGAAAATATCGCACGGGAACGTAGTACCGGGATTAAAAGTACCACTGTTAATCCAGATTTTAATGTTATTAACTAGGTATGCCTTTTTGCGCTAATCCGGAACATACCTACATCCAGACAAACAGACAGAAAGCTATAAGTATTTTCGGCAACAGACTCGTTCCCATCCCCCTCGTTCCTCGTAAGAAAAACTTTTTTTTTTAATATTCAATGTACAGTTTTGACATCGTTACTATTTTATTTTATGTAGTTAAAGACATGATCTCGATTTGGAATATTAACGATATCGTTCCTCATTTTCGTCCGTCCGATAAAAAATAATTAATTAATTTACTTTACTTTAATTACTTACATTATCAACAGTTTAAACATTTCTCATAAAAACAATTACAATGATAAAAATTATACTCGTCTTTGGATAGGCCAAAGCATTACCTACTGCGATAGGCTGAGGTTATTGATGCGGAGTTTTTCCCGTTTGTCCGAAGAAAATTACATAATTTACTTATATTTTATTTATTAAATACTCTGAAAGCATGACAGTAATAAATATATCACATTTTACACATCGTCTTTGATAAGATAATGTCAAAACAGATGTATGTCTGTTATAGGAGAGTGCACAACCTAAGTAATCACACTAGATATTAATAATTATAATGTTTTTCAGTCACAGATATGTCAAAAGTATTTAATTATTTTGAGTTTTGATTTTGTTACTTGATTTTCTACTTTATTGGACAGGCCGACGCCCTGTCTTAAAGATGTGGCTAAACCGATTCACCTCAAGGCAGTTCATAAGTGTAGGTTGTAGTTTATACACAATGTAACGTGACAAAAACTGCTTTTTTCATTGTAATGAGTTATCAACAGCATAGTAAATATCTAGCGAACTGCTAATAAAAAGAATCTATACATATTAAAGTATATTTTCGTGTCCGTTTGTGGACCACGTTGTTCTTCTAAACTTCGCAACTGATTTTGATACGGTTTTCACCATCAATTAGAGAATAATATTCACAAAGGTTTATGTGCAGAATAAATTAATATTAAACTTACTTTTGCTATATAGTTTTGTCAAATCTCAAAAACCGTAGAAGCCGTAGCAGGTCGCTAGAATGAAAATAACACACGAATGCTACGTGAGAAGACAGCGAATGAATGAATTAACTTCTTTCAATATGCCAGTAATTTTTGCTGTATGGCCTCAAACATTTATCAAGGTCGTCTCGACTATATTTAGCTATTATAGACAAATTCTAATGATGCATAGTACTAGTTACTATAGATTGTGAAGTAATAGAGTTCACAATTTACACTATTTTGATACGGTCATTAAAATTTGATTAGCCGATAGCAGATGTCGTCATAGCCCACTTACGGACTAAATATTTTGTGATAATTATTATAAAATAGTGTAATTATTAGAAAGCATTAAGTGTAATTATCAGTTCACCTTAGCGACTACTCCAATGAGGTTTTGTTTAGTGCATAGACCTACTTGGAATTCGAAACAGACATATGGAGCTTACAGATAAATATTGTACCGTATTAGGCATGAGGTCTGCGATTGCCTTAATAATAATTAAGCCTATACCTATCTCTTTAAAAGGTGTTGTTAGCACGCTTATGGTTAAACATAATATAAAATGTAAATTATGGTTTGCACGTTGACGAGATGCAAATTATTTATTATTCTGACGGATTTGGCACCTTAATTTGGTAATCATACATCATTATGTTAATTGAATTCTTTAAACGCGTCACCAGTTTAAGGCTGTCATCAAAAAACACGTTGTGTTAAAAAGAAAATAAGGAAATAATTGTCAAATCAAGGATAAGTTCGTCAAGCAAGATAAACAAAATCTAAATTTTAGTTGAAACAGGTATTTTCTTTGTATAGAAAAAACATGTGACATTACAAAACAGAGCCCGATTTGAATAAATCTACAGGAAGCAATATATATTAGTATCCAGGCAACTAACTTGCAACAACCTATCGGTGTAGTCTTTTACCCTCTTATTTAAAAACGTTGCTTTAAGTTAAGAAACGTTTAAACGTCACAAATGAATGGTTAATTAAACCGGATAACAGTCGCTAATCATTACTTAACTTTAAGCAACGTTTATGAATAAGGGGGAGAAGTTAGGAATAAGGAAAGGTGTTACGCACACAATAGCATTAAAAATTTAAAGATGATACATTTTTGGCTGAATACCAATGATATTATTTAACAGATATGTTATTATCACTCACAAAACAACCGAAAAAAGTGTTCCGCGCAGCATCGGCACACATACCCACGTTTCATTCATTTTACATTTCACTACAAGTAAAAACGGTACAATTGGAATGTTTTCGAGTCTTCACGATTGCGCGCTTATAATATATCTGTTAATATAATATCATTGCTGAATACCAAACTCTTTTAGTGGAGTGTAGGTACTATTGTAGCAGATAAGTGAGAAGTAGATTTTTTGTTAGGTGTCGGGTCGTTGGTAATAATATGTTAGGTGTTGTATAGGCCATCATTTATCACTGTCCCCTTTCTGATATCTTCATTCACTTGTCCTCAGAAACCCCTATTGTGTTTCGAAGTATTTAGTTATTAGTTATTACTTGCAGTTCTCTCGACATTAATTACGCTGTCATTTCATCTATTCTTTATCTAGCATCGATCGTTCAAACGACCTCGCGGAAGTGATATAGTTTTAATTTGATGACACATTGTGGGTGGTCGTTAATAACGGTATTTACAGCTTCCAGGGAACATTTTCTCATTACGTATAATAAAGATCTAGTAGAAATGTTGATGAAGATCGACAAGTGTAAACTTTTGTTAGGTCTTTTATGATGCGCCTAATGCTACCAACTATAAAAGCCTAATCGTTAAACAGACACAATAGTTAAATAAACACTATGACTCATATGTGGATCACGTGGCCGGGACAGGATTAACGGATTCCATTATCAGATATTTGTAAGGAGAATACAATAGAAAGCGGAGAGGTTTTTTTTATAATTGTCGTCTCGCTGTTCAACCGGAGGTTGTCGGCTGCTTAAATGGGCTTGCCTGTGGGTGCCTCAATAAATTAAGGTCTTCAGCCAGGGCTTAAAACTCTAAAACTAAGCGACTACACATGCTAATGGCACCCGCTGGGTACGGACCTCGGGAATGTGGAATCAATACGACCATTATGACGTTCCCAGCCTATTTTAAAAAAATCTGTCAAATATCTATATAATGTCCAATCGTTTAGTCACAGCCCACGACAAAACCCATAGTCGACCCATTACTACTATTTTAGCTGTGAAAAAATCACTTTTTAATTTCGATTTTAGGATTTATTTGATAGTTTCAAAATACTCCTATGCGTTAGTTTTGGTATTGCTAGTGTTTATTAAATTTATTATCGATTGTCATCCCCACATTGTGTATATATATCTATTTTGTCGGGTGAAATAGACACAATGTGGTCAATTTTGTTATAGCTAGGGAATACCTACTACTGAATACTTATTTTATGCTATTACCGAATAAAACCAGTATCTTTACAGGTTTATCACCGCGTGTCTTTCCATATCATACATCTACTTGAGATTGTTGTTAGTTTCTATATCATAATGTCTCTCTATCTAAATACTTTACAGCTTTCAATCTCCAAGATATGATAAATTTAGAATCTGAAAACTTAATACACAATACACAAAATGATTTCAATACAAAACATATAGGTACTCACACTTGTGTTATTATTCTACTCCATAAAGAAACTTATAGGGATTTTTAGAGGATCTTTTCTAAAAGCGTTTTCTTTTTATTTTCATCAAATCCCTGTTGAATAATTCGAAAGCAAAATTCTGACTCACATCTACTAAGCATTCGCTTGGGAGATGTCGAAAGCATAACTGTCTCATCTCTTGAGTTAAGTATATTTGCTGTTTGCTTAATGTGTTGTTTAGCGCCATTACAAACAAATGAATGTGCAGCTGTTTAGCATTTTGTTGTGTTTAACTAAAATGACGCATTCGTTGGTGCAGAGGTGTAAGTACTGAATCATCTCCTATTTGTATAATATGACTTGGTTCACTTACCTTGATTTTACTCATTTTAAGGATATGTTCAGTTCCTTCAGCTAAATGAAAGGTATTTTATGATTGTGTTACCTATTGTATCATGCATTTCTCATTGTCATTCTAACCAATACGCTTATAGAAATAAAAACCTCACCTAAATTATTTTCTGTGGTTAAGAAACCTCTGAGCAACACAATTTTATTTTTTATCACCGTTTTCGTTATGTGTGTGATTCGGTATTACTACTTTTGTATCACTGGATTTATAAGGGCCTCCCTTCCGACCTACTGTTACTTTATTTATCCCGGTGCAGTGCCGGAAATTTCAATTATACTGATTGAGTGCTGCCCTCCATGATATTAAACTATTTTTCTTTACTTTTATGAAATCTGCCTACTGCAAGTTAAAATTTGGTGTAAAGAAGGTATTATATTAAATGCCTATTCCCGCCTAAGACGTTAGCCGAGTAAAGTTATGGCAAACTTTACAACTCGGAAAATGTATTATGATCTGAAGGTTATACCTAATGGTTGTAACTTTACTCCACATTTATTAAGGATGAAAGTGTACCCACAGTTGAGGAATCCTCGTCTAATTAGGAACTTTCAGGACATTTACTCAAGTCTACGTTGTTAAGCCATATCGTCATTTATTCAATTAAGCGAAAAAGGTCATTTTTCTACATAGTAGTAGATGTGGCGCGTCGTTGTAAATCGGTCACTGTTATTTTTGCACGGTTTCATTGTTTAAAGTATGTATTACCTAATTTTGTCGACGACGTAGAGCTAACTGCATCATTTCAGCCAAGGTTGACTCACACTAGAGAACCAACTGGAAGTGTACCTTTTCTCGTAAATGCATTCCTCGTGAAATATTAGTAGTGTTTAAACAGTTTATAGATTTCAGGACTAATGGGGACCTTTGCGTCATAGCAGACTTAGCGTAGGAGTAACAATTTATATTAATAAAATGGTGTACTAGATGACATTATTAGGGCAGTGTGGGTGGAGAGAGATAACCCAGTAAATGTGTGACGATGGAAACCACTACTTGATGTAATTACTAATTACAATTAACAGTAGCTGGAAAAATGTTAAAAGTTTGTAAACACAGAGATTTCTAGATCTGGTAGCATGTTTATCTAAGCATGGATTTGGATAAGTTTATGTAGTGATGTGAATTAGGTACGAAGTAATAAAATAAAAAAATGTTGTTTTTCATCTTTTTTGTGAAGAGGATATCCACGATTCGGTAACTTGATAAAAATTATATCCGTACCTAGTGTACACGTGCCTACAAATGCTAAAAAGGAAGTTTGTGATAACAATTATTTGTGATAACAATTATTTGTTATACCCCAAAAATATATAGGTACATACATGCAAAATTCAACATGTTTTATAAAAACTCTCCAAAAATAGTTGATTTTTTAGGCATATATTCTTTTAAGAGCACGGGTCGATCCACTTGTTGGGTTTGATCCGTGGATGGGTGACCATCTTTACATACCGAGACTCCTCCGTGTCTCGGAAAGCACGGTAAGCCGTCGTTGGTCCCGGCTGTCATTCGTGGATCTTTGACAGTCGTTACGGGTCGTCAAAAGCCCGAAAGTCTGACATCCAGTCTTACCAAGGGGTATAGTATTACCCAGTTACTGGGTTGTGGAGGTTAGATAAGCAGTCACTCCATGTAAAATACTGGTATTCAGCTGCATCCGCTTAGAATGGAAACCGACCCCAATATAGTTGGGAAAAGGCTCGGCAGATTGATATTCTTTTAACAGTCACTTGTCTAAATTAATGCGTGTTGTTCAGTGCATAAAGGTAACTAAACATACAAGTTAAATATGATTCATTAACACTAACTTTAATTCATTACTCAATTGTAAGAATTCTTAATAAAAAATACCTCAGGGCGGTAAAATAAACATTCCCACGTAGGCCATCCATAAAATTGCGTTCGCTAAAGGCTAATAAAATTGATCGTCGACACTTTTATTACACAAATCAATGGACAAATTGTGCAGATGTCGTAAATCGACACATAACAAGCAAAATAATATCAACAAATACTAATGGATCCATTATTTTATATTATTGTAGTTTACGTCATAATAACCTTTGTTACTATTATTACAGCACAATACTACTGTTCTACATACAACATAGAAAATATCTCGTCGAATAATACTCATAGTTTAATGTGTTCTACAAAAAAATACCATATGACGCAAATTACAATCATTCCTATTAGCCCATGTGTATCACACATGGTTCCATATAATCGTAACATTATAGTAGCATAGATATCTGGTGATATATCGAATGACGTGTCACCACTCTAGCATGTAAAACATTAGGTACGGTATTTACACATGAATTAACTAGATAGATATTGTAAGTATTTATTTATCTTATAATATTGCCTCCATCCATCAAAAGGATAGACAGATAATAGGGATCTACACTAGTGCTGTAGAGCCATGAAAGTTGTAAGGGACTACTGAAGCAGAATTGTTTATTTTTGACTCAAATGAATATACACAAGTATATTTTACGTCACTTATAAGTATAGCGTTACACTGCTTGTTTGGTATTTAACCGCAAAAATACGATTAACAGTGTCTAAGTACACTAGGCAGGAACAACAAATTGAAAACGAGTAGGTAGTTCTAAGGTAAGTCTTACTAAGTAAGAATGTAGGTATAGATTTGTTTAAAACATATTGACTCGATTTTATCGATAATTAGCGTGTAATAGAACTTTCTCAGAAGAACATAAGGAACCTTCAGTCATCGTCCAAATGGTGTATGAATTTAATCGTTTAAGCGTGGCGGAATGCGTAATCTGGCTCCATAGTTGTTTAACTATCATGGTTCTGTTGTTCAATCCTACCAACTCAAGATATTTAGTATGCTCGATACAAAACTGTTTGTAATGGTCTATTTGAATAAAACATAAGGTACGCCCATAGAGCAATAGGCTAATTAAAATTTGATAGTCTGGTCGGTCCGAACATAAATTAAATTAATGGCTTTGTTGTGCGTAAGGACCATTGCCTATTTAGGCGACACTTCTGCTTCTATTCGCATAATTGACTGTCAAAATAGGTAGCCAATGGACAAATGCTAATAAAAATTAATGGAGTATTATCTACGCACCGCCTTAAAATGTTAAGAACAAGAAAATGATTCATATAATTCGGATCACTATTTCACCACTTAGTATAAATAACGTAATTGTTAATAGCATGTCTACCTATCAATTTTATCCCCGATTTTGAAGAACATAGAACATCTCATAACACCGCGTCTATCGCAAGTAAGAAATCATAATCTAGTGGCCTAGTACAGATAGGGGAACTTCAAGAGATTTATTATATTTTTTCTAATCAATGATTCTATGAAAAAAATAGCGGTTTTAGTGCAGTTAGTCATGCTTTTTTCTACGATCGGAGTGCCTCTTTCTTTGAAGCTGTCATTAATTATATTATTTTATTACACTCATTTATAGTAGGTACCTAAATCAAAATTATAATAACTTCTTGCTCTAACTATTTGTTGAAGATTTTATTTATCAGTTTTCAGCCGTGATTTTTATGTCCCATTCTGATACCTACCTACATGTATAATGGTTTTTCTTTGAATTATTTTTCATTTTGATTGGTAATCGAAATCATAATAATTTTGGAAGCCAAAGGCATCGGAACTCTGCGAGCTGATTTGCTTTAACTAATTCTGAATCGAATCGCGTGACTAGATAGTATCGATGTAAGTTATTAGTAAACAAACATACAGAGTGAACCAATTCGGGAAAAGTGATCAATGCTTTTATGTTAACCCATTTATTTAACGCATTTGTAGTTATATTGCTTATGTGCAATGGTCCACATACTTTTCTCATTATAGAGCAGAAGGAAGTATCTTGTTTTACAATAATTTTAGCGACAGGATGCACATTCTCATATCTTAACACAGACTTCCTGTGTAAGTTCTGTACATACTGTTTTACCGACTGTTAGTTTACCGGATGTGTCCACTGTTGTTCGTTTGTTATTTTATATAATTAATAAATAAATATTATTAGAACTGCGTTGCAGTCACCATTGATTGTGTTTATTAATAAACGCATACCGATTACCTATCAACTCGGTATCAATATTATTTTCATGGGGTTTTTTACGTTAAAGGAAAAATAAAATATGTGCGTGCTTTCTTTTCTATAACTATGCACTTATGATGGGACATCATGACAAAATGTTATCTCGTGTTACCAAAACAGACAGCAAGACTATTTATTCCCTTTAAAAGCGTAACGCACGTATTTGGTCGAGTGGAAATACATAATATATTTCTAAAAATTATAAACCGTAAGCTATTTTTAACGTAAATAAGTATATGTATCTATTTAAAACTAGATTCGGATAACTTTGATATTTAAAATCCTTGAAATAAACGGCATAGATTTGGTTCTTGACAAATTGGGTCTCGACTTTGTTGTGTTTTCAGTCCTCACATAATCTTATCATAAACAAAACTGCATAATCGATCAACACTATTTTAAAATTTATATCAAATTATCTTAAAGGTTGGATCTGAGGTGTGCAAAGTAAACGCTAACAATGCAGTCTGAGGTCACTGCAATAATTCAAACTCCAAATACTACGAATATACGAAAAACACGTATTGTTAGGATTCTATTTATGCATACAATAATATTTATTAACACACGTAATATACATATTTCTTATTTGGTAGAGTCCGTCGTTGAGTCTCATATATTGAAGGCAAATATAATTGGACCAAATATACTACCCTGCGCAGTTCTGATATTATTGGGCAGTAATCCATCTAAGTGGTGTACTCTATACGTGTCACGTTTATTTTTTACGAGTAGCAAGTTACTTAGCTGTAAAAGTATAAGAGGTGTACCTCTTATTATCTCTACTTTAACTTATTTCACAGAGCCTGTTGAAGGTATCGAACGCTTTCGAAAGTCTATGAAAATGCTTTCAACAAGATGAAATAGACTCACAAAAAGATTAGTTATTTACTTACTACTACTTCATACTTAGTTACTCTCGGTTTTCAAGCTTTGTGGCTTTTTATACTATTTTATACTACTTATTTGAAGTAAAAAGTAACGGTAGTTCAAGTTAAAGGTCTCAATAGGTAATATCCTAATGCCAGTATATCGTGTCCCGGGACTAACAAACAGTAGGCATGAATTCAATGGAAACAACACTAATTTGATTTTAGTCTACTGGCTGCCTCGCCCACACGGGAGTTAACGGGACGGTAAAATATGCTTACTTAAGCAAGTTTACTCACGAATAGCTAGAAGATATATCATATTAACTGAAAAAGTCGTCACCGCTTGCACTTAGCGTGATGAGATGACCATTAATTTGTTGATAAGTAGAGCTGCGGGGTCCTAATCACTTAATTGGTCCAGGGTTTAATACGATCAATTGTTATCAGCGAGGGACATGACGTTGTGTTTCATTTGCTATCCTACTGGTAGGATTAATTTTCCGAATGTTGACCGCACCTGTGTCACGCCCTGGACGCGAACACTGCTAATTAATAGTGTTTTCGATAGGTGTGCAGTAGGAGGCGGACGCCCCGCCACCGCCCCGCGCTGCGGCTCACGTTACAAACGCCATTAGTATGATGATAAGCTCGTCAAGTTCCTACAGCTCTACTGTCGTCACTCAGTTACCTACTTGATGATATATTACCCTTCGATTAGCAAGTTGAAATTCTAAACCCACCCTTGTAAGGCCATCGATATTTGCTTATGCATCTAAATTGATGAGTTTATACCTCTTTGACGATAATAAATTGACTATCATTTTATCTGATTAAATTAATGAGAAGTTTATTTGTAATCAATTAATAGGAATAGCATTTATGATTTTAGCGGTAAAGAAAAAATAGATGCATAATTATTTGTTTGATCACACTACGAACGCTTAACGAATAAATTATTTTGATCATACTTAAATTAAATATCAAATGTTGTTAGCATAATACACATAAATAAGAAGTAATATTGTTAAACGTTTGCTCCCATTGTCGCTTTCAGATGATCTACGAACAAATGGCCCTATTATTAGTCCTTGTAAAAGCGAAATAATATTGCAGAAGGGGCAAAACTTTACGCTTAAATGCAAAGGAAAAACAGGAGTACAGATAAAGCAACAAGAAGTACCCGAAGAAGTAATCGGACCATTTCGTATAGAATCGAGAAATACGTCTGGTCGGCTGGTCGGCGAGTACTGGTTCGAGACGGTCCTCGAGCTGTACAACGTTGATCAGTTCGCGATTGGCTATTACGCTTGTTTCGACGACACGGTGAACGGTAGCGACATACTAAATAACCTCACTGATGAACCAAATAACACGGAGCATATATCTTTTATTTATATTTACGTCGCTGGTGAGAGTGGTTTTGTACTGACATTCAATATTTTTTTCAACGCCTGTGTCTGTATCTCATGATTAATAAAACTTTTAGGCTCGGATAGCATGTTTGCACCCATGAGGGAAGTCATTGTTCCAAGAAAACAATGTAAGGTTGTAATTGAATGTAGACCAACGACACCAGATATCGAAGTTGTCCTGATGTCGGTACGTATTTTATATAAATTGAATGTAAACGATTATCATACTTACGTATATACCAGTAAAACCTAAAAAAATATTGAATACTTTAGGTATGCAAATAAAATTAATGAATCAATTAAAATTTGTCATAAGTTTATCAAAAACATGCGCTAGCGCTACATCAACCGCTTATTGCATCTGCATGATAATAATAATTTACAAAATTAAATAACACAATATTATTATACTGTCATTGTGGCGAAAAGCAAAGTTTGGCTACTTTATACATAACATCGACTGTTGTAGGTAATTAATTTTACTGTTAGTGTTTAATTAAAATTCACAAATATCAACGTTTTCACACTTAAAGCTTTAATAACTAATGCTTATTGCTAAAGACAGAGCCGATACTAAAGCATGATAGATTGAAATAAATTTATTTCGTAATAACATTCTTAATATTCAGATTCAGGACATTGCAGACCCAATATATCAGCAATATAGTCCCAAAATCGGGTTCGTCATCGATAGCGACATGCTCTCGGATCCTCTCGGATCGATTTCGATGTTTCGCACTATCATCTGTGAGTTTGCTCAGGGACAAGACAATCGGATAGAAAAACCAGTTGTTTTCCAACGTAGGTGAATAGCAGATGTGTGCGTTTTAACATTTTTATTATATTTTATAATTATTATACCACATTCACGAGAAAGGGTGTGTCGTTGCCTTGCTCATTGCGAGAATAACTTAAACTGACACGACAACAGTCGAAATTAATTACTTTTTCTGAATGTGGCTTGTTGTGTTTTTCAATTTCATTAGATTAACTAGTAATGCATTAAAAAAAAAACAAATCATAATACATTTTAAATTGAAAAACATAACTATTTATCCGTACTTACTAACCATAATTTATTTGGCAATACTACAATAGTCGCAGAGTAACAGGACACCAGAACAAATAAAGTATTCTTCAAAGATTGGGTTTTTAATGAGAACGTGTAGTAGGTCTGCGTACAAATGCCATGGACAACGCGGAAACGATACCGAATGGAAGCGTATACGTAGTAAGTAGTGCTACACTCTTGATGTCACCTAACAAGGTAGCGTGGTGTGATGGTTTCATTCACTGGACCAACAACTTTAATACTCAGTGTTCCACTAGATGACCTTTAACATTACGTGATGTTTTGTGTTACTAGCTTGAAGCTTACTACTCTTTCTATCATTTCTACTTCGTTGGTGTGTTGCTCTGCGTAACTCCTGTACCTATGCATGTTACACGTTTGATATAATCTACTAACACTGTTTTGTTCTAATTTATTATAATTTAGGTAGTTGATGTTATGTGGTACTTATATTCTAATGTTTTCACGGAGGGTCGATTTAAATATCTCTCGTTTTTCACTGTTTTGCTATGAATCATTATTTGCCTGCCATGAGATTATAGTTTTGCGTACGGAAAATGCACTTTTTTTAAAATAAAATATCATTATGCGTTAGTATATGGATGCTGCTTGATTTTTAGTGAGTGAATACTATAACTATGATATGAATTAATTAAATTAACGATAAAAATATTAATTTAACAATTAAAAAAATGTAGCTAGTTAAGATTGAGTTGCTTGATTTTATTTTTCAGTAGCTACTGTCAATTCAAGTTTTTTTTTTATTAAAGCAGCATTGTACTTAATATAAACCGTAAGCATATATAAACCGTTTTATATATTAAGAATTATTTATGTAGTTAAATAATTTAATAAACTTAAGTAGTCTGTGAGAGGGTCTTGCAAATATGATACGATCAAAATTACTAATTTGAACACAATTTATAAATAACAGAAATTACTCAACAAATGATAATGCTCTATTCAACGATTCGATTATTTTAGCAGGTTAATCTCACAGATAATGTGTTATACAGAGTATATAGAATATTCGAATAACGAACATTTTGTATCTTTTTCAGACGTTAGGGTACCACCACTTCCAAAAATAATGGGGGGTTCTAAAGAGTTCTTGGAAGGAGAAACGTTTTCAATAAATTGTACTGTAGATTATCAGTCAGATTCTGTAGTCAACATAATTTGGAATTATCCTCCGAATGTGACAAACGTAAGGATACATTTATTTGCATTTTTTTGCATGTTCTTCTTCCTGCTCTTATCTCATGTTACTTGGGGTCAGCGCAACTGATTTTTTCTTCCATTCTCCCCTGTCAGCCGTCACTCTATCATTCTCTCCTTTTTCTTTCATAATACCACCTCTCACACAATCCTTCAACTTTTTATAGTCTACACTATTTTTATTAGTACTTAGCATGCGTTTCATCCCTCCTCATAACATGCCCCTATCAAGACAAATTATTGCCTTTCAACCGTCTTTCAATTCACTTTTTGGTATAATGGGCAAAAATAAAAATAAATCTTTCTTTTATCATCTGAGCTCTCTTTTTTCCGAGCTATATTTCATTTAATACCTATGCTCCAATCGATTGGGATGTTAACAATTTGTTTATTTCTAGGGAACAATAGAAGAAAAATCGAACGAATATGAAGTGACTGGTGGAATATTATACAAAAATCTAACTGTGAGAAATGCGACAAAAGCGCATGGTGGAAGCTATACGTGTATTGCCCGTAATAATTGTGGTCAAAAGGCACAGACCTTTAAAAAACAGTATTTAGGTATCTATTTATCAAAAACTTACTTTTATTTATTTAAAACATGAATGGAGAAGGCTTATTTTTTGGGTGGATCTAGTCAATATACAGGGTGTAAAAAGACCCATCAAATCCCCCCCCCCCTGTAAATCAAATTAAGTAACATTGATTAAAAATAATTGCTGGGAAACGACTTTTATTTTTGGAGTGAAAAATCGCTGTTTACGGTAGAGTGCGCAATGTAACGCACGCAAAACATTGTATTTAAGGGTGCATGTAACGATTCAGGGTCGTGGGAGTATTTAAAATTAAGTTAAACATTTAAAACTTGCTTTCTTTAAAAAACATCTGAAAAAGTTTGACCTTGAATATCTCCGTAACCAGAAGGTTCCCAGGTATGGTCCACAAAAAAAAAAAAATTACAATGACGGGAATAATAAGTGACTTTCGGCTTCGTTAAGTGTCTTTTTACACCCGTTAGTGTACCTACTAAGTTTATTATGCAGCTAGGTACTAGCTAAGTCTGTATCTTCTAACTAACTATTTAGGGATGGAAGTGAGAAGTTAAGTGTCAGACTTGAGTCTGAGACAAATTGTCCTGAAAAAGATTACATAGGAAAATATAATAATTGATGTTCTAAAAACTTATTGACTGTCTAATGATGTACGCTTTTTTATTATATGAGCCTTTAAAAACTTTTTGTGCTTCTACTAATGATATACGTTTTTTTTAAATACATGAACTTCTAATAACTTTTTGTGTTTCTAATGATGTACGCATTTTTTTAATCGACTGGTTAGGTTAGAACTGTGACCAACCAAGCGCGAGCTGTGAGGGTCGCAGTAACTAAGCTCTTAATTTAGTCGGGGTTCCCTAAAACTCAACTAAATGGGTTAATATTCACACCCTATAATCTTTTGAGTTTTTGTTTATTTTCTAGAAAACGCTCGCCTTGTTCTTACACCTACGGGCACGAAAAATCCCATAGAGGTTAAAATGAAAACGGTGAAGATGTCAATCGAGATAGATGATTACCCGACTGCTACATTTAAATTGTAAGTACTAAATGAATTAAAAAAAAAAACAAAATTGTTGTTAAGTACCTACCAAAAGAATTCAGTTAATATAATTCACATTTTATTAACTGAATTCTTTTAGGTACTCGTATTTATGGAAAATTACAGCACGGTTGGCGGTACGTATCGAGGTTTCGATTCCCGCACGGAAGAAATGTTTGTATGGGCCCAAGTTTTAGTTTTTATCCGACTACGGCGAAGCAAAAAGTTGGGTTATGATTTTTACCGGTAAAATCCGGAGTCACACGTAATCTGTTCGATTTATGTCCTAACACGTGTGACTCTGGATTTTTAATTTGTCTGACTGCGATTTCTTGTTTATACCTTTTTAGTTGTTTTTTTTGTCGTAGTTGGGTTTTAGTTTTTTAATCTTTTTTACGAGTTTCTATTAGTGCATACATGTAAGATTTGTGTTTGTTATCCTCGCACTATCAGAAGAAATTCTAAATAAACAGTTGTAAAGCCTATACCCATCAGTCAATTGCAATAAGTGTAGGTTATGTTCGTCAGCAAAATCTGCGAATAGTATTTGCCTATTTGTAGAACTTGATACTTAGACATGGTGACTGTGATGGATGAAGTAGGTATATATCTTGAAATCACAATGTGAAAAGACAAGAGGAGGTGTCAGTGTGTGATGTAAAAATAAATGATGAGTGCGGAGCAAGTGAATGAGTTTGTCCGTCCTCCCATAACTATTAACACTGTAATTCAAAAATATTGTAAAAGCCAATTATCTTTTAAAAGAGTAACCATGGAGTTTCTTGCCGGCTCTTCTCCATAGGAAACGACCAATTGGAACCGTGCACCTAGCTTCTGACGTTTCATAAGTTCCCATGTAGGCTTATGTGAAATAAAATATTTTGATTTTTGATTTTGTATATTTGGGGAGTTTGATTACCTACAAGAGATGGAAAATTGATGGAGATGTGGAAAAGAGTGAATGCGGGTAATAAAGTGAATAGTGCTACTGATGTACATTATGCGATTAAGACCAACCAGTCGATGTCCAAAAAGGCTCAACTGGCTGTTCACAATGGTGTACTCGCACCTACCTATGCCTACGACCCTAAGACGATCCACTGACCGTCTACGCTTATGTATGGAATTGAATTTTGGGTGTGGCCAGAGAGATACGAAACTACAATAAATGCTGTGGAAATGCGTTCCTTGCGAGGCGTGTGTGGTGTACCTAACTATGAATGATATATGCTGAGTAATGATGTGTTTAGGCAACGGTGCGGCTTAAAAGAAAATGCAGTGATAAAATTTTTAAAGAGTAACTATGCTTCGATTTTTTGCTCATGTTAAGAGAATGAATGAAATGCGGCGTCGTTTATGAACGTAAACGAAGCAAAAGGTATATGTAAGGATCGTAGCAGGTGGCGTTCTGTAGTTTCTGTCTATCACTAAGCGAAGGTGTGAGTTTATATATGATCCTTTATCAACAATTAACAAAAATAAAATACATTTCAGCTTACGCGACAATTTGCCTTTGCCTCAATACAAATCTAAATACAATGTAACTCAACATCTCGGTACCGGTGACGCTATGTTGACCATTTTCAACGCCAATGTCGCAGATTCCGGGAACTATACGATGGTCGCAACCAATGGATACTTGAATAAAAATTATACGTACGACCTGCGAGTCATAGGTGAGATATGTTTCGTTATTTGTTTGGCACTTATGGTACTTATATTCCACTATTCGTATCCCTAGTAGTCTCCTACCTACTCTACTGATTATTAAAAGTCACGTCTCCACTATAATACTATGGGGTTCATTCATAAACGATGATTAAAGTTAAGTGACGTTCAAACGTCAAAAATGTATGGTTAAACAGTCGCTAATCATTACTTAACTTTAATCATCGTTTATGAATAAACTCCTACATGTATTGTTTAAGAAGGATTATTCTATATAAATATTAAATGCACATTTTGAATAGACATATAAATATAGTTACATTTAATGTATATACCATAAATTACAATCTATATGCTGTCTTTGTCCCACAGCAAAACCAACTATCGACTTTGGACCCGATGAAGATAAGAAATGCGTGGAGAATACAATGGTAACACTCAGATGTGTGGTGACAGGGTATCCCCTGCCAGACATCACTTGGGTATTCTCTAATGGCGAGGAACCACAGACAATGGTAAATTGCTTTTTATAAAGAGGGGTTCTTTCGCAATCCGAATGGAGTTTTCTCTGTTGACGATGCTGCTTGATCCAATCATTTATCTGTACTAATAATAATGCTGAAGACTTTGATTGAACGTGCTAATCTCTGGAACTGGCAGTCAGATTTGGAAAATTCTTTTTACATTTTATAGCCCAATTCTCGAGAAAGGTTATTTAGTACCTGGCTATGACAATTAGGAGCTGAGCAAAAAGAAAAAATTTCAGACAGAACGTGAAGTGTAGTAAGTCGCGCGATAAATCGCCCCAGTATGTAAGAGCCTTTAAGCGAAAACGAAGTACCTATAACGATGCAACACGCTGAGTCGAGAACAAGAAATTTCACGCGGTCGAAGTCGCGGGCCGAAGCTATTATACAACGTGCCGCTTTAATGAAATTCAATAATTTTCATAAACCGAATACGCGAAATCGTATACGTGTGTTTAATTAATGTCACCATTAAACGTTATTATTTATTGACCTATTTACAATTTTCTAAATTAACATCTTGGAGCAACCTGTACTTAAAGAACGAAGAGGTCATTGGCCGGGGTTACGGATCATAAGTATGCGAATATAAGGAATTATTTTTTTCAATTTATGAATTATTTGATTTTATTATATTTTTTATGATTACTCACCACTAGCCTTACCCGTGTGTTAAATTAATGTCGCCATTGTAACGGCACGTTGTATATGTTTGGGGTTGATTCTTAGGTTCATGCATCTCCTCGAATAATAAGCATGTGAAGTAGATAATAATGTAGGTATAATAGTTCCTTTATTCAACAAACATTTAATCTTTCAGCCTAGCTCATCTATACAAGTGGAATCAGTGTATAAAGAGACGGCGCTCATGAACATACCAGTCCACGCGTCTGGTAACGTTTCATGTAAGGCATCTAACAAAGAAGGTGAAAGTACCGAAACGAGAAAACTTCTCGTTTACGAGATAAACAACGGTTTCGGCATTAAAAATGAGCAAGAGACATGGTTCTCACAAAACCAGGATGTGACTATCACATGTATTGCGTCCAAATATGATTTCTATAGTGTAACTTGGATGGGATCATACGACGAAGATCTGAATGGAACTGGTAAGTTCCTAGAAATACAATAATAAAATTATAAAGAGAACAAATCGTCACGAATACTCACGAATGACGTCATCACATTTAATTAATTGTATTAACAAGTTTCCTTATTGTCAACAGCTACAGTGGAAAATACGAAAAATGCGTTTTCGCTCATTGCCAAATTGAAGTTTCCAAACATTTCTTTGTACCAAAATGGCCCGTATAGTTGTTGGGGGACAAGGTTGAACGGCTCCAATGAAACTCAAACTATCAATATTACAGTTGCTCGTAAGTGTGCATTCCTCTATAACCTACAGCGTCATAAATACCTGCTATAAAATATGATTATTTTCTAATGGTTACATTTGATTTCAGCTCTTCAAGCGCCGGTGATAAGCGATCCTATTGGGGACCAGACCCTAGAGGCGCTTCCTTACCAACCGGTACAGCTCACTTGTCAAGCTGAGGGAGTGCCGCCGCCCAAACTAGAGTGGTACAAGGTAAAGACGTAACTTTGTGGGATTTACTCACCTTGCTATAGGATAAGGAACTAGTATGCCCACGTCTTGTCATTTTAAAGTCTTTAATAACTCATAAAGTGATAAGCAGGTTTGCAAATAATAAAATGTCGTTTGAACAAATTGTGAGGTTTTTAAATGTTTATTATTTGTTTATCAGGATGAAGTTTTAATGAGGAATGACACGAACGCTGAAATTTATACGGATATTATAAATCGCACTGTTATCAACTCAACGATAGTAATAAAGCAAATGGTGGCCGAAAACAAGGGAGTCTATGAATGTTCAGCCAGCAGCGATTCACTGATGGCGAGACGGGTTTATACACTTGTACTGAAAGGTATTAGTTCCACTCAAAACTCAACTTATCGGTAGAAGTTTTATTTGAAATAATTATTATCACTTATATTTATTATTAAACACCTGTATTGCCTCGATGTTGATGTTGACAATCCTTGTTAGACTTAGTTAAAACCAACTTAGGTGTAATGTGCATTATTCAATCAAAGATTAAATATTGAGAGAGGTTAGGGATTATCGGAATGATCCCAGACCTCTCGAAGGCCATTTGGGACTTCGGCCTGGTTTCAGTTAGACTTAGTAGGATTATGCACAATTTTAAAACATCTATAACTTTCAGCAGAAGCGAAATACGCAATGTATTTAAGCGCAATCATTGCGGTCATCTTCATTTTGATCCTCGTGGTACTATACCTGACTTGGAAGGTTCGAAAAGAGAAGAGATTCAGAAAAGAACTCGCGGCAGCTGGCCTCCTGTATTTCAAAGAAGGCGTTACTAAATCTCTAAATCCTGACCTGGGAATCGATGAGCAAGCTGAATTGTTGCCATACGATGAAAAGTTTGAATTTCCTGCAGACAAGTTAATTTTGGGTAAGATTATGAGTAATTCGTCAACTCGTCCTACATGCCTACGGCCCATTTAGGGCGATCTTTTGATTTTTTGCAAGTTGTCTTAGATGGGCCGTAGGCATGTAGGGCGAGTTGACGAATTACCCAATTTCATTATACTGCTAAACTTGTTTTTTTCCCTGTATGTGAAGTACGTACACTGAACAGAATTCCAATGTTATCAATACGTAAGCAAATTAAGGTAAGCCTAAGTAGGTGTGTTTCCAGCACTATAAAATTTCAGTTCTGTGAACTAACATAGGTTTGCGAAGTAAAATGACACGTAGAATTTCCAATTCTACGTTCTTCATACGAGCCTCCATTTCGTAACAGAATGCTAGACATGCCACGATGAAAGATGGACGTGATCAGATGCCTATCAGTACCGGTTTTATTTTACAGGAAAAGGAAACCTAATGTTATAATGTCTTATTCCTTATGAAACCGTCATACTTTTACTTGATAAATTGTAGTTTAAAGTAAAAGTGTAATAAGTAAAATAATAAAAATGTGTGTTGTAGGTAAACAGCTTGGTGCGGGTGCATTTGGTGTCGTATATAAGGCGGATGCACGTGGAATCATAAACGCCGAAGAAACAACTGAGGTGGCCGTGAAAATGGTGAAGAAAACGGCAGACAATATGTATATCAAAGCGTTGGCCTCAGAACTAAAAATAATGGTGCACTTGGGGAAACATATAAACATTGTGAACCTGCTCGGAGCGTGCACAAAACATGTCGGGAAACGTAAGATGATGTTTTTACTAGATTTTTAGACAACATTCATTGTTTACAATGTTGTCTCCTCTGTAGGTATATTTGCCTAAACTACATGTGAACTTGTATGTAGGTACAACTCGAAATTGAAATCCATTAGCACTAGCAATGATAATTTTACTTTTTACGTCGTCGTCATCCTGACGCAAAGAGTTTCATTATTTGAGAAATTAGTTCTACAGATTATGATTAATAGAAAAGGTACAATAAAACGAACACTTCATACATGCATAAGTAACATATTGTACAAGAAATTTTTTTTTTCAGTATACAGGGTGTTAGGCTAAACACCGATATCCTTGAAACCAGTGGTTTGGTGTCATTTATAGAACGTAAAATCAATGAAAAATTACGACTTTTTCTTTTAATTACTCTTACCACTAGTGTATTTCACCCTTTCACCAATGCGCTAGGGCAACGAACTTGCGTCTCAACACGGGTGGGGGGCGTAGGAGGTGACCTGACCGGCCGTGAGCGCGACCCCTCTCTCAGACAGTCAGCTGTTTCGCTAGCGAGCACGGTGTCGCATAGAAACTTTTTTAAATCTTTTAATGAAAATAACGTTTTTTTTGTTGTTACTCGGTCATTTATTGCTATATTTAAGTCAACTACCCATGATTTGAATGACAAGACTGTTTACCCTTACACCCTGTATATTTCTTTATCTCCTCGCACAAATTAAAAACGTTGTATGATACACGTGCGTAAGATGATTTCCGACTCGTGTCGGCTTATAAGCTCGCTCGCTTTACTCGCTCGTGAACAAAAATGCCACTCGTTGGAAATCACCTACTTTCCGCACTTGAAGTATAAATAACTATTATTTGATGAAACAGCAGTATCTTTATAATTGAGAAAAAACTGATATTCTTATAAACCGCTGGAAAAACAGAGGAGGTTCTGAAGTTGACGCGTATATTTGCAGGATTATAAAATGTATGTTTTTTATAATCTTGCTAATATAATATACTTGTCTTGTTAGGCAACAACCTAACATCATTAGGAAGAATAAATAATCTTATCCTTGCTTACGTAAAGGTCTTCTGAATGCCTTTTGCTGAGTCACTTTTTGTTAGTTCCATTAATTGTATTTTTTTTCTTACAGCTTAGATTATAAAAAACTGTTGTTAGCATCGATCGATATGAATTTGCAACCAATGATGTGCTAATTTTCCTAATTGAAGGTTGTCTATGATTACAGGCGAGTTGATAGTGATTGTAGAATATTGCAAATTCGGCAACATACACAATTATATGCAGAGGCACCGCGAAGTCTTCATAGATCAACTGACCGATAATAAGGAGAAAAATCTAGGCAGAGTTAACAGAGGATTCTCTTGCAGCAGTGGCAGTACTGGGTAAGAAAAATTTTTGGAAGATTTAATTACAGTCGAACATTAAAACTAAAATGATGACCGAGATGTTTTAGTCTTTAAGCCTTAAGAGGGAGGCGCTAAGGTGGCCCGCGCAATTCAAATTTTCTTTCGTTTTTAGGAATTTGCAGGTCAGTATCAGGTTGTATGTTGATCTAAATATGATTTGCGACCGTAACAAATATGGATTTATAGAATTATCATCATTAGAATCATCAAAACACCTCCTTAAGTTCATGTAAGTGCATTGAAAGACTATTTCAAATCGTCATTCAATGCACTTACATGAAACGTAAGAAAATTTGAATTTAGCGCATCCACCTTAATACCGAGAATCCGACGTAACTTTTCAGGCTTTTTTAGCTTTACCTACTTATCTCCGAGACACGAAAAAACCTCTGACTTAGAAATTTACTGTTTTCAGTGCACACTCAGATTATTTCGCCTCCAGTACACAAGACACCGACCACACATTTGTCAACAGTGCCAACACCAACAGGTCCACAAGAAAAGGTAATTTTTATATGTATTAAATGTCAAGGACATACGACAACAGTTAATATAAGTACAACCACCGGTAAAAATTGCTTGTTCATATTTTTTGATAATACAATAATGGAAGATTATAAACTAGAGAAACGCGTAGGTGTGTTGCTGTTGATTGATTTAGAATTTTAGATGGAGCAAAAAGCATTTGTGCGGAGCTATTGAACTGGTACTATTTTGAACGTAATCGTTTTCTTAGCTACGCAAGAAGGTAACAATAATTATTACTCGGGTATTGAAACGAATAGAAATCCTTTCTCTTAGTCGTTTCCTTTATTGATGACGATCGTTACCTTTCGACAATATAATTACAATAATAATTGACGCGAAAGAAAATTTCAGCATTTGTATATTTTTCGTGCTTGGATACCTAATTCGAGTAATTTGGAAAAGATATTTAATAGGTATTGATCATACCTAATCGAGCCAGGTTCAATCCTTATGTCACACTAGAAGTACCTACGAATATGTTTATAGTATTTATCCTTTTTTGACAGACAACCCAAACCAAAATCACCAAGTGGAATTCGTAAAAGGTAACTTTTCGGGACACATGCACTTATTTTGCACCAGCACTGTGTTTAGTCGCTTCGTCGTAATTACTATGTAAGCACAGTTTTATATCGGTGTCTGATTTATCAATGTGATAGTGAGTAATTGCATTTACCTTATCTTTTATGTAACTTTGTTTGATGTCTATTTTGTGCACAAAATTCCGCATTAGATCATTTTTATGAAATTATACGCTTACGTCTCACGGGTATCTACAGCATTTAGAGTAACAAATAATCGAAATTCCCCATAGTTTGCATAATAATCGACTTATCAAGTCGGTCACCAACAAATTAACACTCGTTAAACTGCTCCTTGTAATGGCAAGTTGCCAATATTTAGACTATAGAATGGAACAGGATTTGATTATATAAATAATAATAATAATAGTCCTCCAGACCGTATTTTCGGCCACGGCGGCCAATCTCAACGGAGACTAGCCATCGGCGCGGGAGATATTATAGTGCACAAGTGTTTGCGCAGACACAAGTGCACTCTCTCTTCCCTCACTCTCATAGTCCGATGGGACGGCAATCCGACACGACCGGAGAGAGATCAGGCGTAGGACCAACGGCTTAACGTGCTTTCCGAGGCACGGGGGTATCACACCGCCAACTTCCAAACTCCGGGCTGTTACTACGAAATTCCTAATGGAAAAATCTAATAACACTTTGCCCGACCCAGGAATCGAACCCAGGACCCCACGCTCTGCAGTCGCGCTTGCGACCACGAGACTAACGGGGCAGTCAGATTATATAAATAGTAAGTGCAGTAACCCCTCTCCTTGGTCGATACTCAACAGATGCAAGTAGTGAAAGTTGACTGCCAACTTGCGTAGGACAAAAAGGTGCTTTGTGATTTCGTTCACTTCTTTTAATATTTCAGTTATGCTAAGCAGGTTTACTTGTGTATGACTACTAAACAAATACCGTAATCGGTGGTATGAGGATAATGTTCATGATTGTAGCTGCACGTGTGTTGACATATTTCTGCTTTTATATCGTAAGTAAATATGTAAATCAAGTTCGTCAAACTTGTACGGACAAATCCAACTTTTAGTAGCTGTTCAGTAAGAACTACTTACCAAATGATAGCCACGTTGAAAAACGACTAGGATACAGTAAGTATAGATGCATATAGATATGCAATTGCAATACTTACTGCAGGTATGCAAACACAAATAGGTTCCTCTCTTTACTGAATGGCTTAGGAGGATAATAAACTTGTGCATTCACATGCACGCTTACTTATACTTAGAATTCTACGTGTGACATACCTATATTGAAATAAATTTATATGTATATGATAGGTATAATGTATAGTTAATACTTCGATAAACACGAGGTGTCTCACTGGTTGTCCTGGTTTCTATTCTGAGCCCGATTGGAATCGATGCTGACGTATGTTGGTTCGACCTTTTTTAATTAATGATGTAGGTACGTTTTTATGCTTTTAAAACTTTGTGCCTTGAGTAGCATATTTTTATTTATTTATTTTGATCGACTTTACACTTCGAACTTCTATAAACTCAGCTTTGAAAGCTTAATTGGTTAAGAAATCTGGTGCTCATCTCTTATGTTGGCTGTTGTTGTTTCTATTAATCAATCACAACAGCTTAAGACCGCTCAAGAGAGATTTCTTAACAGATAGATTGATGGCCGCCCTATTGTTGATAGTCCGTAGTAGTGTGTAGGCAATTAATGTTTTTCAGGTGTGCAATAAAGTTTATACTAAATTAATACATTCCTTATCGATTTGCTTCCAGTATCGGAAGGCTACGTGCAACCGGAATGGCGTACAAACTACGAGAGCGACTACAGTTTCGACGGACGCAACCCACGGCCGCTGACCTCTCGTGACCTACTCGTGTGGGCCTTCCAGATCGCAAGGGGCATGGAGTATCTTGCTAGTAGGAAGGTTAGTACGTTTCAAAGAAATTAAGACATTAGATTTTTTACTGTGTGAAAAGCGATTTAAAGTTGTAAATCAAATCTTGTTTGGAAAAACAAATAGTATACTGACCCCAGTTTCAGTCCATACTGATAATCAACTGCAGAAGCTATTAACTTTTCCAAGTTGATAATCAACTGCAGAATCATCACGAACTGAGTTCTAAAAGTTCTAAAAATTCGAAGCTCAGATCTGGGCTAACTCAATGTAGATTGCCCTCTCGTAAGAAAAAACAGCGAATTCTTATTGCTTTAACTTAATAGTAATTTGACATTTCCAGGTGCTACATGGAGATTTAGCAGCAAGAAACGTGTTGTTAGCCGAAGACAACATTGTAAAGATTTGCGACTTCGGTCTCGCCAGGAGCATTTACAAAAACGATGAATATCAAAAGAAAGAAAACGTAAGTATTCAGATATTTATCTACAATAACCTTACCATCCGTGAAGGTTGCTTTGTAAGTAAAGACTTATTATGTTCAATATCAAAGACAAATAGAACAAACTTCGCAAATTAAATATTATTTAAGCATAGAATTGAGATAAACTTTTTTAACAATGTTTTCGCTTCGACTGTTTTAGAGTAATATTGTGATGTTTAATCTATAGCAATATAAAAGGATAATAACATTCATCTTCCTCCATCGGTCATCACTATGGAAGAAATAACATCTGATCGAGTTGAAATCCAGCCCAGTTAACAGAGATAGTTGATCTCAAATCATAGACTCGGACATAATGACGTTAACGGCAAACTGTCTACATGTATACGGGACGTTAATACGTTTGCATATTCCACCGGGAGCTAGAAACGGTTTCAAATTTAATTGCAAGGCAACCGCTTGACCAAAATCTCTCCGGGATTGTTGAATCTCAATATATATTGTTAGTTTTATGACCATATGGCGTTTCTTGGAAAGCGTGTATTTTCTGTTTCGCGGATGTTGAGAAGACCAATACCTAAAATAATCCTTCTTTTCATCATCCATCACCATTGTTCTTTACACCTAACCCTAAGCATCCTCCTTTTACTGATTTGCATTAGCTCTGTGGTTTGGTTACGTTATCGACTCATCTTTCTTTCTACACTCCATGTCGTATACCATTTCGTGGGATATATTCGCAACCTAAGATCACGACTTTCTACTCTGTTGCAAACTATTATATTAATGATAATTTTATTTTTATTTCCAGTGTCTACTACCAGTCAAATGGTTAGCGATCGAGTGTATGACGGATCGCATATTCTCAACGCAGTCGGACGTGTGGTCGTTTGGCATCGTGCTGTGGGAGCTGTTCTCTCTCGCCAAGACGCCTTACCCGAACATCAGCCCAGCAGCTTTGTTGCAGTGGTTGTCGGAAGGGTAATTGCATTTGATATTTCACTTTTGTATTTATGTTGATAATACATTATGTCCCAGCTTAGGCAGTATAGGGAGTCAACAAGGCAATTTTATTTGTAATAGCAGTTTATATGTTTAAACATTATGACCAAAGCAGCTACACAAGTCAGCAAAAAAATCAGTCAGCAAAAAGACGTGCGTAAAATTGTATTGTAATTTGTCAAATTAATAGGTACTTAATAATATGCAAAAACTGATGATTTGATTATTTTTAGTCTTTGCCGATGTAAACGAGAGTAGGCTGTAATCAAATTTCATAAATTTCTTAAACGATGTTAATGAATGTTACAGGAAGCGTCTAGCCAAGCCGACGTACGCGGACGACCGGCTGTACGACGTCATGATGAAGTGTTGGGAGCAGAAGCCCACGAGCAGGCCCACCTTCAGCCAGCTACAGGAGTTACTCGGCGGCCTCCTAGAAGATAATGTGCGGAATGTAAGTATATTCAAATTATCTAAACAATGAGACGAGAACAAAACTAATTCGTGAAAATTGCAAAGTAAAGTTTAAGCTTTACCAGCAGCTTCTGTATAAAATATATGATAAGTAGGTATAGGTAACAATAAGTCTTGGACTTACTGTGGTAGTAATGATTTTGACGTTTGAACGTCACCTAACCTAACCTAATTTAAGCAACGTTAATCCCCACTGTCGCCAATCAGGTTAACCAGCACTCTTAAAAATAAGTTTACACACCATAATGTGAAAAAGCAAGGTAGGTAAGTTAAATTTAAATCTTCGTTGTGTGTACACTGTCTCCCCCTACGCTGCGGTTCTAGAGAGACGAGATGCGATGAAACAAATGAGACACTGTTTTTAATACGCCCGTTTGTAGTTTCTGTCTCATGAAACAGATGGCGCAGTCCACCGGCTTTATAAAATTATTATTATAAATAATAATGCCAAAATAGTAATAATGTTATTAAGATGATATAAGTACCTACAAATTTCTGCAGGAAACAATTTTTGATTGAAATTGCGTTACAAGATTTTAGGTTCGTGAAACACGAACGAGAAAGATTAACGGCTTACTTTATTCTCACAACATAAAGTAGGATAGCATTGCTCTGATCTGCTCTTAAATAGTGATCAAGAATCCAAAACTTAGTTGAATAAAATACCTAGCGGTATACAATAGGTATAGGTACAATAGAAATAATAATCTTGGGTAAATCACACAAACCCATTTTTTCTAATATTCCTAATTCTGACTTCCAGCACTACGTGGACCTAAACACAGCGTACATGGACATGAACGTGCAACCTGGTGGAGAAGACTACCTGGCTATGGTATGTGCACCTGACTACAACAACCTGGTGACGCCCAGCCCCCACCACTACGTGAATGACAGGAGCTTCTTCCCCACCACACCCACGCAAATAGGTATGAAATTGATGATGGACACTCTGTAAAGCAAAAGTTCAGAAACTAATACCGCTAGGGTAGCCCGCGAAATTCAAATTTTCTTACGTTTTTTTCTCAGCTCATGTAAGTGTATTGAATGACTTTTTCATGAAATCATGACATATGGCACTTTCATGAACTTAGAGAGTTGTATTGCTGATTCTAATGTTTATAATTCTGTATATTTGTTACGAGGGCTAATAATATTTAGATCAACATACAACCTGATACTGACCTGCAAATTGCAAAAAACGTAAGAAAATTTGAATTTCGCGGGCCACCCTAGCGTATCCCCCTTAAGACTGCGTAGGTACGCACTGCTGGAATAGTTGGATGAGAGGTCAAATACCTAGGTGAGATAAATAATAGTACAAGACTGTTTCCCCGTGGACCCGGTGGGTTGACCCATTACGGGGAAATTTCACTCCCCGTGGTCCCATTAGGGATTGTACAATGTGAACAAGTTTGCTTAAATGTATTAATTGGTTAAGACAAGATAAGACCAGTGACCCAAAAAGTCAACACTCACGAGTAATTTCTATAGTTTCATAATTATATTTTAAAACATTGATTTATATTTTTCAAGCTGCCGAAGTTACTAAGAAAGGTAAAATTTATGATTTATAAAAATCTCTGTCAAATCAATCTGCCTAGCCTTTTCCCAACTATGCAGGGGTCGGCTTCCAGTCTAACCGGATGCAGCTGAATACCAGTATTTTACATGGAACGACTGCCTGTCTGACCTCCACAACCCAGTAACTGGGTAATACGATACCCCTTGGTTAGACTGGTTGTCAGACTTTCGTGCTTCTGACGACTCGTAACGACTGTCAAAGATACACAAATGACAACCGGGACCAACGGCTTCACGTGCTTTCCGAGGCACGGAGGAGTCTCGATATGTGAAAATGGTCACCCATACACAGACCAACCCCGGCAAGCGTAGCTTAAGCTGATGGATCGACCCGAGCGGCAGTTATTACTTTAGCCACGAGCTCCTCCTCAGATTTTATAAAAATCTCTGTCAAACATCAAAATATTTTGACCACTCGTATTCAGAGAGCATTCAACCACTAAGCTATTTGTACCATCTTCCAACGCCATGCCTAGATCAATAACAATAGGCAAGGCACCTTTTGTAATTTTCGTCAATTTAATTGTATTTCCTTTTATCAGACGGAACGGATAACACTACATTTTGATTACACAAAAATACTACAAAATATGGTAATTCACGCATGTCTTTGTTGTATCTAACAATGAACCGTGTTGGACTGATCAGTGCACCTGTACACACTACACCTCTAAACTAAAACAACTAAAACTTGTCTGGTTGAATTGGGTGACTTACTCGTACTAGTAGTTAGTATCCACTTCTTGGTGTGGTTTGGTATTCTCTCTCTGCCTTCAACACCTGCAGGTATACCTACTTAGCTCGATTGACAATTTCAGATGATGACGGCTATCTACAGATGAGTCCGGCGTCAAAACAGAACATATTCAGTCCACGAGCTCAGGACACCAAGTTTGACTTCGATGCTCGCAAATTCAATCCGAGGGTCTCTGAAGCAAGTAGCTGCGGTTCAGAGTTGACGCCAATGCTTACTTTGAACAACTTACCAGCTAGAAGTGGCTCAGAATCCGACCACGAAGGGAACCAGTCACCTTATCTCAACATGTGTCCCAGAATAGACGAAGAAACAGATGATGTATTCGCAACAAGCCAAAACAATGCAAAGAACGCCCTCAACACGGTCACTAACCCCACGTACATCACTTTAGACGTCGACATCGAGAAGAAGCCGAAAGATATTATTCATTCATATATTAACATACCGAACGGTCTAGTCAAATAATTTCATTTTGTGTAACTGAATAAGCTAATCTCATTTACTAACATAGTATCTACTTGTATGTATATTATTCTTATAATCTGCATGAATGTCTTTGATTACTGTTAATTTTGATCTCTGTACCTATTCTTGATGAAAATGCTGTATTTCATTCTAAACTTTCTTTTAAGAATGTCTTATTTTCCTTATCTTACGTAAATAGTTGTTGTATGTCTCAATTTTGTTTCTTTCATTTAGTGAGCTTATTTGTTGTATCTTCATTCATGTTAATAGGTTTGTATCCTAGGTGTATTGTATGTACAGAAACGTTTACTTTTTGTGTAGACTGATTGGTGTAGGTGGCTCACGAGTGGCGTGGAATGGTCACCAGAATATTTGCAATTCACCATGTCATGGGTTGCCGCGGGCGTACAAGTAGGTACCTACATGAGTTATCGTTGATGTACGGATATACAAATAGTACCTACTGACGTAGCATAGCGTACCCAATTATAGTAGGTACAGCATGGACCTGGCAATACCCTGCACATGCAGTGTGTAAGTGTGGAGGCATGATATGTATGATGTGATATTTTGTTATAGGACATTGTAATTGGATTCGACAGTATGAATGTAGTCAGTATTTACGTTCTGCGAAGCCCACCAGTAAAATAAATGTGAATATGTTTTAAATATTTGTATTTCTACCGAAAACATTCCTATTGTATTTTATTTTCGAATAGACACAGTCTTATGAATTAATTTGCATTACACTTGTTACTGTTTTATTATTTTATGTGTGTGTAGGTAGTATTGTATTGGAAACTTCCACCAAGTGTTATATTTATAAATCAGTGTGAATTAAGAATGCTTTGTGACGTTAATATTGATTGACTGGGTATTCAAGTTCACGTCTTTTATTTTTCTTTGATTTAAAATACGTAGTTAGCTTATTAAGAATTCTATACAAGTAATAGGTATTTCGCCTATTGTGTATATTTGCAAATAAATAAAGTTATTAAATATTAATAAACTTGAAAAATACGAAGTTTTTTATAATTTTGAGGAAAAATTACAACATATTTCATAAAATTATAGTTTAAGTAAATTATATTTTTATGATAGAATTAACTTGACATTAAAAAGCTGAAATCTATATTTCGGAAATGCACAAATTGACTATTTTACCAAATATACATTGACTGTTATATTTTAAGATCATTGCTAGCAAACTCATAATATTGTATGCTATTGCTTCCAATTTGTAGGGACTTTGTGTACCTACTTATTATACCTTTAAAAAAAAGTAGGGATCTGTTGTATATGATCAAAGTATATTTTTGTTGTACAAATTATGTAGATGCCATATAATAGAGAACTCAGTAAAATAAAAACGAAAATATATCAATGTGATATTAAAATAATTTTATTCAGATCATTTTATTTCTTATAACTTTTTCTTCTATCCTGTTTTACTTTCCTCCTTTTGTCTCCATGACACGACCTTTAAAACGCCTTGGATCTTTTCTGTAATAACATTGACTTCAGGCAATAGGGAATATGCATGTGATTCAAATATGGGTCAAATATTTTTTTCTATAAACTATGTTACTTCAGAATTAAGCCTCCATCAATATTTTTGAATAAAATTTCTTTTTGAGCGAGAAATTAATTTTTAAAAAGTCCCAAAAAACTGTGGGTAATTCAAATACTTGAAAAGGCTAAGAGCGGATGTGACGTAACAATCCGGGCTAACAATCAAAATGTCAATGTCAAGTCAATCAACAAGTGTCAAGTCAATGTCAAACGCTCATAGAAAAAGGAGTGTTTGACGTTGACTTGACAGTTGCTTGTCTGTTTTCACGAACTGTGACGTCACCACACCAAGCGCGCCAAATGGAGGGCGTTTAAATAGAGCGGATCGGTTGGATATTTTTAAACATTTTTTTAACTACTTTAAATTGCTTTTTTGCCGTCGAATTTTTTTAAACTATTATTTGACGATGTAAACTATCGAATAAAAATATTAAAAAAATACATGCATATTCCCTATTAAATGTAACTAACCAATGGTTATATCAGTAGTCAAAATTATATTACGAAGAAGGTGACAAGTGTCACCATCCTCTCCCCCGTCCCCTCGTCCATGTGAACTGGGACTGTCACCAACGAAGAATTCGCTCTATAATTTGATGTCGCTAAATTTCGTAATGTAATTTTGCATTTAAAGAATAACGCTACTGCCTCGTGAATAGGTACTCTTAGGGTAGACATCGACGTAAGTTTCCATAAAACTATACTTCTGACTTAGTCATATCTACAGGTGCCGTATTATGAAGTGTTAATGACACTATTTTTCCAGTGTGAGAGAGAGACGGAGCTAGAGAAGGCCGATAGCACCATCCCGTTTTCGCAGTGGACTGTTCCCGTGTTCCTGGACAGAGGTAAAGTCGGCGACAAAAGGCGATTAACTCTTCTATTTGTCTTAATTATTGAGCAAAATATTTAATAAGAACAGAAGTAAAGTTAAAAGAATATTAACAATTAGCTGTATCTTTATTTGTTTCTTTACTTAAATATTAAAAACTGAAATGTCTACATTCCTACGATGTATCGAATAACTTTGTGTTAGATGATGCGGAAAAGTAGGTGTCAATCGACTTGCCGTACCGCTGCCGTACTCGCTGACCGTACCTTGTTGTAAATGAATCTTCAGCTTCCGGTGACGATGTAATTGAAAAGGAACCTATAATGTTTACCAATAATTGCTTGCATGTACTGTAATCAAAAGCCGCAATTATTTTACCTACGCTGATACCTAAATTCTTAATAAGACTACCGTGTATCAACTATAGCGAGGTTTACCAGTGGATAGCATATGACATCAACTGGTATACGATGTTAGGGACCCATTGTCGTTATTATTATTATCTAGAACAGGATCAGTAGCGGTCTTGGTGATCCTTGAGGATGAGGAAGGTCTATGTTCAACATCGCATCGGACGTCTTTCGTTGCCGACGATTAAATATTATTTAGCCGCTCAACTTAACAATGCAGACAGTTCACAAATCCCTAAAGAAATTATGACATCTGTAAAAATAAAATTTTATAGAGAGAGGATTTCGAATAATATTCACCTTAATTGTGAGCACACAATGCTTCGTGCCAGATTGCTACGGACGCTGTATGCAATGTGAGAAGGTTCGACGCAGAGTTTGTGATGCAGCTGCAGGTGTGATATTTCAGTTTGTGTGCACGTCTTTCAACATGTAAGAATTTTCAACATAAACTTATACTTACGTATAACCTATAATCTATCTACATCCGTTACACGTTTTTTTCTTGGGAAATCGGATCGGTAAACTATTTCTTGCATTTAAGAACATTCCTGAAAAACCGAAAATTGATAAAAATAAAGGTGAAAAACTTAAAAAGAACCAAAAAAAACACTACAAAGTGAAAAATTACTTTAATTTCGAAAGTCGAGTGTCGTTGGATTGTATCTTTGTTTTTTGCCAACGACTTCCTAAATGAAAGTTAATTTTCACTTAATAGCGTTGTTTTTGGAATTCGGTTTTTTTTTATTGTTCTCTTTTTAGTTATGGTACCTACCCCACACCAATTCGTTTATGTAAACAACGGTGACAGTAAGTATTATAACATCATCGAGATACATAAAGTGGATTAAATATTTGTGCTATCGAAACTAACGTTATCCAAGCAAAGTTCATAAAATTTATAAGGGAACACCGCGCAAACTTCTTCTACCAAATGAATATATAAGTATAAAAAATACATAAATAATACATATAACTAGACGAACATGTAACCTCCTCTTTTGTTGAAGTCGGTTGAAAATTGATAAGTTTGTTATTTACATTCAATTCAAAATTCAAAGATAGACTTTTGTGTATCGTGAGTGATTGAACATTGATCAGTTCGTGTAAAAAGTGAAACCCATTCACCCGATATACCTAGTGGAAAATTCGAGTAGCATATATTTCTAAAGCCGTACCTACTAGCCGCCTACAGGGAGTAGAATATCTATATTTTTAGAATGTATTTTTCCATTCTCTACTCCATAAAAGCAATCTTAAAATCTATATCTGTAGTAATCTTGACTTTTCTACAGTGCCGGAAATTAAGGAAAATATCGTGTGTCTTCAATGTATTGGTTGTTTACTTGCCCGCTATTAGAAATCAATACAGGAAAATAGCTTCAGTTATACCTATTCGGTACTTAACCGTGTCACGTAACAACTGCTTGGAAAGTAGTGAAAGCAAAACAAAAATATCCATACATAAAGTAACTCATTAATATGTAGATATAAAAATGGAGTTAGAGCCAGAACAATTTAGGACCAGAAAGCCATTATTCGGTATTAGAATTTACGACACTTACAACAACGAACCCTTTTACTGAACACTAACTCCTGAAAATAGATTTCAAAGGTTTTTGAATAAAAAGAGATTATCGTTCTTGTAGAAGAAAAATCTATATTTTTTTCCACGAAAACAAAACATAAGGCGAAGTGATGATAATAAGTCGTCTAGTAAAGAACCTTATTATAAACAGCCTTTTCTTTTGTTGTAAAAAAACATATTTTTCCGTAACGGCGGCATCAATTTCACACTTACTTATTGCCAATTCATCGCATCGCATACATTTTACAAATTACTCACACCAGGTGGCTACATCTCTCATATATGGGCGGTATTGGCATCTTCTGAACGTTCGCATGTACTACCAGTTTCCTAGTGGCCTCATACAACCGGTAAGTAGCTCATCATCTGCCTAGCCTTTTCCCAACTATGTTGGGGTCGGCTTCCAGTCTAACCGGATGCAGCTGAATACCAGTATTTTACATGGAGCGACTGCCTATCTGATCTCCACAACCCAGTAACTGGGTAATACGATACCCCTTGGTTAGACTGGTTATCAACTGGGTACAACCGGTAAGTAGCTATTTTAACAAATTAATAGGAGCTCCACCGATGTAAATTATGTCCAAGATGAACATATTAAATTAAAAAGTCACATTGGTAGGTACTTGCCCGCATTTGATTCTATAACCTCGTGCATGAAAGGTGAGGCCATAACCACTGGGGCCGTCACGATATCAGTGAAGGAAAACATCGTGGCGATATCTGGATTTACAATAATATATAATCAGCCTATAATGTTCCCACTGCTGGGACACAGGCCTCCTCCTCCTCTCGGTAAGAGGGAGTGGGCCGTAGTCCACCACGCGGGCCCAGTGCGGGTTGGTCAATCTCGGGTTCTTGGGTCTTTTGGTAGAACTTCAATTTTTGGTAGAACCAAAAATTCGGTCATGCCGCCGGTTTCCTCACGATGTTTTCCTGAAATATGTAATTTACACAAAGTAAAGTGTCTGCCTATCCGCATGAGCAAGCGTGGTGATCAATGTTCATGCCTTCTCTGCACCTATGAGAAGAGGCTTTTGCCCTCCAGTAGGACAATAATAGGTGGATAATTTTAGGAACTCAACACACTAAAACCAATGCAGCACGATTTTTTAATGCAATCTCGACTTTGCATCATTTGACTGGATTTTTACGCTTATAACAATACGCGACGTAATTTTGGCACTTTGTAAGCACGTCGAACTGACGTCCGTAATTTTGGCAGATGTGTCACTCCTCTTTAAGAATGAAAACAAAACAAAAGCAAACCGACCGCACCGCACGGCACCGCACGGCACCGCACGGCACCGCACGGCACCGCACCGCGCTCCGTGAAGTTAAAGTTAGAGCTAATCCTTTCCAATTCATGCTTGTCACGCCCATACACTGATATTTAACTAAAGCATTGTTTTCTACGTTATTTAGACATTGACATGTTTCGAAAGCATATTACGCATACGTAATATTCAAAGAGAAACAAATGAGATGTTACTATGTGTATGTCATATATGTATATTGTTTATGTTTAAGCAAGAACTACGTTGAATCTAATTAGCACAGGGGCATAACAATTGTACACAGACACATGACAAAAGCATTTGGAAACGTCTCGGGTATCTAAACGTCTCAGCATCTATATTCAAGTTTCTGTAAACTTCTGAATACAGTGAGCGGACAACCGTGTCTCGAGACGTGAACTAAGTGGTCCTGATTATGTTCACCTATTCAGATTTTAGACAATGTCTGGCACCACTGCTAATAGAGGACGTGTGACGTTTAGCTTCGTGAACGTCGCAGTTATCAGGAGCGACTACTTCATACATAACAAGATGATGGTCATCGGTAGTACCTATAGGATGATCAGTAGTTGAGATATTTCCTTCTGTGCTAGTGAATATGCAACATGTTGACTATGACACATTGAAATTCCAGAGAATTGTTTTTTATCCTATTGTTCTTTGATGAACCTTCCTTCATAGGTTCCGAGACATGTACAGTACACACACAAACACGAAGAATAAATTTAGTCCCTTAACTAAATAAAATTAACTTCGTATCTCTCGGTATTGCATGGATAAACAAACACCACTGACCCGTCTCTACGTACTTACACACAGTAAAGTGCTCTAAGCTGAAAATCGATGCAATTTCAATCCGAACATTCTGTGTAAAGTTAGTACTCCACATCGGCGATGTTCTAACTAAACTAAAAGTTAATCCGAGTAAACAAACAATGGCTTGTGTACTCGTAGCACTACTTTTTGTCGTATAGATGATGCATATAGTTGCAGAATCAGCATACTAATGCACTATGCTGTGCGATCAAAATAAGAAGAGTACCTACTAATAGTAGGAAAAGACTGTTATATTTCGTGCTCAAAAATGGGTTAGGTAGGTACCTACCTGGAAAGTTTTTCTGGGCCATTACTCCATTTTTTTACAGTGTCATTTGTTGAAACTATTATTTTAAGGTCCTCATAGAACTACATTAACATTTCTTATGGTCCATTTCGGTCACAAATAACAGCATTGCCGCACTAAGTAACTAAGGGATACACCAATTATTTCGCTTGACAAGCATCATCGTTTGACTGTGTTGCCTATCTCCAGCAGTGGACAGCTATCTTCTGTAGGTACATGTCATACCTATCACTCAGTTACGAGACTGAGTGAATGACAGACAGCCTTTACCACTAAAAGTGACAAAATTAAAGTGATGTACAGGCGTGAAAATACTTAGGTATCTTTCCTTGTAATAATCTCAATGAAAACAAAATCACGGGCATAGGCAACTGCTAGTAAGATTAATATGATCGACTGTGTTGTGTTTGAATATTATGGACGATTTAAGTTATTAGTAAATTTTTTATAGATACCTAACTCTCCTTATGTAACTACTTATTACATAATCTTGCGTCTCTGAATGGGTTAGAGCCCTGACTGCGCTACATCACACGTCACATAACTTGTTATCATACCAAAATTTAAATATTTTTTAATTGGAGTTACGTCCTTTTTAATTTAGTTGTAAATGAGTGTCGTTTCAGGGAAATGTGTTGTTAGTGCGAGCATAAATGTTTATATTTTATTTTTAATTAAATTTTGCCTATTAGGTTTGTATATGTAAACATAACAAGAGCAGTTAGTTTTACTACTGTTTTAAATGAAATGGTTTGTTTTACTTGTAAAGTAAGCTATATTAAAAAAAGATCCTAAACAAAGAATATTTTGTTGATAGTCATGAATACTTAATTATTGGATGGTTCGGTTTGTAATATTAATAACTGACGTAGTGTTATGTAGGTGCTCTTATAAAATTTAACTGTTTTGATGTTGCACAACCCGACTAACTTTTTGATGTACCTATGGCTCTTTTTCTTTTTTCCTTGGTTTGGAAATCGCTGTTGACGTACATTTAGTCAACGCAAAGTATTTGTAACAAGAAGTATACATGTGGAAACTTATTATTAGCCATTTTTACTGCCTAAGAATGAATTTTAATCGTGTTATGAGCCTGTAAGCTTTCTGTAAAATAAAATAAATAAATAAATATGATTAAAAATGCCATTTTTGTTTCACAAAACATTTATTCTTATCACGGATTCTATGTCTGTTGTTTTTTTCTTTATATGCTGTTTCTGGAAAACGTCCTCAACCTCACAATAGCCAATTTTGTTTGAATAAGAAATGCGTCAAGTCATGATCGTTTTCAAGGAACAGCTAAGAAACTGGCAGGAGGTTAGACGAATAATACGGGGTACTATTTCTGAAATGGAACGGGAACGAATTCGATTTATAGCTAAACCAAGTGGTTCATAAAGCTAGTCTTTTTTTTTTCCGAAATCAAGCTATTCTAGCTTTCTCTATTTCTCATAATCTTACGTTGTATCGACGATTCCATTTCTATAATCATATTTATTTATATAGATTCACTATATACCTACATACTTAATCGCAAAAATACATAACAAAAAACCTCCGTTTTTTTAAGTCGGTGAAAAATACATCAGACTACAAAATACATCAAAATACATCAGACTACAAAATAAACAACGGGCTTATCGCTTTCTGTAACCTTAGAAAGGACAGTGATTTGCCTGGACATAAAATGGGGCAGTCGTTGGTGCAAATAATAAGTACCTAATATACAAAAAATAACTACACAGATTGATATATTTATGTACGTACGTTTATACATTTATGTTACGCATAGCTCGTCAGAATGTAGGGAAAAGGTACTTCTGGGTTGGTCCCGTAGTAAAAGTTGTTCATAATGACCCTTTATGAGGATTTAAACGACAAACATTTCACCATGTATACATATCCTAAATAATAGATATTTACAGAAATACATACATACTAAAATATTATAAGCAACGAAAAAACATTCAGTTATTCAGAGAACAAGAACTAAGACTCATGCAAACTGGCGCGACAGGCAGCGAAACCCTTGTCACGCCCGCGATGTTGCGCCATACTGGACGGGCCTTTACGAGTCTTTTAAACAAGTAACGACTGCGCGCGAAAAGCTTAAATGCGCATAAATGCTTTGACTATGTCCACAGCGTTAGCATTGACTTCACAAAGATCTTAAATAGTGCAGTTATTATGATAAATATCATATAACTGCACTATTTAAGATAGTGCATATGATAGTGCAGGTGTGGCTCATCGGAGTACCCTCCCGACTAAGTTGTACTTAATTATTTACTGTTATGTACTGTATCTCAAAAACTCACTCTGATTTCCAAACAATCAGTGTTTGAAACCTACCTCGTAGAAATATCTCTTCTCTATGGCCAGATTCCTCAAAATCAGTTCCATTGTGAACGAGTTGTAATTAATTATAAGAGTGTTAATCAAAAAAAACAGATTATTTAAATTATAATATCACATTTTATTACAATAATTTCTTATGATCGGCTATTTTTTTGATGATATCTCTAACTGCCATCAGACCCTGTAAGGATATAAGGTATATTTAATGCTGAGGATAATAAAAATTAGATCAATCAATCTGTCTAGCCTTTTCCCAACTATGATGGGGTCAGCTTCCGGTCTTACGGGATGCAGCTGAATACCAGTATTTTACATAGAGCGACTGCCTATCTGACCTCCACACCCCAGTAACTGGGTTATATGATACCCCTTGGTAAGACTGGTTGTCAGACTTTCGGGCTTCTGACGACCCGTAACGACTGTCAAAGATCCACAAATGACAGCTGGGACCAACAGACGTTCTTTCCGAGACACGGAGGAGTCTCGATATGTTAAGATGGTCAGCCATCCACGGACCAACCACGGCAAACCTGACCGATGGACCCGTGCGGCGGTTATTACTTAACGACGAGCTCCTCTCGATAATAATAATGAGACACAGTAAGGATATTAGGAAAAGGACGCAAAATATGTAGAACTAGCTTCTGCCCGTGGCTGCGTCCGCGTGAAAGTAGCATGATCGTACATAGCCTATACGTTCCTCAAGAATTGGGCTATCCAATGTAAAAATATTTTTTCAAATCCGACTGGTCGTTGCGGAGCTTGCCTACATACAATCGTACAAACAAAAAAAAACAAACAAATTTTTTCTCTATATAATATTATTATATATATATATATACATATTATATAGTTAGGATAGTTAAGATTATTAGTATTAGTATACTTACCTAGTATAATATTAGTATAAATTATTTCTGAAAATCACTGGTACCAATCAATGGGGAGCACTAGCATTAGATACAGACCAAGCTAAAGGACATTTTTCAGTAGTGTTGTTTGGTGTCGTATTAATAATAGAACTATTTTAACCTGAGGATCAGGTTATAGGAAGGCAATAATATTCCCATCGAATTTTATGAGAAGAATAGGGAGTGTCTCCTTCGTATTTAGCTAGTCTCCGTTGAGATTGACCGCGCCGTGACTGAAACTCGGTCAGGAGGATATTTTTTGATAATTTGTAGGTACAATACGTTATATAGAAGGAACTCACATATTTAATGGCATCTAAAAATCCCATAGGAACTGCTGCTGCCATACTGAACATCTGAAAAAAGAAGATGAAATATATTAATTGATATTTATAAAAAAATGCCAGTCATTGTTTCAGGTCAACGAGCAATCAATTAAAACAATGCCAGTAAATGACCTAATAAACTATCAGAAAATTAAATGTTTCATTGAATACTCCGGGTAGGTAGCTACTACATAGGTACTAACTCATCATAAATAAAAAATGGAACAGATTTTTTAATGAAAATATTTGTTTTTAATCAGAACAGGTTTTTATCATACCATGTTACCACAAAATAAATGACGAATTGTAAATAAATTTTCCCTTGTATATAATTATTATTATTAATTAGATATTCAACATTAATTAATTTAATTTAATTTAACGTTATTATTACGGTTAAGACAATAAACCCGTAAAAATATTGAGTACCTAAAAAATTTAACAAAGTTTCGTAATTGCTGTTCCAGAAAAATAAAATAATCATGAGGTTATTTCTGACTTACAGAACTTGAAATTGGCCTAGAACTTGAAGTGGTCGTGGATGCCGACGTGGACGCTGCCACAGTGGGGGTGGCAGCTGCCACAGTGGTGTTGGTGGCATTCTGACAGAAGCCCACCCCCACAAGGAACACCAACGTTAGAAACAATTTAATGTGCACTGGCGCCATAATCGCTTACAACTGTACTCTGAAACCAGTCCACATAAGCTTATATACATTTCGTTGACAACCGAAACCCATTATACATAAATGAAGATAATAATCTAAGTTAAATGTTTTAAAATTTTTCATGGCATAGCTTTGCACGGAGGCCACTTTAAATTTTGCTCTCATGAATATTCAGCATGTTGTAAATAGTTCAAGAAGTAAGTCTAGGGCGTAACTAGTGTTCAAGTTTAACTGTTACTATAAGGTTTTCTTTAAGTCGTGGTGATCAACATATTATAACTTATCTTCATCTACTGCATTAACGGGGACGTCGCCGTCGGCAGGTGTGTAGTATATTATTAATTTATATATCGAGCGTGACGTAACTCAATTGCATGCGGGTATAATTTTTATTAACCTAGGTAGTCCCCCACTTCAGGGCAAAAAGCCACCCTCTTTCCACTTATCGCTGCACAGCTTCTAAGGGTAATCCTTCCAGGTATTATTAGTGAATAATATACATAATCAGCCTATAATGTTCGCACTGCTGGGACACAGGCCTTATCTCTGTGAGAGATTGTGGGCCGTAATCCACCACGCGGGCCCAGTGCGAGTTGGTAGATGTCACATGTCTTCGAATTTTTGGTTCTAGGACATGCGCGTTTCCTCACGATGTTTTCATTCACCGTATTGAGAGCAGTGGTGATGAAATTATTTACACAAAGTAAAGCACCTGTCAGGGTTCGAATCTACGACCTACAACTTGTAAGTCGCGGCCATTACCACTGGGCCACCACTGCTCTCAGTGAATAATATAAGCAATAATAATATGCTAATAGGTAGTATTTAACGTAGCAAGTGGTTCTGTAGCTTCTGCCTAGCCCCATGGAAGAAGGCGTGATTTTATGTATGTACATTTCTAAGTATGTAATAATTATATTGTACCCGCGTAAGAACCACAAAATTGCACTAAAGAACTTAGGTAAGTGTACCTACGGCCTACTGAAAAATAAGAGGATGTTTGACAAACTTGGGACAAACATTCAGGAACCCCCGGTTATTTAGTCCTTTCTCAATCACGGTACAATAAATCAATGGAACATTATTCAATAGAGTACCAGGCAATAGCTGACCAGGGCCCAATTAATATTATCGAAAATAATAATCAAAGCTAAAAGCTGGAATTCATATGAACAACAGGGAACGCTGGGTTATGCTGTCATACATTTCACTGCACTTTGCTAAATATGCCAACATGTCAGGAGTCTGATGTTTATCTTGGTATTTGGCTGCTCGTCTCGGCTCATTGCATCCTTATTAGTCACAGACATTCGACGAGATTGTATTCTTTCCTCGAGCTCTACGAAAAGCCTGAATTTTTTTATTGAAGGAGCCCCGACACTGTACTCAAGAAAAGTACATCAGTGCACCATAACATGATAACAGTAGATGTGACGTCAATTAAAAACACAACAGTACTTCCGTGCAATATTATAACGAATGTAATGGCAGATGCAAGCATACAAAATGCAGGTAGCATCACACAAAAGAACATTGTGCGTTCCACCTCGTCGTTACGAGGATGTTGTCTGTACGAGTAAAAACTACACCAGCTACCTTTTCGCTGCAGGCTAGACATACATGATTCAAAACATTTGCTTCGCGTGTGCTTACATTCTAAATAAATAGCGACACACAGGAATAGGTACAATGCTTTCCTACTACTACAAATTGTGATTGACATTCTAAATTAGGATACAGCGGAATTGTGCTTTTAGCAGATTTAAGTTATGCAACAAATGTTTTACGAGTTCTAGGAAAATATAAAGGAAAATTATCAGTGAGAGCGCATTATCGTTTAAAGATTTTTCATTCCAAGTCAGGAAAATTAAATTGGTTTTACTGTTAGCTGATAGCTACCTTACCTTTGAAAATTGACGTAATTCCGAATTATATCATCGTGTAATTGATATTGGGTTTTTCAATCAAGGATTTTGTGACCGGTTGGTTGATGGCAAGAGGCTCTCCCCCTATTACATGGGACTCAAAAACAAGTGGCTAAATGTGGATATACTATAGGTACCTCTACTAAATCTGCCTCAACCTTGCGGGGAAAACAGACGTGACGTTATTTTATATTGTATTGTAAATAATATTTTTTATATTTATAAATTTATATTTTAAGTATAGTAAGTAGTATGTAGTATTGTTTTATATTTAATCCCTAATGCCATGGAACCACGGGTAAAAACTCTTTATTATAGATATTGTATTGTTGTAATGTTGAGCTTTGGCCTTTTCTGTAGTACTTAAGCGTGTATTTTTTATTAGATATACAATAATAATTACGTCACCCTGTAAAATGTGTACATACACAAGGATTTTTTTTCTTCAGGGACAGAAGATTGATCGCTAGTCTTGCTCATAAATGTTGTAATTCGTTCATCCTACATTATTGTATTTTCTCAAAATAGAAACGTTTTAAAACAAATCATAATATGTATGAGTAATTGAGTACCTTTCCATACACACGCAGTAATTCACTTGATTAAGCTCATTCAATTCCAGAAATTGATACCGGCGTGTATGAAATAACGTTGGTTGTTTGTATTTACGCAACAGGAGAGCTAAGCTTGTTAACTATCACACATCTAACTAAGTAAGGTAAGGTACTAGTAACTGGATAAATGGCCGCTTGAAAGCGAATTGTCGTCAAATAATTAGTTGTGAGATTGTTTTGCCGAGTCGCTCGACGAAGTATTAAGATCGGTTTGATTAGCCGGTTCAGACAAAACAGTGTAAATCTATGTACATGTGTGTTCATACTAATTATTAGCAGTAAATGGATTTATAAACTTGTGCCGGCAATCCAAAAGGGGATATATTTTTATCCAACATTTTTAAACACTTGAGGCAACATTGGAAAAAGAATTTAACCAAGTATCTGACACTACTACTACTCATATAAAGGTTTAATATGCAGTCATTCTAGATATTACTTTTCACTTTAAATATACCTTGCACTTTCACAATCGCTTCCATAAAATAAAATACAAGTTAAAAACGAACCTATTTACAACATCTCGCTCCAGATAAAATGAGTGACTTTAAAGCGTTTGTATAAAATTTAATCGATAAACGGAAACGGTTCAGCTCTCGAACTGAGTATGTACTCAAGTAGCCATTGACCTTTTTAGCCTGAATTGACGCCACTTCACAACACACAAATACATTATGTGGGTATGTCCATTGAAATCTCTACCTACGCTATTCTACACCAGCAAAGTCTCTATAAGCGGACGAAATTGAGAGTTTAGGGCTGAAAATGAGGTTTTTTTTTCCTGTTAATACGTTCTATAATTACTTCTTTTTTCACAAACAGGTTCGTCGATATACACAAGGTTAGTTATATCTTTATAGAACTGTCTGTACTGTATTTTTGTAACAGTTAAGGATCTAATTCACGAGCACCGACGAGTATTTTAATTACAAATTAGCTCTTTATTCTCTCTCAAGGTTGACATAAGGAAAACTCCATTTCATTGAATAATAAAGTGTAACGAATGTTGTAGGTAGAGAGTGCTCTTGACACGTTGGACAAAAGCAATCCTTAGTACCTGGATACACAGAGAATAAAGTATGCCGAAAACTAGTGCTGTGTACCTAACTAACATAGTTTGAAGAGCGAGGTGGCTCAGGTACGAGTAGCTCGCATGTCAGGGATGTGAAATAGAGCGAGTTTGTCGTCTGCCCCGGACTTAATCCATTTGGTTCTCTAGTTTCGTGTGTTTGCTAAACACTTTGTAGATTACTAACCAATTTTTATTTTTTTAATTTAAGTTGAACCATAAATAACCTCTTGAGTAGGTAAATACCACTATAAGAAGTTACCGCACATTTAAACTAAAGTTAAACAAACACAAGTGCTTCTGCCGTAAAGGCAAAAAACAAAATCATTTTTGCAAACTCTTATTAGTTAGGTACCTACATAGATAGTCTCATAATATATGTGTGGTAGGTAACTGGTACGTAAACATTCTTGTATGCAGTTAGACGTGTTAATCTACCCAATCTCTCTGATGCAAGTAAGCAAACCAATATTTTGTTAAGTAATGCATGCATGCTAAAAATCATGCTTAGTTAGATACAATTTTCGGTTTCTTTTAGTCTGTGTTTTTGACGACGCTATGTAGTGACATATGGCCACAAGGTATTTGGAAAATAAATACTACGAATCCAACTGCAGCTATTTTTTTTCTCCCAAATACCAGTTTATGTGAGGTTTATTCGTTTGCATGTCCGTCGCTCAAGTCCTACAGCCCACATCATCGGTCTAACAATCTGCACACAGTATCTATATATTCCCAGAAGATCCTATTTCCTATTTCAACGTCCTCAGAATTTAGCTTCGAAAGTAAACTGACAAACAACATCAAATACTCACTTTTTATCAAAAGATAGTCCTTTATAATTTCACCTCACAGCACTCTCGGATAACGGCAAAATAGAATTATCAACCGTTTCGGCGAAAAACTGCAGCGAAATGGCTTTTAACGTTTTTTTTTCAAGTTCCGTCGAGTCAGAAGTTAAACCGCGATATTGAATTTTATTGTACCCCTTCAGCGGTTACTGAAAACCTGATAAGTGGTTGGTTATACTTTCAATATTATGACGATAAGAGTCCATTTAGAAAGGTTATCGGTTGGAATTCTGAAAGAAAAATAGCGGGTTGAACTACCTTTCGCTGGTCTTTTTTTACTGATATAAGCTTTAAGCTAACGAAAGCTAGTTAGTTACTGAAATAAAATAAGATTTTGCTTCAGGAAGGTCTATTGTGATGTCACTTGTACATAAGTAATTTGCGTATTGTTTACAATATTGAAGGTAAAGTCAAAAGTCACGGAGGCTTTTTCACTTAACTAAAACATGTTTGCGAAGATCCACGCAATTTAAATACGGAAATGTGGTGGGTGTATTACGGCACGCCTAGCTCGACTCGCATCAGGATTCAGTACCGGAGCGCAAGTTAAGCTTGCTCATACTTACACGGGAATTACCTTGTTACTAAATCCATTCCTACGAGAATATAAAAAGGAATAATTATTCACTCAATGCAATCGCAATTTTTTTTTTGTCGAAGCTAATTCAGATTACCTATACAGAGTGTATTAGAAAGGTGTGTTCAAAAAGGTTCGGTACAGATCATCAAACTGGAAAAATTTCTCCACGAGACCAACATCATAATCGCGAAAAAAATATCAACTGTCCCATACAAAACTTCAATAACTATACTCGACCCATATGTATGGGACGGGCGATTATTTTTTCTCGATTATGGTGTTGGTCCCGATTGATTAGTGTGATGTTGTGCATTAAAGGAAGTTGTTCAGTTTGATGGTCTACAAACGTGGTCAAATTTAATGGTCCACACCATTAAATTTGACCACGCCTTTCTGATATACCTACACTGTATATTACATGCTAATTTCATGGATAGATCGATATCACTCTTAAAATTTTATGGATCAATGCAACAAAACACGGAAGAGAACTTGGAATAAAATATAAGGTATAAAGAAAAAAATAACAATTCGTTGCATTCTCAACAAACAAAAAAAAACTTAAAAAAACTGGCCAAGTGGTGTTGGACCACGCACAATTAAGGGTTCCGTAGTTGGGATAAATTTATCGCAAGAACAAAGATAGTTAATTGATTCAGGCGTGACTTTGCGGAAATCCATTATAAAACATTATTATATCTGTCTATCGTAATTAGCGAAGAACAAACTAAGCATTATATTTGAAAAACATGTTCCCCGATTCATTCCAACTGCAAATGTAAGTTTGCACGCACAATATTAAGTGATTTACCATGTTATTTTAAGACCAATGACTTCTTATAGGTTTTCCTGTAATCTATGTATGAAATTATTATTTTTATTTTTTCAAAATTTTAGACTCAGCAGTTTCGGAACTAAGGGGGTCGGTCAAATTTCTTAATTCTTCTATCCCGCTCCTGTGCAAGGGTCCCTCCACTTCTTAAGACTATTTATTTTAAAATGATAAAATAAAAAAATGATATCCTTATCTTGACAAAGCCCTTTCATTTGGTATGTCACATAGGACAGCTTCCAAAACTATTATTTTAGTTTTCTTTAACCGCCAAAAGTGAACTCCATATTCAAAATTCATTTATTTACGTTAAACGTTCGTGTTTGGGTCACATAAATTCATATGTATACCAATCTTCACGCACTAGTCAACTTTTGTTTCCACTGAACCACAATATACAGTCTTTATTTATGTGCTCTTCGGTAATAGATTCTTCCAGGAATCGATTCTGAGCAAATCGGCTGTGACAAACTGACAAACAGACACACGAGTGATCCTATAAGGGTTCCTTTTTTCATTCGAATGTACGGAACCCTAAAAAGACAGAAAAAAAGTGTGATGTTGTACATTAATTTACATTTACATTAATTTACGTGTAACTAGTAGGTTTTACCTATGCATTTTCAGTTATACCTAATAGGTTTTGGAAACAGTTCATTATTCATTAAAATACCTACTCAAACAAATGTATATTTGGGTACCATTCCACTTCGTTTGAATTATTTGTTAATAAATAAATGATTGATAATGTAATTTAAATTATTATTTTGTTCACAGTCTTGCAACTTTATCTTGAATGACACATAGGTTTTACCTATGCATTTTCAATTAAACCTAATAGGTTTTGGAAACAGTTCATTATCATTATTCAAATACCTACTCAAACAAATGTATCTATATTTGGGTACCATTCCACTTCGTTTGAATTATTTGTTAATAAATAAATGATTGATAGTGTAATTTAAATTATTATTTTGTTCACAGCCTTGCAACTTTATCTTGAATGACACAGTGAAAGAACACGGCACACGCAGTCGCTTTAACCGGTAATTATTACATTTATGTAGTTCCTTCTGCATGTATTTCTGAAGAGTGTTATAAAATTACTTGTATTCGTGAATATTCTTCCAGAATTTGGATGCCGCGTACCTGAAACTGCTTTCACGCCTGTAGCACACCTCTCCGCCGCGAAACCGCAGTAGTTCAATTGTGACCCCAGATATGTTTGTGGCTTTTTCTAATTTATGTCACAGAATTATGTTTATTTATTGCACACCCTTATTTAGCTGTATAGCTAAACGTGGAAAAATAAATCAACATTTGTTATTCGCACAACAATCGAAACTCGAAATCGATATTCGTACTTTTATAGATGTTCTTTCTATGGAACGGTCCAAATTGAATCGAATACAAGTGAGTACAGCAAATGCTTGTCATGCTTACCCTATGGCCCGCGCCTATTTAAGGCGCTCGTAAACTCGTAACACAGTTTGAGCAACCCAGGATGCTCCAGGAAATTCTACTTGCCTTATCCTTTCACGTAGAAAATTAAATGTCTCGCGTAATATCCGCGGGCCTGACTCTGGTTTTGGCAGTTGATCTACTTGGGTGTCGTACTTACTTGCGGCCGCCTTAATGCTGTATAAATAAATTGTTCTTACCCAAGTCTAGAGACGGTATACCACAAATCGATAGTCGTTACCTGTTTGGGTACGTAGTTATCAGGATGTATCGCTTTGGCTTTGATTCTAAACTGAACTGAAATTATGTTAGCTAGCCCGCGCTATCGTGTGAGAATACCGTTGCTTTGGCGTAGTCTAGTGATTATATTCGATAGATAAGTTTAACGGAAAAAGCTATTAGCCGCTAGTGGCTCATACAAAGGCTTTTCATAGGCAATAACGTAGTAAAATATTGAAAATGTATTCCTGCTTTTCCTCGGAGAGCTGGTGTGTTGTAATAGACTGCCTTTCAGATAGGTCACTGAGGAAAGTCGGTATGAAATAGTTAACACTGAATATCCGTAACTCGAGGAAAAACACCAAAATCATAAAAGATTTTGTTAATTCACATCACCAACTTATATTTCGGTCGTGAACTAGGTATTTATAAAAATAAAACAGGTCTCATATCTACATACACTCGCTACATGAAAAAGCATACACAAATGGGTAGGTAAGTACCTACACATTTTTACTCTTTGTTCGTTGAAGCCATGTCGGTCCCGTTGTAACCTAATTTATTCTACTTTCAAAGAGCATTTACTGGGAACTATTTAATGTGTCTGATGCTGACAATAACATGAACTTAAACAAGTATAATGAAATAAAACATCAGTGGAATAGAAAACCTTTTCGTTTTCTTTGTAGAGTGAGTAAGGTAGTTGGAGAAGCTTCTAACAATGCGCGGTGATTGCTTGTCGGTTGATTGTGCGTCTGTTGTCTTTACTGAAGTAACAGGTGGCCTTGCTTATTTCAAGTTTCCTTTTTAGGTTCCCACATGTGCCAATACTATGTTTTTTTTAGCCGACTACGTCAGAAGGAGAGTTATGAAGTTCTTTTTATTTACTCGCTTGATGCTTTAAAGACTGCGGCTCATGGCTTTGAATACTACAGTAATAGGGTTTTGTTTTAAAAATTTAGTATACTTTCTGCATTTATGTTGATAAATCGAACCGTAACGATATCTGCATAATGAAACTGTAGAAAACAACTATTAGATTTAAAGGTTATGCTTATGACTGTGTGGTACCATTTAATGTTGAAACAACGTAAAAATACTAACTGAACGAAGCTTATCATTCTAGCCGACGACTGCGTTTATTGTTCAGTCGCTGAACTCGTAAATTCTGTTTAAAATGAGTCTAATTTAATTACTTGAGGTCTGATGGTTTAATTCGTGATCTCTTTAGATCCAAACCCACCCGAGCGTATACTGTAGAAATTACTGCAATCACCAATTCAAATCATAGTGAGCCTGGCCGCTCAAAATAATTACGACCTATGTAGTTCATTCCACGCAGTATATGGCCAACCGATAGACTCGTATGTACATGAAACAATTTATGTTCTACGTTCTACGTGCTTTAATGTATCGACTAAATGATAAAATTAATGTACTCATTTTTCATTATATCAAGTTAAAACGACCCCAAAGCAGCCCCTTTGTATCTAATCTAGATTTTTTTGTGCTACTTAATTCGTTACGGTGCGTTTATCGAGTCAATGTATCGTATTTTGTTTTATTTGCCAAGCCTCGGTTCTTTAATTTACTATAAGGCCCCAATATTGATAAAACTGTACCTATTCATTACAGATAATACTCGTAGCTTAAATATTTTTTCTAAAGAGCTATTTAGCCTGAAATAACGAATGTAGGAACGTAATCCCATTTAGGTTTGTCACTCTCTCCTTTGTGTATATCTCCCATAATATAGGTAAAGAAGAGGAAATAAGAAAAATGTTTCTTACACGCTGTTACATATTTTTCCATTATTGAATATTGATGTGCTGTATTCATCTAATGAGCAACATAAGCCGCCATTTATTTGAAGTCACGTCAAAGTCGCTGAGATGAAAGAAGTGATTGTTGGGCGAATACTTACAAACATATTTTGTCCCAATCCAAATGTTATTTGCTACTTTGAAACTGTTCTAATTGCCCAGTGCCTTTAAATTAATTTCACCCCGCAGACGTTTGGGTGGCGGTTGAAATTTTAGAAGTATGCTTCAAAGATTATAATATTCTCCAGACTTCGTGAAGAGTGTTTTATTGTTGGATCTTTAGATTGAGATTACTAATGAATAAATATTGATTATGGCGGGTTGTTGTTTGACGTTGATTCTGTAGTACAGGCATCTTAGCATCTGAAAGCAAATGGATTGGCAATAACTATAAGCCGTGTTCTAATAGCAGCATGCCGTCGCATCGTCACAAGTCCGCTTGCACAGCTTAGAGATTGGGAGCACCTTTCCAGACAGCTTATGTTACTATCTCCGAGAATGTCAGTTGTTTTGCTATTAAGAGAGATAAACTTGTTGACATTTAGGATTCAGTACATTTAAAAGATGAGGCTTTTTCCATAGGTACAACTCCTAATTGTTCATAATCTGATATTTTATTAATACAAGCTATACGTTCGCCCACCATTGCACTGCATATCCTATATCATTGCTTCTATTACATTCACAAATCACACGCACAAACAGACTCGAAACAAATATCTGTAGCTCATAAAATATTTGTGCAAAGCGAGAATCAAACACTACACCTCCACGCTCAGTTGCTATGTTCAGTTTTATTATTAAAGAACCTGCTGAAACGTACCCACTAATAAATTACCGTTATCTTGTTTGTACTAAACGTTACCTCATCCCCTTCGCACATAATAAAGTTAGTGATCGCCATGCCACCACACTGTACGTAGGTATAATGGACAACGGGCTCATCCTGTTTGTTTTTCTTGCTCACCTCGCTCGGTATATGATGCAGTGCGGATGCTGCATTTGCATAAAAGCGTCCATTATCCACAGCTTCAAACAAATAAAAAATCAATATCCGCCAGTGCACGCGTTTGTATACACCACAGTAAATATAATATAACGCGTTTTCAATTCATGATATCAAAAATGTTACTTGTATCTGTGTCAAAATTTTAAATAATCGTTATTAATGTGTTAACATATGGCACAAAATAGTTCCGTAAATATAAAATCTGTCAAGCTTGAAATATACGCGATTTAGCACTAACATACACTGCATTGTCTGTTGATGGTGGCAGAGATTGTTTCGGTCAACAGTCCAGCCATTTTTTATTTATTTGCATCTTTTAAATTTCAATTAGATCGGTGCGATTACAGGTGTAGAGGTGTAGCATTACAAGCACATAACAAGTTAAATTCAATTTGGAAATGTGTTTCAGCTTCAAAACTTATTGGTTTTACTGCGTTTTTGGCTGAGTAGGGTGCACGATAAAATACGGAGAGCCACTCCTCTCTACTTTATTGTGATTAATTGTTTTCTTTCAAGGGTTAATTTGTTTCAATTGTGTCTGGGTGGCCTGCTATTGTGTGTCTTGTATTCATCAAACGGGTCAGCAGACAGGACACAAATCAAACGAGGTCGCTGCGCCTGTCGCGTCAGCACTTGCGAATAATGCCTTGAGCGGTGACAGGTGATAATTTATGTATGTACCGTTATATGTATGCGAGGCCAAAGAGCGTCTTGAAAGCTTTTGTCTACAAAAATGCCGTGTAATTTAATTAAGAGCATAACACGCGAACATATGTTCATACTCTTTTAATTTTTGTTGTCAAGATTATACGTGTTTGTGACTGATGTGTTACGTGAACATATTATATTCAATTATTCATGTAACTAGAGCGATGTTAATGAAGCGTTCTGAATTTAAAGGTTATGTTTAATGTACTTAGCTAACAATATGAGCCATGAATCCTTTCGAATACTAACTGAAATGCAGTCAGCATGTAATCAGCTGCATATGCATCGAATATCGATCGGAAAATGGCTCATTTTCAGGTGCTTAAATTTTCCATGACAAATCACTCGACCACATACGCGTCGGGCCGTAGGTACATATGTACGTACATGTATATAAAATTAGTGAGTTGTAAGAGCGGGTGGGGCGGCAGCACCTGTTTCCGGCCACCGACGGGGCACTAACTCAGCGATCCCGGATCCGACCGACGCTACATTTAATTCTTTGTTATGAGCCATGAAATGGGCGGGACGGGGACCGAGAAATTGTGAGAATGAATTGGGTTCTTTGGTTTTATTCACGATTCAAGGATGTGTCGCGAGATGAAGCTGTTTAGGTTTATTGGTTACGATTTTTCTGTGAGTGGCTGAATCAATTTCGGGGAATAAGAGGTACGTTTTTTGTAAGTCTTGCGTTTGTATAAGTAAAAGTTTTTATATCAATATTTTACTGATAAAAACCCAAGATCTATTAACTTCTCAGTATGGTCGTATGGTACCTACGATGGTTTTCATCCGAATGGTACGAATTCTTCCTTTCCTACGCTATATAATGAATCACTATTTACCAAATATCTAACAAAGGGAAGTCAGTGATTTTAACGGTTCAGATACACGCGATCATCAGATCAGGCAGTGTTCAATAATATTCTTAGCTCACTGAACATAGAAATTGAATTTCCTTGCACTCAACCAGTAAATTCAATTGATGTAAGGGTGTGAGATTCTTAAACAAACAAGAAAATATTGAGTCAACAGTCAAGGAAACTTCCCATACAAATCGTAAAGGGTAAAATGAGAGAATTATTTTTCGTACGTCGTTAATGATGCGATGAACAAGCATAAAAATAATAACAATGTGAGGTTAATTTAAAAAAGAAACACAGGTTATATTTCAAATGATAGTAACTGTCCAAAAAAAGAATGTATTTTGTTTAATAAAATCCAAATTCATTTAGAAGTTTATTTGATTAATTAAATCCCTCTTATAATTGGGGTTTTAAAATAATAATAATCTTACACTACTCACGCTGACTACTGACTGTGATTTGTCAAACGAAGCCGTTCCAAAGGTCAATGAAAAGCCCAAACTCGGTACAACTCGAATAATTATTGCACAAAACACGGCGAGTAGTTTGCGTTGGTCTCATATGTTCTGTGTCTATGTCCGGCAGTTAAATCCTGAGATAAAACCTGCTTGATCCAGGTGTCCGGGTGTTCGCTTATTTCATAGCCAATCCCTACACTGCTGCGGTTTTCTGCTTCCGCCTGCTGCTGCTGACTATTAACTTAATTTCAATTCAACTTTTTTATTTCGTTAACGCTCATATTGTTTTAGTAAATGCTTCACAGTTCTTTCATTTCAATATTAAATTCGAGGCGGATACTGATAATTTTACTTGCAGGCACATCGGGTCTTGCTTGAGAAATGTCTGAACTTTAAAAAAGAAAACTTGATGAGAAAGTTTGTTTCGTTTTTCTATTTACATAAGAAACGTCACGTTACTTTACGAAATAATGTAACAAAGCTGGTGATTGAGTATTAAAACATCTATTTGCTTATTGAACAATTTAACTTCATTTTGAGATTTAATTTCAAGTTCCAAAAACCAATAGAAAGTTTCGATGATAAAGAAATTAATGATAGAAACAATAAAAATGAAGAGCACGGATCAGATTGTGGGCAATAAGAATTAAGAGTTGGGTGCGGGACGGCGGGTCCACAACCGCTGAGGCAGTGCCACCCGCCTGACTCCAGATGGCTGCGGGAAGACTTTTACAGTATAATACTTTATTTATTTAATTATTTACTTGTAATTGCTGTGTAGTACTTGTGCGGCTGTATGAACGTGGATGAAGTAAGAATCCTATGTAAGCACGTGGCATACAGTTTTTAGTTTATGCCTAATTTAATAAGAAAAAGACTTGATTCTTTAATGGTTGTGGGTTTATTCCTAAACAAAGAAATTTAAGACAATATCGAGAGGACAACCAGGCTGGTTGAGGCTTAAATAGCCAAAGAAGTTGGTAATTGGAAATAGATAACGATTTGTTACGTCTATGGTAAGTATATTGAAATGTGTTCCAAAATAAGTTATGTTAGTTATGTTTATGTATTAGAACTAAGTAATCGAAATGAACAGAAATGTTAGAATGTGGCTACTATGAGTCAGCACATAAATAAAATCAGGCCCAACCCGACATCACTGAAGTAGCTAAAACTTCACATTTTGACGCAATTTAAGGTCGATCCTATTTCTATTTTGATCACACTACATAAATGCAAACATACATGCGTTGAAAAAGCCTCCACGACTAGCGAACCTACGTTCGCCACAATCGGAGTAGTTAGCACCGCCACTATTATAGCATAGCTCGTTCCGCTACGAGAAATAGGAAATAACTATTTCAATATTCAGGTAAAGAAACTGCCGAATAACCTTGTAAAATAATTGGTGAATAGATACATTAAATACCTTTTCACCAAAAGCTCCTATATCTATTCTTGTAACCATTCTTTACATAATCATCGTAAAGGTAATCTATAAATATAAATAATATCGTAGGTATATAAGTTATACATGCAGCTATTTCCGTGTTCAGTAGAAAGGTGAACAGTTGGCTGTTCTTGGGAAAACGACTTGTGCATATTGTTAGTCTTATAAAAAACATTTCCTCAGAAACATCTAGGGCATGTTTTTCCGAACTTTCCCTATTGAGTTATACACGGAATCACTACTGGAATTGTATTTTTAGGTTTATTTTAAAGTAAATTTTTAGTAAATTCTTGAAAAACGTAGCTCCAATTATACGGATATTACGAACTAGTTATCAAAGAATACCGATACCTGTAAGAATAATTCTTCTTTAGTTTTTCTACACTGGATGGGCGAATAGCTTTCTTCATATCTACTTTTTACAAGCTTTATATTAGCTTGCTCTGTTCGTATGTCTTTCCGGTTACTCCTTTTGTCATCAATTTTTCAAGCACTTCCTGGCATCCGATTGAGCTGAAACTTAGCATACTTGTACATATGATACCATGGAGCTGGTCTGATGATGGAGCCGGAAGTTGGGCATAGAAACTCCTCAATCAAACAAGGTAGCACCATCGTGTTTGGACTCATTGGATACGTATTAACAAGTACTTTGACACTGGGTGGTGTTCAAGGTCTGATGATGGAGCCGGAAGGTGGCCATGGGAAAACCTAATTCGTTAGATTTGTGAAGGTATATAAACAGGTATACAGATATTTAAACGAATCATAATGCTAAAAAGTAGAAAATAAAATATAAGTAAAAATATAATATTTTCTTATAACCTTGAGGCTTATTTTCAAGTTTAGTGTAAGAAGGACATTTACGCCTCAAGCTTTTAAGAAAATATTAAAGTTCTATGTTTAGGACAGTCTTATTTAGTACTTTTTAGTTGATTAAAAGCTTGTTTTTAAAAAGATTTTTACTTATATTTTATTACGATACACTAAATGCTCAACAACACACTTCCATCAATTTCAGATGTGTAAGATTAAAACGCGATTAGATAGTTCGATGATTACAATACAGATGAAATACAAAGACTACAGACATTACAGGTTGTGTATTATTGGTCCACACGAATACCAAAACGACCAGTTTTCCCGTTTTCCCTAGTCGACTCATACAGTCTGGATTGCAAGTATAAAAATAAAAAAGAGCGGAAATTCGCTCCCATGGGATGCAATGGAATGGTCACTGCAACAGCAATACTCGCACAGGTTTTTGAACTAATTTAATATTGCAATTTTTTTGTTCGAGATCAGGCGGACAAAGGAAAATTTACTTAATTGGGTCACGCGCATTTATTTGTTTTTCCATTTACTCCGTAGACATCAAACAGTAGTGTGAACGTCATAAATATGATATGTTATATTACGATTCTAATAGTAGATTATGCACTAAGGGGATAAAGTAGTGTCTTATGTAGCGGGCGCCGTATTGAATCCCGAGCAAAACGAAGGAGTGTTTAGAGTTGAGAGTACGTTAGTTTTTTTTTTCTTTATATTATAATTTACTGGTAGGTAATAATTATTAGTTAGTATATATTCACTTAACCTACCAAAAATACTCCTGAGCTCAGACGGACTAATAACTTTTAAAAAGAGGGAATAATAAATACTGATTGAATTTCGTGGAAAACTTATTCCAAAATTCTAAAAAAAATAACTTAGTTCTTGGTACATCGAATAAAATTATTATTTTCCTCAATAAATTGGTCTTTAAGATACTACCGAGGTCGGAAAGCATAAAAGTCACTTTCTCGTGAAGGTAACCGACGCCCGGTGTTCAATCACATACCTTATTGTATTTTATTTTGTCTCGTCTTGGATTTACTTCAAAGGACAAAATATGTTACTTCGGACTATTTATTACGACTCTATTAAGTATTTACTTTGTTCTCGAACATAAACTGTCTGATTACAGATTGTGTTCTCTTAAATACATCAAGGTTGTAAATTAGAGTTCTCTTTAGAGGATTGTGGGTAGAAAATGCACGTGTCTTTAGTACATTAATAGGTGGTTTTACCATTGTTTTTTGTGCTAGTGGTGTTAACCTATAATTAATTGTTGCACCCGCTATTGTATCCTATTTTAATAATATGCTGCTAATGTACTGGTGTAAACAATTGTTGGTTAACCTTAATAAAATAAATAAACTCAAACTCAAACTCAAAGCATTTATTTCAAATAAACCAATTACAGGCACTTTTGAATTGTCAAAGGGTCGGTCAGTCAGAAAATATGAAGCTAGTTGCCCATTCTAAAGCGTAGTAGGTTCCTATGGAGAAGAACGGGCAAGAAACTCCACGGACACTCTTTTAAATCAGAATATTGTTACAATATGTTGTTAGCATGACATGCTTTCAGCCGCCAGGGCACATTCAATTCAATGAAAGACATACCTAGTAAATGGTAGCTTTAAAGTACTTAGGTAAGTACATAGTGCTCACACACATGTGCTATGCAGTTATACAATACTAGGAGATTGAATTTATACAATGTAAAGATAGTTTTTACAATCTTCAGCAGCTCCAACAATATTTTCGTATGCTAATCAATTAGTTGTTGCGCCCTGTGGAGCTGGATCAGCGCTGAGCCAAGCATTTTTGTCAGTGATGTAATCCCCCAATTTATAATATGCTTGGCGGCATAGTGTGCGTTTTATACAAGATTTAAATTTTGTTTCAATCAGTTGGAGTATGTGGGGAGGTATTTTATTGTAACATTTTAAACAGTACCCCATGAAGGATGAGTCTACTTTAGCCAGTCTGAAGCCCGGTTGAACTAATTGGTCCCTATTCCTCGTCCTATAATTGTGTTTTTCACCTCTTTTACTAAAAAGACTTTTTTTCCTTACGTACATGATGTTTTCGTAGATATATTGACAAGGTACCGTCATGATGTTAATATCTTTAAACAGTTCCCTTAGAGAATCGCGCATACGGAGGCCATATATTGCATAGGTCAATACATAGGTCATCGAATATTTAGTTATCATGCATATTATTTTGGTTGCTGCCATATATCATAAATATTGTTTCCCCTCCCTTTAATTCATCCAAAGGTTGTTTGTAAAAGATCGCGATAAAACCGCCCATTGTGTCAATACCTGTAATTATTATGATGTACATAATAAAGAGTATTCTATATTATCTATCTAAATACCAACATATTTAAATGTGTTACATTGAAATGCCGGACTGATTTCCAGCTAAGACAAAATGCATCAGAAAAGAAGTTACATGCATTTTAATACAAAGTAATCCGCTGTAGCAATAGCTAGTATTTTGTATTAGTGCGGGCTTACGGCACAACGCGGTTCTGACTGTGTAAACCAATTAGCTAATAAGAAAATAATTGAAAATTCTTAAGAAAATAGTGGATATTGGGTGATACTGAAGATATTATATTACCAACATTAAGTATTAGGTAGGTACTGGAATGTTTTGAGTTGTGAAAATAATTTGTAAACAGAGATTCCTTTACTCTAATTTTAAGTAACCATCTACTGATAGTGATGATTCAAGGTATAAAACAAATATAAGTAATAAAGCAGTAAATGCTACGTGCAAAATGTGCTACGCGCAATAAATGCTACGCACTATAAGTGCTACGCGTAGTGGTACGCGCAACAAGTGCTACGCCCAATAAGTGCTACGCACAATAAGTGCTACGCCCAATAAGTGCTACGTACAATAATATTGCTACGCGGATTTTGAGCTACGATTTAAATAATCAATTGAATGCAACTGAGATGATCGAGAACGGTTACCATGCCAACCGGTTTATAGCGTACTAGTTTTGACCGCGGCTTTCCATCCATTCAACCATTTTTGCGTGATTGAGTAAGAAACATCCAAACATACAAACTTTCACTATTAGCGCGGAAAGTAAATTGAGATAGGTATCCTTAATAAAAATAAGATGTAATTTGAAAACATATTACTACGCAAGACCAACCGATTAAAAAGTTAAGCATGGAAGCGAAAATGATGGATATAAAACTAACCGATATATATTAAACTCTCATTGTGTTCATGTGTAGTAATTAGTAGTGCGTGTATTGTGTGCGGCGGTTATAAGTGGATGTGTTCATATCAATACTGCCTGAGGGCAAACAGCATTGACACTGACAATGCCCGTAGCAGTAGTTTTTTAATAAACTTTTTTCCACTCCCAGCGTTTTCAACTGAATTGTTTTATCATTTATCGTTATAAATTAATTTAATCTATTAACAACAATCTTAATTGATTATTTATTCTTTTGTTTTTGTATAACAATATTTAAACTAATGAAATAGGTACCTATGTTGTTATTGGCAAATGACGGCGACTGAGGTCACTAACTCATATGTATTAAAACTATACGTGTCAATGTTCACGTTCTTATGATAGAAAAACGTGTATACTCTGACTTATTCCATAAACATTAAAATTAAAAATAACAACATGCTAATAAAAAACAAGTGCTAATAAAAAGTTCCAAACTACGTCAAAAATAAGTCTAAGTAATTAGCTTTGTGTTTAGAGAAGCAATTTAGTAAATGTAAAAAACTTGTAAAACAATTCTCATAATGTGGGCTCGGCGAGTGTTTCCTTTGAGGTGTAAGACAAAGTTTTGGGTCAGGTACGGCATCAGCGACACTATCACATTAACGAGTCACTTTGTTCTCAACTAGCTTCCAATTTAATTAGCCCGCGCAGTTCTTACTGGAACCTGATGAAATCGAACGAGAACTACGCATAATTTATTTTATTATCGGTTCTTCACTTTGAACTTCTTTTACAAATAATTTAATTGTATCAAAAGCTGAAAAGATGTTAAAGAAGCTGTTTATTATTTTCGTCATGTTTAAAATAAACATCATTCATCTGTATCGTTTTGATGAGCTGTTGAATTGCATCGGCACGAAGGTACCATGTAGTGATCGTTTCGGGCTGTCGGACGTTAAAAGCCACACCCTAGCTATTAAGACAAATTTATTGTCCTTTGCCGGTCGGTTGGCGGTGTAGCGGTGTAGCTGTTACTTGGGTCCCAACGGCTATACAAACGGTAGTAGCGATCGTGCAGACGTATTATAGTAATGTTTATTGGCGGCAAAGTACGTCCAATGGCTCCGTTAATCAAAGGCGTCGTGGCGGCGCCGGCGATGCTGCGGTGGCCGGCAGCTCGCCGCGGGCGCCACGCGTCGTCAAACCTACATAAATCCTAGCACAATTACTGAGATCCAGGCCGAACCGTGAATGTTTGCTTGTAATATACGCTAACGTAAACGTTACCGAACACCCTGTGTAATTACCTACAGGGCGATAACATAAAGATTACGGGATGGATAAAGGTATACGGAAACTACGTTGTTAGTGTGTGTTAAACTATAAATCCATGAATAAAATATATTGATAAACCACAAAATAAAGCTGGATTGTTTGTTGCATCCAAATGGCTTCATAACTTGTATGGAATCTGATAAAGACAATATACATAGTTCATGACCAGCTTAATACGTACATACGCTTTTATTCCGAAAAAGCGAGGAAAAAGCTATGGATTGAATTTGTATAACAATACGAATACTATTTACCTATGTATATTCGCAACGAGAGTGGTCATGATAAAAATATCAGGTTCCTGCGCCTTTGTCAAATTCTGTCAAACATCATGGGCACTATAATTTTGGTCGGTAGTTCCAGTAGCTGTATTTATCTATATATTATATTATAATCAGAACGTAAATTTAAAATGACCTCTGTTGATGAACCTATTATCTCAACAAAATACTAAATAATCTGTTTATCTTAAAATACTGACACAGACACTAAATTCATTATTTTATGATAATTAAACTCACACACTGTCCTATTAGTATTACTTGCAAGTTTGTAGGAATAATGTGATATCGTATACTTTAATGTTTGTAAATATGTGAGCACCATGTATCTATCACATACTTAATTTATTTATTTGTCAATGCTCCATTTTTAATTTTTAATTCTTTTTACCTATTGTAATTGTATTCTCGGTGCATCGTCTTCACATGTAATTATATAATTGATGTATACCAAATATTGTAAAACATTTTTTTTAAAGAGTAACGGTGGAGTTTCTTGCCCATTCTTCTCCATACGAGAACTACCTTTTGGAAGGGGCAACTAGAATCAGTTCTATTTCTATGTATTTGACGTTCAAAAGTGCCTTTAATGTGCCTTCTTGAAATAAATTATTTGACTTTCATTAAGTACCTCTTTAACTTTATTAATTTTCAGAAAGACATGATGCAATGGCGAACAAACTTAGTTATCATTAAATATAAATGGAGTTTTAACACGTAAATGAAGAGTGCTCGACACTACAATGTTCGAAGGTTAAGCCAGTCCCGTAACAGTGTTCGATATACGATATTTTACGTAAAAGGGGTCGGGTATGCTAAGTGGTCGACAGGGCAGGACAGGACCGCGACACGCGACATGCGACATGTTTGCGGCTGTCGTGCGGTCGCACGCGCCCTGTTCCCGCACACTACAGCGTCATATAACACACGCAAACATCTACGTACCACGTACGAGTACTTGCTACGTATTTCAACAGTACATTCAGTGCCAAATTGTTATGGTGTACGTTTATAATTGACCGCAAATATGAACGGATACTGAACGAATGTGTACTTAGGTACATAAGTATCTCATGCCTTATCATCTTGTGTACTTTTCGCCTGACTGTGACAAATCTCCAGTCAGAAAATATAATATTTTTCCTCGTAAACTAGAATTGCTCATTATGATCCAAAGTTGAACAACTTCAAGAGCTCGTAATTTACGTCCAACTAAATTTTATTCCTATACTTTTATTTTCAGTTTTCTAGAGGGAAAATTACATGAGGGAAGGGGGAAACATTACGAACCACTTTAGGGACTCGTAATTCGTAATAAGTGTCAAAATAAAAAAAGTTTATAACAAGTTTATTCCATCACCTACACTTACCTACAGTGGTGTATTAGGAAAGCTTTTCCAGATTTTAGTCACTCGCTTAGTTATATATAAAAAAACGTTCTAGATATCAAATCCGAGTGACAGTTCTTACTCTGTTTTGACAACCCTAATGGAATTTTACAGTCGTTATCTTACTAAATAATGCACATAAATACCATTAAACACCTATTCAAAAAGTTAAAGGTTCCATATCACCACGATGAGAAAACATGATAACTTATACATAAATAACTGTTAAAAGTACAGTAGGAAGCATAATGAGCAGCCACAGGAAATTAGGCTTTTCTCAAAACGGAAAGCGCGGGGGTGAGGGGAAGGTAGCACCTTCCCGTTTGGCGCAGACAAAGACCCATGATCCCCACATCGCATTAACTTGTCTGTAAAACATATTGAACAGATTTTTATCCCGTTTCGATCAATCGTCCGCCTATCGGTTTTCCATAATCATAAAATGACGATAAAATGAGAACGGCTATTAATTTGATGAACATTTTATGGATAAATGAAAAATATAATTTTTGAACGATCGCTTGCAATCACCGCAATGACTCGGTTTACGTTCGAATTTTATAACTTGTTAACGATGATAAGTAGCTGTTGCTCTTACATTATGTTTTTGATGTACATGTATTAGCTACTTAGGAAGTATTTTTCGGAGAAGACGATATCTTGCTTTTACGGTTCGCCTTTTACCTACCATATTACTATTTAGTAGGGACCTTATAGTCAGGCGCCGACATTTGTATGCGCGGCCACGCTGAAGTTCAATACTCACTACGCGATATTCTCTAACACAAAATAATAATGCCAAAACCGATTCCGGCTAATGCAGCAACAATTTAGCAAATTATAAATCAAATATCAGGTGAATTGTTCGTAATATTTGTTATGAGCCGACATGCGGTAGCGGGTAATGTTAGGCGTCGGGCACCGGTCGGGCTTCGGTCGGCGTTCGTCGGCTGGGACCGACAGGCGCGGCGGTCGCTCCATTAGCCACTACTACACACGTGTTGCTATTTGTGCGGAAACCTCGTTATCGCGCCCGATGCGCCACTCACACAATTCTTTTACTATGAAAAGAAAGAAAAGCTATCAATTTTCGCGCGTGTTCATACGCCTGATAAATATACCCATTGTGAGGGTATTCGCAAGATACATGTTGATAACATAAAAATACATATATGCGTAGATTTTTATACTGCATGATTCATCTAAAGTAACATGTTTAATGAATAATATAAGCGAACCTAACTCAATTTATTCAAATAAAACAAGAATCAAAGTACACTTTAAAACCAATATTTTTAGTTCAAAACTTTGGATCAAATCAGGTACTTTGTCGTCTATTTTACGTCTAAGTTGCCCTTCCACAAACCTTGTAGGAAGAACTAAGTTAGTATCTTGTCTGTTAGCTACGCTAACTTTATAGTTCCAGCAGGGGTACAAACACTAGTTAAGCTGATTTAATCACAGTTTCGTACTTCTAATGCTCAGGTTACAAATACTGTATGCTATTGAAGTTGCTTTAGTTAATTTTAGGAGCAAACAAAGTGTAGAACATCACTCCTCTTAGTAACAGATGCAAGTAATTAATCATGGCTCATGTCATGTAGTCTACGCCGTAGTAGTGCTACGGCGTAGCACACGGCTCATAGGTGTCTCCATTTTCCGCGTAGCAGCCGTTAAGAACATTGGAGGATTTAACAAACCGTAGCATATGGGTATCTATTAGATAATTAATCATGACAATCATGGTCCCTTTGCAGAATTACTAGGTGATTGCAACTTTATCGCAATGTACTGCACCTTACTGCAACAGTGTGAAATTAAATTTCAAATAGGCCAAATCTGTGAGTGATGTTGATCACGTGGTTGTTACTGCAGCTTTCTATCAAGTTATTAACTTCATAGATATGAAAGAAAGAAGAAAAGAAAGAAAAATTGTTTATTCTGCACAAACTAAACGCACAATACAAAATAAAGAATAACATTCACTAAAAGTACAAATTAGCCAAAAGCCTCGTATTTAATAATCAGAAAATAAAAAAGTTTGACAAATTTTGTCTATTGCTTGATAAGAGCATATTGATAATAGACAGTTATCTGTGGATGACTTTTATATATAGGTATATATATAAAAGTACTCTGTGGATGAGAGGCCAAAGACAATTTAGTTGCGTAATGTGTTGCGACATTACCAAATGAAAATAAGCAAAACAATTACAAATTAAAAGGTGATGCACACACTATTATTGTAAAAACATCATTATTTTTCATTTTGTTATTTGTATTTTGTGTTTCACGAACTGTGTCCAAATAAACGTTATTCTTTCTTTATATGCAAACAGAAAAACCAAAACTGTATTTAAATAAAATAAGATTTAGACCAAAGACAAAAATAATTATGTCACAAAACAGTACGTATTCACGTTACATCTTTTGAGCACATCCTCAACTCGTATAAGAAGGATTAAACCATTTATTTTTTTATCTTCACTGTCTCTAGCATCAGCTAACCTTTGATATTCATAAATGTTTGCTCAGCTTCAGAGATGCACTCTAAAAGATCGGCTTAACTTTCTACTTTAACTAAGCAAATGATTGCTTAGTGTAATGTACCTTAGGTTTTTCTACAGGAGTCACAGTCTTTCATAATTTATGTTTAGAACATAACATCATGCTTGTATCCCTCGAAGCGGTAGGCAGAGGTGTATATTCCACCCACATTTTGCTGGTTATATTTGAGTCCTATGTAATAGAAAACGAGCCTATTGCCATCAACGGAGCCAATATCCAGTCTCGAAAATCTAGCATAGTACGTTTATGAGGGAGCGAAAAACATTAAAAACCCCTGTGATATACAGGGCGTCCCACGGATATGCCACATGGAGAGAAAGTACCTTGAATATTGTAGATGGAAAATTTTACAGAAAGAAGACATTATTTGTATTTAAAAAACAATTTAAACTGCATTTATAGATATTTAAATAATTACATGGTTGAACCGGGAATCGAACCTGTTACATGAGAAAAATAATCACCCTGTAGTTTTATCATACTAATCGAAAGGCTTCATCATAAGGATTATTTTTTGTTAAATAACATAGTGTCACAAATAAAAGGAAGACCATGAATTTTAACTTTTTTTTTTAACAACACAACATCAAAATAAGACTAGAAACATAATGTATAGGATTCTTCGGCCAAAGAATCAGCATTGCCGTACAACGTAGCAATGCTGCCAGCCTTTTGGGCACTTTTCCTGCTGACAGCGATGCGGATGAATTTTTTGATGCACTTTAATAATTATTTCCTCCCCCTTTTTACATACTTGTACATAATTATTAGTATTGTATTGTAGTGTTAGATGTAAAATAATGTGTAAATTGAATCATAATTATATACAGGATATTATGTATCTAGTCTTATTTTATATTAAAGGTACTAACGACCCGCCCCTGCTTCGCAAACATCAAGATATCTTGAATGTAAGTTAACAATGTTTAAACCTTCCAGAATAAATCTAAATGATGGTGAACACCGAATCAAAATCCGTTATCCGTTGTGTAGTTTAGAAGAACACGAAAAGCGAATTTGTTTTATAATATTTATAGTAGGTGGGCCTCATTAGAAGGCTGAAAGTCACCCAAAGGGCAATGGCGAGGGCTATGCTTGGAGTTTCCCTACATGATCGAATCAGAAATGAAGAGATCCGTAGGAGAACCAAAGTTATCGAAATGGCAGTGGGCAGGGTACACTGCTCGCAGAACAGACGGCCGATGGGGCCGAAAGGTTCTGGAATGGCAACCGCGTACCTGAAAACGTAGCGTTGGAAGGCCCCCCCACAAAATCGACCGATGACCTGATGAAGGCCGCAGGAATTCGCTGGATGCGAAAAGCACATAACCGGTCGAAGTGACGGTGCTTGGGGAAAGGCCTATGTCCTGCAGTGGACGTCTTTCGGCTGAAATGATGATAATGAAATATAGAAGAGCCTAAAGAATTAAGTAAATACGTCTGACACATCTTGAACTGTGTTAGCCTCACTACTATCCTTGCATCAGACTACTTAATCATGACAAGAGCACGACATGGCATTTGATTTATTCTCGTATTGCGCAAAGCTCGTGTCTACTCCCGAAAGAAGTCTATCGAATGCGTTTATTTATCAGTAGATATTTCAATTTTTTTTTTTTTGCAAGTGTGAATGTGTTGTGCATGTTTCCTGTACACACACAGTTATGGATTCTTGACATTCATCGCTCAATTATAAACATAATGTACACAATCTATTAAGATTGCTGGCTTTCTGCCCGAGGGTGCCATTACACCCATTCCCCTCGTTGACTTACAATTTGCGTGGGATCAGGGGCACCTCATAAAATTTGTTTTTCTTTCATTGCCCGATTGCCAGCCTCGTTATTTATGTTATAAACTTACACTTCGGATTACACTTTCAAGTCAATTCAGCATTAAAAAAATAGGTAAGTACGTAAGAATAGGTACGTAATACGTAAGAAAATAGATCCTATAAAAGGGGGATAATAAAATTTAAGTACCTTGTTTACTTTTCTAGATTTACTTAAATATGATTTCTTTTTATCCGTGTTAACAAGTTGGATTACAGTAGGTAAAGGTAACGAAAACATTATTCGGACTTTAAACGATGAAAATATTGACAAAAGTACATATCAAGTAGCGGATATAAAGTAGGTACTACAAATTGAACATTCCGAACTCTCTCCAACAATTAGGTTAAAGTAATTCTGCAATATATAAATCTTTTCTCGAGTCCTTGTAAAATTATTAAATACGTGTTCGGAATATATTAACACAACTTATTATAGGAAATAACGAAGTCTTACTTATTCAGCAGGTTCTCGAGACTTCCTTATTTATAGAGTTAAATGAAAGTAGACTTAATGCAAAAGTGCTTATACGTGAGTTGATATTATACCGTGGCAGCTCTCAAGTAATAAGAGTAAGAGCACCTGCCATGCACTAACTTTGAATACATACATTTGAAATAACTAGGTTGTCAAAACTGTTACCTATTTAAATGTCAGCAATAACAACAGATGGGTTGAAGAATTGCCACGTAGCACACGACACATTGCCCCAAAATATGTTACAGCGTATTTGTTGACTCTGAATATTTTCTTGAGAACAATATGCAATATTGATTTATTTTATATTTTTGTAGTAGTAGGCAAGTAATAATTACATAATAAAAACAAAATAAAGCCACATTGCGATATCTAACTATCTGTCACGTTAATGAATCTCAAATATTGTAGTGAGCTTGATTGGATGTTCCAATGTCCATCATAAACACCATGGCGTGTGGTCAAGAGATTTAGATAAAGGAACTTTCTGCAGGTCGATTGGTAGAAAGAGAAACTCAGTAGTAAGTAATAACAGATCATTTTGAATTTCGCAGTTAGCCATCATAACATACCAATACGAGAGCCCTAACGTTACTGATTCAGGTTTGTAATCAATATGTCACGAAGCAGTAACCCATTAATCGTATAAAACGGAGTTCGGCAGCAACGAGTTTCATATAAATGGAGGATTTTTCACAATCTAGAAAGAAATGGCGGAAAACGAAAAAGAATATATTTAGCAATGATCGAGTTTTGTTCACAGCTAAAGTCGCGCACGAAACCAATGTAGGAGAAAAATAGTTCCAATGTTTGTGTCAAGTTAATTGCCGGAAATGGGTGGAGGTAATGAGCAGAATGCTCCGACTTGCCTGAACTTTGTACTAAGCCGTGTCACACTCTCGAAAATTTGCGTAGAGCAACTGACACCCAAGTAACTCAGAGAAATCACACAAGAATTTGCATAGCGAGGAGCATACAGGTGCTCTAGGCTCTTTGAAACACTAATTCAACGCAACTGCAAATGAGCAATAATATCCTTCATTAAATTAGCAGTGCAAGGCACAAACAAGTTGTATATTGACTGCAGAATAACACTCCGTTGAGAACATGAAACACAATAACATGATAAAAATGCCTACAGTCCATTGGCATTAAATTAATGGATATTGATTGAAAAAGTTAGACTCAAAGCTTTAAATAAGAAAATACACTAATTAAATATCATTACTAACTTCAAGACATTTGCTCAATCAGACCGTTTAATGTAGATTATTAAAATCAGCCGCCGCGTTCACAAAAATCTGTAATAACATACAAAGAACGTGGCGGATTGGAACATTTTCGAGAATTTGTACTTAAAAAGCCGCGCTTCATTTTAGCGAGGCGTCGAAATCTGTTATGTAAATATGAGACCGTGGAACCGGAAAATAAGTTGGGTGTTGTGCCCTTTTGATTTGCAGCAACGGTCGCGGTCGGCCAGCATGGAGGCAGGGTCGGGACCCGGAGCGTCGCGCCGTGCCGTGCCGTGTCGCGCCGGTGTTAGGCGAAGTAACAATTTTGTTTGCACACAACTCGCCACTTTATGAAAAGTAATCAAACCACCATCCTCCATTCATTTATCTCGGGAGCGACCAACGATGAAATGTAGATGAGGCCTTTCTGATAAGCTCCAAGTATTTTGTACATTTACTTTGTAATTATATACTGCGGGGAATAAATGTTCGGCTTAAATGATAACAGGCATCGTATCCGATAATATTCAGCAGGATGATTCATTAGGACATGATATTTAAATGTCAATGACGAGTGATTTATGTAAGCGGTAAAAATCTAAAATGGACAGGTAGGTAAGTACTGAAATAAAATTAGATTTTCCTCAGAACCAAAGAATTGCTCGGAGATCGAGTAAAAGCTGGAGGTATTTCTGCCTGAAAATGACAAATTATTCTGATAAAGATTTCCCTTCAATCAAAAATCTATGTTTGGGTGTAATTCTGGCGAAACATTCTTGAAACAGCTGCTTACAGAACTGGATTACACTGTACTGTGTGTTAATGATCTTGTAACTGAAGGTACCTTTGTGAGTGTTATTGTAATACTATTTTGTACTTAGACAATAATTTAATATTTAATTTAAAGACTTATAATATCTATGATAATAATTATGTACAAGGGAAAATTATCAAAGGGCATCAAAAAATTTGTCTGCATCGCTGTTAACAGGAAAAGTGCCCAAAAGGCTGGCAGCATTGCCATACAACGTGGCAATGCTGCCAGATTCTTTGGCCAAAAAATAAGCCAGCCCTCTGGTCACGTGAAGAGTCGACCAAGTGCTTGGCGATGTCTTGAAAAACCAAGTGGGCACTCGGACCTTAGGGTTTCAACCCCAAACGGCTCGAACATATAATTCCCGATAAAATTGGAGTATTTGCGCCGTTTGAGGTTTTCTGTACCTGCAGCAGCAGCTCCAGCACAGCCCGCCGTGCTAGGAAGATGGGATGGCGCAAGGGTGTCGACACACGTTGCATCCCACACCAAAGGCCTCCCAAGGCATTATGGTCATTCCGTCTGGTCTCTTCCCATCGTCGCGTGCCAAGCCATTGGGTTATAGAATAGCTGGCACCCTGGGGGCCGGGGGTGACAAGAGCACTACGGATGATGTCATTGATGCTGGCATGCCGTGCTATCCGACCTGCGCTTTTACTGCAGGATAGGCCATGATGACCGAGGCAGTCGACACCTTCAAACCTTCATTGTATATAAAAATTAAAAAATCAATCACAAATCTAACATATATTTAACTAATAAATATATTTCTACTGGACAAATAACAAAAGATCCGTCTACAAACGTACCTGAAAATACAAGCCTTATAATAATATTTTACAACACTAACTTCACCTTGGAGAGATCGAACAAGTAAATTCCTTAAGTTTATAACTAAATTCCACAAGTGCGGCCCTACGCTCCGGGAATACCCTATTGTGACACAAAATAGTGTGCGCACTCCATAGACATTTTGACAGTTGTTGAATAAAAAAGTTGAAATAGTAGGTAAAAAGTTTTGGAGGAAAAGTGTTCACAAAGAAATATACAGACGCGCTTTATTTCCCTCTAGCACCGATGTGATGCGTGACAACTCCAGCACCAGGTTATTTTTCTTATTATTTGAAATATTTTTACTTATGTGTGATCTTATTACACATTTCTATGATAATTCATAAAGAAAATCATATTTGTTGATATGAGAAAACTGCTACCGCCAGTTGTTTGTGAGATGTAGCCACAGTTTCTTTGACGGTGTGATACGTTCTTATTGGAGCATTCGGCTTTTAGAATAAATCTCACGCTCTTTTATAAACCATATATAGGTAAGAGTAACTAAATGTACACGACGTATTAGGTACAACATTAGAGGAGCTTAATACGATTACATTGAATGGTATTAGTAACACTGATGCATAAATCCGATCGCCATTAAATACTTACGAATCTTAACTGCTGCGAAATTAATTACTTCAGTTCAGCAACATGAGGCTTAATTTTAATTCCAAATTGTATTTTTTGTTTATTTCATTGCTGCAACGAGCAAAAACAAAAATAAAAAAGTTACATCAAAACCTTGTAACGCTACGAAATCCTCAATAGCAATCGATTCATATAACAATAGCAGAAGGAAAATAAAATTAAAAGTCTTTTTACAAAAATGGCTTTACAATCAGCTAAAAGCTACGTGAGTAATAGCTGGTCCGCGACACATGTCAATCTGCTTCGTCGATGCGACGTTGGACATCTGTCAGGTTTCTTGTTATCGCGACCCTCATCTTTGAAGAAATTACGTTCGTGCATCCATGTCGCTGCCAACGGTGACACGCCCCCGCGTATTCGATCGCTGGGCACGTTAATGTGCCCACATCACATCACCCCACGGTTAACATGCCCCACATACGCCATTTGCACGTTACACTCTCATGGTTATACGCGAGTATTATTTGCCGCTAATATTGCACGGTTAATTATTATTGTCAAAGGTTCGGCTTATGATATTTCTCGGTATTCAGGAAGCTTATTCGATTTAATATATGTTGTCAAACCTCTTGTCAACTAATGGTTATTATTGGTGGTTATTATTTTCGTCACACTTAGTGGTTATACAACTTATATCAAAATATAACCACAGATTTATTAATCGTATTCTGAACATGATCTTGCTTTCAGAACTCAGGATTTATTCAGTAAATGCTTTCATTTACAAAACATATAAAATAAAACAAAAAAAAAGAAAGTCCATTGCCTAAAGCCGTACAATGCTGCAAGCTTTTCCCTTTTGTGTCGTTGATTTATTCTACGTAACTCGGTAATTCTGAATACTACACTATAGCTACTTTTCAGAAGTTACAATGTGAATAGCCTATATTATTTAAATTTTAATAACTGAATAAATAAACATCCCGCAAAATGAAGTCTATAGACGAAAAAAATATGGAGACGAAAACATTCAAGAAGCGTCTACAGTTGAAAAATATAGCTCATTAAGGAATGTTTAGCCAAGCTAATTTAACTAGGGGCCTCAGACATCTCCGGGGAAATTACGAGCTTTGTGCGTATGTACTCGCAAAACTTTTAGGACGTCTTTGTTTAGAGTTTTGATGATCAAGAATTTCATTAGAATAGTCAACTATCTGTAAAAGTATTCACAAGATTCGCTGGACTATGTTATGACCGTGCAACATAGAGTGGCGCAACACAGAACAATAATTGTGTGCGAGAACCAGATAAAGGTAAATCGGTTAGGTATTTGAACGAATGAGACCGGTTCCCGGTAATTGTACCTGTCGCGTGGACAAATGTGCTGTCCAACGTGTGCCAGATAGTCAGTCTAACTGCCGCCATTAGCCCGAGAGATAATCTTAAATTACTATCCGCACACTCAATTGTTGCGTCACGCCCAAATGGGCACTGTACTGAAATATTTGCGTTAAATAACAGCGTGCCGATACCGTGTGTGAACGCTAATTGACATTTACGAATAGGTACATCATTAATTAGAGCATAATGTAACTTATTACAATTACCGGAGTGTCAATCTTGATTGATAACAAACTACGACCGTAATTAACTGCGGAGGGGCGGGCGAACACTCGCGCGATATAATTGTTAACTAGGTCTTACGTCTCCCTCGTATTCCTTATGGTTTGCACTAAGGGCGGATATCTCCCGACAAGGAGGCGCAAGATATAGATACAACCTGTTATCTTCACACGTATCTCCGTTATTTAGTGCCAAAGTACACTACTTAGAACAAAGCAAAGCGTAACTTAATATACAGCATGTTGGGATGTCCACAAACTTAGGGCGAGTTTCAAAGACGATCCCTTGAGTCTCCTTTATGCAAATCTCGGGTAATTTCTTTGGTGAGAGTCACACGGGACCCTTTGCCAAGATTGCGTTGACTTTTCAACCGTGCGATACCTACGTCTTGTTTTATATTAGTTTACATAGGCGCGTTACGTCAAAACTAGAAACAGGTCAGCCGTATCGATGGCTGATAAATATTTAGTTTTGTCAAAATTCAGTAAAGTAAAATTCAATATTTACTTTTATTCCTATCTGGTTTATTGATATTCACAGAACAATCTTTATGGTCTGAAATAAAAAAATGAATTTGAATTTACCGAATTCTAAAAAAAGGAGGCCATCAATTCGACACGTACGTACCTATGAAATATTATTGGAACTGCACTATATTCACATAAAATATGATAGATAATCTATTAGGGCTTCCAAACAAATAATTATACAAGATTTTATAGGTGTATGACGTATATATGTCCACGCATTTCTCTGAAACTATGAATTATTTATTTATTAGAATAATAACTTAATACAAAATCAAACCAGCTGAAACAAGTGCACCTATTCATATTACCCTACTTCTGTACTGTTCAAGTTTTTCTGTAGTTATTTTTATGTTCACGTCTTCTCAGACTCCCCGACCCAACCATGGTGGTGTACCATTTACATAAGGTAATCTGGCAAGAATGTCATAACTATATATGCACATAGTACCAACCATCATAACACATTGCCGGGCCGTCGCATACCAACACCGTTGGCCACCACAACACAACACAACACCACAATGCCCCTACACGTTTGTCGGTGTAATTCCTTAGTGCTGGCCGAGACGTGTAGAGGCGCAGGTAAAATATTAGTCTCGATTGATTCTTTGAGCTGCTAATTATAAGCTTTCCCGGAAGATGTTGAGAAGATGAGGTGTTCAGTATAAAGCGAAATAGAAAAAGGATATTAAGTAAGAAGAAAACTTAATTAGAACAAATGAGAATAGTGATGGACCAAAATATTTACCAAGTGGTTATGCAAGACATTCATTCATGTTATATTATGTTTATAAGGAAGAATAAAATATAACATTATTATCTTAACTCATATTCATTATTTTCCAATTCTCTTGCACATTTATTTAGTAACCTACCTTCTTTAAACAAAGGCGTCACTTCCCAGTACTAAACTTATGTTTAATCACCGAAAATGAATATTAAAGTAACTCACAGAAAGTAAGTTAACGTAAATACCTACTTATAAGTGAGTACCTCATTATAGGAGAGAAGTTCATCGACAAATGATTACGATGTTCCGGAAAGTTTGCCTACCTTGTTAAATAATGTAAACATTCTCATTTTAATTAAAAGGAAATAAATGTGAGTAAACTTTAGTTCCGATTAACAGAAATAAGTAGTTAGTCGATATTGTGAAATAATAATTGGAAACTGATTGTGCTTGCCAAAAACTAAGAAATAAAACAATTTCGAATAGCTTTGTAAACTATGTATAGGAGAATGAATAAATCTGCCCTGTCCGCCAATAGCAAAAAGAATAATAATTAATTATATTATAATTTCTGTAGAAAGATTTCTTAAAGAAAAACATTTGTTGGGACGACTACGAAATACGAGAATAATTTAGCGATAATGTAATAACCGTGTTTAGTCTTATATCTAATTTATAATTTTAATATCACGTAAATCAAATTTACAATACCTACAGGGAAATAATCCACTACACAAATTCTCTTGTACAAAAGCCATACAAATATATTAATGAAAATGTCATATTTATATCTACAGTTTATATACTTTCTCCATTTCTTCTAGCATCTTTTCTCCTACAAAATCTTTTCTCCTTCTACCGGTAGGTGTGTGCTTAGAATTGGATATACCCGAAGCAACTGATTTAATTAGGTTAACTACTAAATGCTTATACACATGATAACCCGTCGCCACTAACGTGACACGTTGTAGCCAAGTGTGACTCCAATTAGTACAGATGCAGCTATATTGTTATTAGTCGAAACAGAGGTAAGTTAGATGGTAATTTTGGTAGTGACCTAATTCTGTAAAGTCAAGGCAAGTATAAAGCAAGTAGAATGTCATGTCATAGCCCCATGCCTACCAACACTGTAATTTGAAAGTATTGTAAAAGCCAATTATTTTTAAAAGAGTAACCATGGAGTTTCTTGCCGGCTCTTCTCCATAGGAAACGACCAATTGGAACCGTGCACCTAGCTTCTGACGTTTCATAAGTGCCCATGTAGGTTTATGTGAAATAAAATATTTTGATTTGATTTGATTTGATAGAACCAATATTAAAATGATTGTGATACTTATTATAATGTGATATAAATTATAAGAATAGTATAGTATACTATAATACAATATAATATAAAATGTATGAATAATGATAATTAATAATAACATAATGATAGACTGTATAACTAGAATATTGAGTATGTTTAATTTTAATATTTATAACCAATTTGAAATGCCTTTACAGGCAACTAAGTTCTAAGAACCTACCTATTGTTACCATCTCCAAATTCTGTATACTTAGTTCGCAATAAAGAATTTGAATTTGAATTTGCATGGCCATCGACGTCCACCCTTGTATCCTTCCATCCTCAGCCTTCATCAGGCACTGTTTGGCACAGGCCACTTTTACTGCAAGCCACTGCTGTTCGAACCTCAGCTCATTCATAAATGTTTTTAAATTACCAACAATACCCATTAGCATTGAATTCATTACAATTCAAGTAGATATACTTGAAACATCTAATTAAGGTAGGTAGGTATTACCATTTACAACTTACAAAAGAATATACATAAACATGTCACATTTCAAATCTATTGCTGTACCATATTCCAGGAAATAAATTATTGAAATTGCACACCATGAAGCTATATTGATGTCATTCCTTCATAGGAAGCGAGTATACATTTTTTTAAGAATAAATTGTATAGCAAAACAAATAGCAGAAACAACCATAATCATAACAAAATGTTTATTTACAATGTAAAAAGTAGTTAAATTAATGATTATTTAACTTATTTTGTTACAGCTGTGAAAGTTATTTCCTTTGTCTCTTTCATAAACGGAGCACTAATATACAGATATAATATACTTTACTGTTTCTGGCTACTGCACCCAAAGTGCCATCATATAATATGCTTTATATTACACCTCTTTATGTATTTTTCCGTATTATTCATGGCCACATAAACGCATGAACTCGACTACACACCACGCCAATTTCGGGAACCGTAAAAATTACGCCACAATATCTTTTATGTCATTACTTCCATCTTTTATTATATTTTCACTAAATAGATAACTTCATGAATTTTAGATGTAGGCAAAGTCCAAAACTGGTCTCCAGAACTTTTCACGAAAGCCAAACTAGGGTGCTTTATTTAGGAAGAACAGAGATTAGCACAAACTTTCGTAGGATTTTAATTAACTTTAGGTAGAATAAAGAGAGATGTCACAATTCATAACTAAGAAAATCTTTAGTAAATTTTATTGAGCTTGTTCTTTACTTGGGTAGTTATTTTATTGTTTTATACTCCATTTTTACTATTCTTTTTCCTAACGAGAACTAACTTTTCTCTCAAAAAACAAATAATTCTCGCTCGCCACCAACGTCAGCGTCTCAATTACACGATAAAAATGTCGTACTCATATATTTTAATATTTCATTCGCATCCCTTCACATTACTTCACAACCTTTCCGAGTTCGCGTCTTCAGAAAGTAGGTGGCATTCAGAGTCACTCATGCTTTTATTCGTAAATTGCACAATTAAGGCTTAAGGAAAATGCTGCAGAACAACAAATAAATATTGCAACTGATGCGCTAACACTACATTGTAATCCTAAAACTATTGCGCTGGCGATCCATCACAACAAGGCTATCAATCTCACTGATTTGACTTTTACGCAGGAGTAAGCAGCATAGATTTAAATCCAGCTTCATAGTCATAAATTGTCGTAGCAGGGTGTGAGATCGTCGGAGCGACACATAGTGATTGAGTTCATCTGTTGACCAACCATTCATGTTTCATCGGCCGTCTGGTCATGCGTCAATGAGGAAGCGATAAGGTACAGTGAGCTGCAGAGATAGCTCGCCAAAGGAACATATTGCGCATGCAATACAGTGCCGATCCGATAGTGGCCGGCGACAACACTTACATGCACCTATACAAATGTAACCTACGTACGTATCTGTTCAATATATTTACTTGATACGTATTGTTTAAATCTCGGACAACCTGTCCGTTTTGACACGGTATTCAAGATTTTGTTATTGTGCCGAGAGTTTACGTCACTTCTGACGGTTAACAGTAGGTATGTACTTCGTCGAAAACCTTTGTCTTTGTGATAAATTATCATATCACATTAGAGCGTGTAAACACGTCAAAGCGTGAAACTAAATATTAACTAATTTTACTAAAATAGCCACGTTTAGCTAATAATTATAGACCCGTATCCGTGCTGCCGGTTTTCAGCAAGGTGTTTGAAAAGGTAATGCTGAATCAAATGCTCAATCATTTTAACACAAATAAAATCCTTCACGACCAACAGTATGGTTTCACCAAAGGACGTTGTACGACCGACGCCGGTGTAACCTTATTAAGACACATTTTTAACGCGTGGGAAGAGGCCCAAGACGCCATAGGAATCTTTTGTGACCTCTCCAAGGCATTTGATTGCGTCGATCACGAAACCTTACTCTTGAAACTTGAGCATTACGGACTTGGAAAACTTGCGCTCAGTTTAGTAAAATCTTATTTAAATGATAGACAACAGCAAGTTCAAATAAACGGTATCAACTCACTAGGTTTAAAAGTAAAAATGGGTGTTCCACAAGGCTCGATTTTGGGTCCTTTCCTCTTTTTAGTGTACATTAATGATCTACTACATTTATTAAAAAATCAGCCACACATGGTGTTATTTGCTGACGATACTTCCTTAATTTTTAAAGTAGATAGACGTGCTACAAATTTTGACGAAGTAAATAACGCCCTACTGCAGGTCCAAAATTGGTTCACTGCTAATAATTTAGTATTAAATGGAAAAAAAACTAAGTGCATAAAATTTTCTTTACCAAATGTCAAAAGTAGGGATTGTGTGATTATATTGAATCAAGAGAAACTAGAATTCGTCGATAAAACTGTTTTCCTAGGGATCACGCTCGACTCAAGGCTACAATGGGGTTCTCATTTAACATCTCTTGCAGGACGGCTAAGTTCAGCAGCATATGCTGTCAGAAAAATCCGTCAATTTACTGATGTAGATACCGCGAGGCTAGTCTATTTTAGTTACTTTCATAGCATCATGTCTTACGGTATTTTACTATGGGGACGGGCTGCAGACATCGAGTCTATCTTTATTCTGCAGAAAAGAGCGATTAGAGCCATTTATAATCTCCGCAGGCGCGATTCTTTACGGGAACTGTTTAAGGATATTAACATCATGACGGTAGCTTGCCAATATATCTATGAAAACATCATGCACGTAAGAAAAAATTTACATCTTTTTAGTAAAAGAGGTGATAGACATAACTATAGTACTAGAAATAGGGACCTATTAGTTCAACCAGGTTTCAGACTGGCTAAAGTAGACTCATCTTTCATGGGGTACTGTTTAAAATGTTACAATAAAATTCCTCCCCACATACTTCAACTGAACGAGACGAAATTCAAAACTTGTATAAAACGCACACTATGCAGGCAGGCATATTATAAGTTGGAGGATTACATTTCTGATAAAAATGCTTGGCTTAATGCTGGTCCTGCTCCACAACCACAACTAACTAATTAACATTCGAAAATAATGTTGGAGCTGCTGAAGATTGTAAGACCATCTTTGCATTGTATAAACTCAATTTCCTTTGTATTATATAACTGCATAGCACAGGTGTGAGTACTATGTACTATAGAGCCATTTACCGGGTAATTTGTCTTTAATTGACTTGAATGTGCCCTGGCGGCTGGGAATGTCATGCTCACTCAAATGTCTCGCTGATGGTGGCGCGTGTGTTGGATCATTTAGCTCCCTTCAAAATGGTTGAGCTGAATGGTGCTGATCCATGCGTCATGTTCGTGAACGGGCGCCGTCAGTTGTGACTGGTCATCTCTTAGCTGCCATGGCTTATTTTAATTTTTGATTTGTTTGTTATAATTGCGGACGCTTTTAACGTGCTTTCTACATTGTTCTCACATGTATAATTTCAACATAAATGATGTAACCAATATTTTGTAACAATATTTTGATTTAAAAGAGTGTCCGTGGAGTTTCTTGCCCGTTCTTCTCCATAGGTACCTACTACGCTTTGGAATGGGCAACTAGCTTCATATTTCTGACTGACCGACTCCTTGACAATTCAAAAGTGCCTGTAAATGGTTTAATTGAAATAAATGCTTTGAGTTTGAGTTTGAGTTTTAGAATATAATGTAAGGTATTGACTGATTGCTCTACACAGTTTCATTACTTTCAATGTAATTTGGTTTATTTGATGATAAAACAAATCAATTTTTAAATATCATTTGATTCAAGCTAATTTCACAATACTGCATCTTTTTATTGATGAATACAATAATTAACAATTCAATTTCAATTCTGCAATTTCTGAAGAGAAATTGCTGCAATTTCTCTTCAAAAGAGAAATGCCAACATTTGAGTTTTATCTTGAGAGCAATCTGAATACTACCTAATAGTTCCTATTTTGTTAATTATATGAAACTAGTTTAGGAAGATGCCTATCACGAATAGTATAAAGTCTCATAGTCAGGAGCTTCTAAAGTTTCCAAATTAAGATCGTAGTGGCCAAGGGCGCATACAGCTTTAGTTTATAGGGAGACCGTACAAAGACTTACACAAAAACTTTGTACAGAACTTGAAAGTTCTATACAAAGTTTTTGTGTAATATTAAGTAAAAGCCTAAAATTCCCGCGGGGACCATAGTTCCTAGACCCCTTGTAGACGATGTCCTCGCGAGCAGATATTTAGGTTTAATACATCACTTTATATAAAACAAAAAAGAGTGTGTATAAAAGGTTGTCTTGTTTTATTTTTTGATACAACACTCCAATATAATTGGATTTATTTTTTCAACTTGCAAATGAATAACAATCAGTTTAAAAGGTCGTATGGATGGATATGCAGTCGGCCACGAAATTAATTTGTTCATCCTAGAGTTGTTGTTGCAAAATATATTGTTTATTCAATCGATAAGCATGCAGTTATTTGATAAAACATTAAAAAGTTCGCATACTTATCAAATATTATAACGACACATTCATTAATCAGATTCTTAATCGATAAGCTAAGTATGCAGTTATTTGATAAAACATTAAAAAGTTCGCATACTTATCAAATATTATAACGACATTTATTAATCAGATTCTTAATCACAACTAGCAAAATTTTATTAACTCAATCTTGACGGTACGACTAGAATTGTCATGTTTTCGGGAAGTTTTTAGTCACAAACCACACAAGGACTAACCTAATTAAACAAAATAGGTGCGCAGACGTATCCGTAGAAAATTGTACCAACGTCATACATATATTAATTATCTGTCACAAATAACATTATTTATTATAAAAGAAACTTGCTTTAACATGAGCGTTCACTGACGGTGCAACGATACGGCAATGATGCGTGCCGAACCCTCACGGATGACGTCCGGCGTCCGGCGTCCGGTGCCGGACGAGCGATGACGATAATCTGTGCCCGCGGGACTGCCTCAATGATCACTCACTTGTCATTCGCGCCTTATTCGAATCTGTGGATATAGGAATCCCGATGAGCAATGTGTGGGCAGGTGGTCCGTTTCCTCTATTTTATCTTTCGTATTATCTTCCAGATGTACATTTTTTATAACCCGTTCCTCAAAATATAGCTTTACCTACTTGTAAGTTAAATAGGAATGATAGCATGTGATGGTAAAATCTGTTGTAAGCTTTTCAGACGATTCAAATCCTTCGTAATTATGTTATCAAATCTATTGTTCCTAAGTTTAACATTGATATTCTAAAGTTTCAATGAGATTGAGAGCGTCCTTGTTAGATATTATAAGCAAACATAGTATCAAACTTTGTATGAATATTTACTCTCCTATTAATGTTAGTTTGAACAACAGTTTTGACTTACAACCCCTACGTAGGACCATAAGGATGAAAATTTTCCTTCTGATGATTTCATTGGGATACAGGAAAGTGAGACCCCGAACTTAATAACGGTACGGGTCGGGTGACAGCCCTATGTTTGTTGAGTACCCAACAGATGAGTACAGTCTACAACAAAACTAAAATAAATACAAATACCAACGTTACACCGACAACATCAAACGCATATTCACATGCAGCATAAATATAGAAACGTCACGTGCAATATTTTCTGCAAACTTTATTATATGTGAAAGTGTGAAATTTTACAGAGCTCACTTGTGTTGTTGAATATACCCACAATAATGCGCAAAGTTTTGCTTTACTGGGTCAGGGGGCTTCTTGAGAGCTCGGCAACACGAATATACCTCCTGCGTATGTATGGAATAATTTTGAGATGTACACAACAGGAAATTACCTCTATGTAAACGAGAAACTTTTGTGTGTGGCTTTATCATTATCCCTAAAACACCCCTGGCATTTCTTGGGGTGAATAAACACTTCAACTAAAAACAGTGCCCACTTCCAGATGAATAGTAGCTGAGTCAACAGAGCCGTACCTACTTAAACAAGAGTAATTTCGCTAAACGAAATTACAGCGGACATAAATTTCACGATTTTAAGAAAAATTTGGTATCGCACACCTGTGCCACGTAGAAACGAAAATGAACGCCATTATCCCACACCATAATCTTAAATCACTTCGGCTTAGTGTTTCGATTACAGACAAAGGTTCGAAGGAAACCCACATTATGATGGTAGTTGAATAATTGTATAGATAAGTGGAATTGATGGCCTCCGCTTTTGTTCCTGGCTAACCCTGAGGAATTTAGAAAATTCACTTCAATTTAGAAATAGGAAAAATATAAAACTGTTTTTCAATTTATGAATTCAGCTAGTATAGCAAGTCACCGGCACTGTTTCATGAAGTACAATCACTGAACTGTACAACGTGGATAGAATATAACCAACTGATAAAAACAATATTTTATACGTTCAGACTATCTTAATTACACGGCGCCGCTTCGAGAGTATAGCCCTCGTATCTAATGGATGATTTGATTAGCTTAAGTGCTGTATTGTAAAGATATATGCTTACAATGTAGAAGGTAGTAGGATACGCAATACGCATGTTAACTTAACTGATGTAACAATTTACGTGACTATCCTAAATATTCCTTACGAGATGTCTGAAAAGAATTGTTACCCTGTATTTATTATATTTATCTGGAGTGTGATTCTATAAGACCTCATTCTAAACATCGAATCCGCTGTGAGTTTCTTGATTGGCATTCTAAAAACTCGGTTGATACACTAGCGCTACCCTTGCGAGCGTGTCAGCGAGTTGAACTAAATTGACCGTGAGATTTTGACAGATAAAGTACGAGATGACGTAAGAAGTGGCATTCAGTAAGGTAATTTCCCCGTCACTTCGACGCTCACTTCGCACTCGAACCCGAACCTTATGCGAAGTGAGAGTGAATAGCGATGTGAGACTGAGACGCGAGTTGTTGTTTGAATTTTACAGAATCGACGTACAAGGGGTAATCTGTCCTGCCAGGTTTGCGGGAAAGTCCGAAAGGGATACCGGGACCTTGGCAACAGGCAACTGAAGCAACACGGGTGGGTTTTAGTCAGTAAAAGTCTGACACGCCCTTCCGCTCCGCCCAGAGCGGGAGAAGACATTTGATGATTTCTCACACTCAGAAAAAAAAGGGGTAATCTGTGTTTATTAAATAGTCTTGCTCATTTCGGGTTCAAACCAAAAACTCCTGGGCCAGGATTTGGGATTAAGATTCTTAGTGAGAATGTGATGTTTAGAAAATTTTATTTTACTACGACTTTTTATATATACCTACTAGTATTCCTAGCTTCGGACAATAGTACAACGAATTCAAATTCACTTCAAATAGAATCATCCAATAGGCACAATAATGTGTTTTACAAATTAATTTGTGGCAATGTAGCCACAACCCATACATTTGTTGGCAGGAGGGAGTGCAGTACACAATGTGGACTGTGTGGAGGCAGCCGAGCGAGGCCGCCGACGACCGCGAGCGAGCAAACAGCGCAGCCCGAGAACCCTCTAGCTTTCCCTACTCTACTATTTGCCTTTCTCTCTACAGGTATCCTGTTTACCCTCTTCTGAAATGTATTACCAAGATTATGTGATGGACATACGACATTTTACATCCCTAGATATACTTTCTTTCATACACCTATTTATGTAACTGAACTCTAAGAAAGAACACATCTTTAACATATTTCTTATTCCTATGACTACGAATATAACTTGTTGTGCTAACAATCAGATTTATTGCTCCAACTTGAACCACTTCATAATAAAATGCAAATAAACGGTAGCAAAGGATATTCCTGCTGAGAGACAGATGTTTACAAGCAATAAAAATTGTTGGATGGTTATTGAGCAATAAATAATAATAGAATCTGAGAGTCGGACCGGCGGTGGCGACGACGGTGCGAACGCACACAACTTTTCTCGTTATGTCCTTCGGAGATGTTTTGAGATTTGCAGGAGTTCGCTAGTGCATCGGGCACAATAGCCCCTTTCTTATCTCTTTGCGGACACATCTATTTGGACTTTTTGTCGAGGCTGTGGAACAGTTGGTCGCGCGGCACGTACGCTCGCTCGTCGGAGACGCGCTTAGAATTCAATATCCCTATTTCACGTAACCGTCTTTCGCACATACATAAAATAACCAACGGTAGGTAGGTACTTACTTGGGCTTTGTTTATGCTATTTGTTGATGTTCCAACTAAACCGATATTATATCATACACATGTGTAAAACAAACTTCGGCTCTTCGACTACTATTGTGTTATTTATGGCTGTAGGCAGCTTTCCGCGTCCACAACTTCTGCGCAGTTGTCACGGATAAATTGTTTGATGATCTAATAAATGTAAAAGCTCTCCAGAGACTCCTCCAATAAATTTATGAGAACGAACGTTACATTTGAGAGATAGGCAGGTGCATGATTGACAATGATAAACGGCTTTTAAAACTTTGCGTTCGTAATAATTTGAAGTTGAAAACAACTTTTGATAATTAAAGACGGGCTTTTACAATTTGGATTTAGAATTAAAATAAACACTCAAACCATGTATGCAAAAGTAATATCATTAAAACTTCATAGCGCGATGGTTTTTATACCTTTTAATATGCAGCTATGAAGCTCTAACTTTGCAATTTAATTACACTATTCCAGTAATTGTATTCAGTCCGGTCACGGCGCGGCGGCTCGTTCACAGATCGCTACTCGCAGCCGCCGCATCATGTTAATGTGCCTCCCGAGGTAGATTATCAAAGTATTATCACCCATACCAGAGATGTTAACTGTCACGAAGGTGCTACATAGACAGGACGAAAGGCGAGAATACTCTTCAACACTTTTATCACTGGCCGAAGTAAATGGGGCAAAAAGTGAAACGTTCAGCGTGTTTCGTTGTATTAACGATCCTCGTATTCATTCTGTTATTACATTGAAAACTTTGGAACAAAATAAAAGTCTATTATTATCGAATTCAATTTTGTTCGTACTGAACCTATCGAAGATTGATAAACGATCGGAAAATTTATCTAGAAACACGAACCCATAAACTGAGGGATCTATATTATATATTAGGTATAATCATGCATTGTTTGCTGCTGATAGCGCTCATAAACTACTTTTATTTGTACTTATGTTATCAAGCAATTCGTGTTCGCGGGAGACGAGAATCGCAGTTTTCGCAAGAAATAGTTAATGAACGGACCGTATTGATATTTAAGCAACTCACGTCTAGTGCTCCTCGTAAAACGTTTATTCGCTTACATAAAATACGAGTTACTAAAATTAAAGACTCTGTTTAATACCCCATTCAGAACATAAACTGACACGTAAGTAGGTTTATCTCGTTCGTAGAGATACTTTACAGGCTAATTAATTTTTAAATTTAAACACGTTTTCACAACTAAGCAACACGTAAGATTTAATTTGAATTCGTGTAGGTTGTATTGTTAAAATAGTTGTTTTACGTGAAAGTTAAACTAAAACTTTACTGGAAAATGTAAGGAAACTCAACTTCTATCATAGTCATTAGTTGTGATGTCAGTTTAAGAGCCATGTGAAGAAGTATTTGGCAAAAAGGCGAGGTCAGGTGAAGTTGTCGGTACTCGAGCTGGCTGCGCGTGGCCGGGCGGGCGAGCGGGCTGGAGCACACAATACATGTGGGTTGCAAGCTTCTGCTTCATCGCAACTTGCCACAATACGACTTTCCAAACCTTTCTCATTTCGTTTTTGTTTCGCTCCGCGTCGTTGTTGTCGCGGCCGCAGATGTTCCTATGAAACCGACGGCTCATCTACGGATTAGTACCCGTTAGGTTTTCGTATTATGTGCCCTACATTACAAATGGAAGCTCTCGGAAACATTCAGACGGCTATCATTTAAGTATCGTTATTATTTCTGTATTATATTCAACACAAGTACTTCGAACTTATTTTAAGAAACATTTCTTTCAGACTACACAATTAACGACTCGCCGTTTACAAGGGTTTCAGGTTAATTGTACCAGCGTAGGTTGATTTGCTTTTTAATTTGTTACCGTTTAAACTGAATCAGAATTAGTAAATTTACGTTGTCCTTCAAAAATTGAAGAGCTCAGGTAAGTATTAATGAGAGGCCACTCGTGTTACAAAGTCTGGCCGGCGCACTCCCACCGAGAAAATTACGCGAAAATTTACATAATAGAGAATCCGTGGCTGCCCTAGTCCTTTGAAAGTCGGAGCTGCGGGTCCGCTTCGAGTGACGCCGACGTACATTAAATTAACATCTCTCTCACTTTGTTTGTGAAGGCTACACCGACGAAACCTAATTTGCGATGATAAAAACCTCGCACTATAGCCTCTACGTGACGCTGCATATTGTAGTTATGGAAACTCAAAGGGCCATCAATACTATGGACTTTCAGGCATTGATATAATTTTCAGCTGAGGGTTCTCAAAAACGAGAAGCTCGTGGCTAAGTAATAACAGCCGCACGGGTCGATCCATCAGGTTAAGCTACACTTGCCGAGGTTGGTGGGTGATGGTGATATTTACATACCGAGACTCGTCCGTACCTCGGAAAGCACGTTAAGCCGTTGGTCCCGGCTGTCATTCGTGGATCTTTGACAGTCGTTACGGGTTTTCAGAAGCCTGAAAGTCTAACAACCAGTCTTACCAAGGGGTATCGTATTACCCAGTTACTGGGTTGTGGAGGTCAGATAGGCAGTCTCTCCATGTAAAATACTGGTATTCAGCTGCATCCGGTTAGACTGGAAGCCCGCACCAACATACTTGGGACAAGGCTAGGTAGATTGCAAATTGATTCAACAAACTTCAATGCTTAATACATTATGCACACCACACATAATTCACGTTTTTATTTGTCGTGCCAATCCGCGAATTTTCAGCACTCCTCCTCAGTAAATTATCGAGCAAAGCGGCTGAATCAGCGGAACTAAAAACGTAAATGCAGCGGTAGTCGCTGTAATTGGGTAACCGCTGCGCATCATTAGGTAATTGCAGCTGCGGCCCGCAGATCCCAACCTCGCCCGAACGGTTTTTGTTTTCGGATTCCTTTATTCTGTGCCGAAACATGGGTCACATACGATATATTGGGGTTGATTAGTTGTAGTTATTAGACACACAAATGTTTGCTCTAATTTGCTTTTATTGCTTTTGTTCCTTTTATATATCATTTAACTTTTATAACTTAAATGCTTGAAAGTTTTTTATAAAATTCGTAGCTTAGTACATAATACGATTCAAAGAACCCGCCGTTAGTACTGAAATGAAATCAATAATTCCGTCTTTTATAGACTGTTTGTCAGTAACACGACGTCTCGACTTTCTCGTCTGTGTTTATTAATTATGTATCAGTTTTTCTTATTAGTTATTTTGATTAGGTGGAGGCATCATAAAAGGTTTCATAAATAGTTGAATAATAAATCAGAAAGGCAATTTGTTGCCTGGGTAGGTGGTCTATTTTAAGTGGTTCATTACAGAATAAAGCAGTTCATTAGTTTCCCCACATTAGTATGTTAGTAATCGAGCCATGAGCACTGTGAGCAGTGCAACATGTCCGCTGTGACGTCACGCTGCACGCCACGTCAACGTTGCACCGCCCACGCGGCACGCCGCGCCAACGTTGCAGCGCGCGGCCCCGCGCGTGCACTGACACTACAATTAGATGTACGCCCACTGCGTACCTAATTTATCTTATTATCTTTTCTATCAAGAGAATAAATAATTGTTTTTTGCAGAATAAGTTACATGACATTTCTAAATCCAGGATTCTCGGAGTTTAAGTATTTTTTAATCCTAATATAGAACTCCCGATCCCAGGGCTACAGTAGTTATTTTGGTAATCCTTTATGTAATTATAGACGCGGATATGGTTAGGTACATTTTCATAAGTTCTTGACGACCTGCGGCCTAGCCGATAACTTTAGGTATACATAGGAAATAAAACGATGGTATATACTACCTGCCTGCATAACCTACGTACGTTGAAGTCTTGTTTGAATAGTTCCAGAGGATTTTTTGTTGTTGTAGCCATTGCTACAACAACAAAAAATCCTCTAATTTCACTGGAATACCCACCCATAGGTACATGTAGTATATCCGTATATTCAGAAAATCGTATTCTATGACGAGGTTCATATTTCCTAATTTGATCAATTAAAAAAAATTATTAAATAAGGCACAATGATAAAGGTGTAATAAATAAGAAAATTATAGCTTCCCAGAAAATATCAGGACAAATGACTCATTCAATATGTAAATTATGATTAAATTAAGTACCTAATAAGTTTTATGAACTTCCTATTATTATTGTTTGTTATGTAAGTGGGACTCTACCCCACTCGACGCAATTCACAAAATTCCTTCAAATGAACATCACGTAGGTAATTAAAAAGTCCGAATGAACATCTTATCGATGCTCGTCAGGTAAAAGCTAACGTAATAACAACAATAGTAGCTCATTGCTATTTCTATTTCCCCGATAATCCAAAAGATATCTGACATGTCAGCTTAATACCCAATCAAATCCTGTGCGAGCAATAAATACTACAGAATACCCATCACTCATCATCTGCCTAGCCTTTTCCCAACTACGTTGAGGTCGGCTTCCAGTCTTACCGGATGCAGCTGAATACCAGTATTTTACATGGAGCGACTGCCTATCTGACCTCTACAACCCAGTAATTGGGTAATACGATACCCCTTGGTAAGATTGGTTGTCAGACTTTCGGGCTTCTGACGACCCGTATATCGACTGTCAAAGATCCACAAATGACAGCCGGGACCAACGGCTTAACGTGCTTTCCGAGGCACGGAGGAGTCTCGGTATGTAAAGATGGTCACCCATCCACGGACCAACCCCGGCAAGCGTGGCTTAATCTGATGGATCGACCCGTGCGGTTGTTATTACGTAGCCACGAGCTCCTCACAGAATACCCATCACTATTACACTTAAACCGTTCATATCATTCGATTCCTGAGCACCAATTAACGTTTAGCGAAATTAATAATAATTACAATCAGTCACCATTATGAGAATATTAAAGCGAGTGATATAATGACGCTATTATTAGGCCTAGTCTTGGCTCTGGACGAAGTTACATTAAGTTTGCTGTTCAGCTTAAGTTAGCTGGTCGGGCAGCCTCGGCAGCTATTACCCCACTCCGGGCCACTGTTATATACAGTGTGTAGCTAGACGCGATCTCCGTTTGCTTGTAGATTAGTTCAAATTGCCTTGTTCAGTTCAATGCTTCGGGTAATACGTATTGCAAACAGGTCCTTTTAGCCCACGATGTCTACTGGTATTCTGCGCTGAAAAGCTTCAGCCGTTTATTAACGCTGAGTGCAGGCGTCCGTTAACCGTTCGATATATTAACTACGGATTATCTACGTAGGTATCATCGTATTTATATCACTAAACTGATGCCGCGTTCCATGTTTGTTATTGTTACATAATGTTTTATTATTGTGTATATATTTGTTGCTTATTGAGTACGTCTTTAGTCGATGAACGTGATTCAAGGTAAGCCATTACCTATGGCATTACATTCACCTATGGCATTTAAAAAGTACCCGGGCGTACAAATTAGTAATAAGTAGAGCACAATTAGTGGCAGTATTAAGGTACATCATAAATTAAACCTATTTACCTACTAAAATACCGGAGTAAAGAAATATAGGATAAGTAAACAAAATTCTGGTAAAATCAATCAATCAAATACCTAACTGCAGTCATAAAGTGTACGAGTGTAATTGGAAATCACATCAAACAACACATGTAGATGATTCGTCCTACAGGACATATGATACACGACACTTTATGAGGCAGCGAGGCCCGCACGGCCGACAGGATCACTAAAACAAAAACGACCATTTTATCATACAATTTATACCGGCTCTTATGAACTCACAAAACACTTGTGATCGAGGCACTGCCAATAAAACTCGGTGATTATTCCCCCCTCTAAAATTGATCCAAATCAATTTATATTATTTACACGCGTTGCACGGATATAAATTGAGTTTTTGTGTTTTATGTTTTCCAATTACCCGCTCGACCCTTTTCACATTGAAAGTGTCCCTGAGTTTTATTTTGAATGTTTGTGCTATCGTACCTAGTGGATTAGATGGGACTCTTATTTAGGCAACTTGTAATTAATAACATTGACAGAAAAGTTACGTACCCTTGTTAATGAACTTTTGTAAAAGTCAAAGTTATTTATTTTGAGTTAAAAGAGTTACGTTTTCGGATAAAATCTTTTTAGTTTTAGATGCTGAAAGAGTCTAATGAGGGCAAGAAGTGTTCTTTGACAAAAACAGCTTCACGGAACACGTTGTACGTGAGATGTTTTTATCTTTGTTGGAAATATGAATGTTTTTGAAACGGCTTTTCGTAAAACATCTTTAGAACTGTCTGTAAATGTAGTTATGATTGTCATGTGAGCTCAGTTAGTTTGTTTTATATCAATTTGTGTGTGTTCAGTAGTTGGCCTCGGTGAGCACGTCTAGAACTCGTTTAATTAAAAGGGAATCTACTCGTCTAGTGCAGTTAAGCCCGTGTTTGCTCTCCATCTGTGTTCCCTCGCCACACTTGCCGGCCGAGTAAACTAATACATTATGTACTTACATTACATAATGCATGTACGTTTCATATAATAACTTTGTTGGTGTTTCATTATTTTCTCCTTTGAGTTATATTTAGTTAGTAAATTGAGTGGTTAGTTTGTTTACAAAAGCATAAGCACTGTATAAGCACTGTAGTTTTAATTGAGTTTTTGTACTTATACTTTTGCATAATATTTTATCAACCCCTGGATTGACTACTTGAAGCTAACGTAACCCTATAATGTTTTCAGGATCTGATAAGGTGGTAGGTTCGGTGGCTGAGCGTTCTCCTTCTATCACTACCGGTTATACTATTGACTTCCGTACGACACAAATATCGGTCTGTTAACTCACATTACAGGAAAAAAAAAATGTATAAGGCATGTTTTCCGTTTTTACTTGAGCTTAGCTTGCAATCAAAAAACAATTTTCTTACTGGTTACATCTGCTCATTAACTTAACAATTAAGCAAGTAAATAAATAATTAAGACGATCAACCTGTAGCAGATTACCTCGTCGTATGTATGGTAGAGAAGCGCTTAACGGTCGTCTAGCAAGGGGTACCAATTCCTTTGTGTACTAGTTTATTCGACGTCACCCCATTTCTCGCCAGTGTTAGTTCCGACACACGAATTGTTAACCAAATATTTATTGTTCTATATCGGTTAGTATTTTGTGTGATCAGCAATATTTAGATTCACCTTATAATCGTTGTTTAAACCACTATCTTACCTTGGGTAAGTCAATGAGGTTGTTTTAATAAATAAAAGTAAGACTAGCTTGGTCTTATATACTTTGACAAGCTGTTACCCGCGAGTTCGTTCGAACTTCAACCCCCCGCTAACTCACTGAGTGTTGAAGTTTAGAAAAATCCTTTCTTAGTGCACCTCTATTCTCTAAGGAACATAATTTGTCTTCCATTTACTTGTTACTATTTTCAGTGGTTTTAGGTTAGACGTGACTGTTTCTTAGACGATCAGTTATTTAATTCCTTGTTAATGTTATTATTTGTTCTAGATTTTTAACCTAAGTTTGTTTAAATCCACATTTATTATAATCTTGTTTTGAGTATTTTATTTTCTTTAATTGCAATAAAACTTTTTTTTTTTTTTTTAAACTTCATTTTAAGATACATAATTTTATTTTATTGATTTTTAAACTTGCTAATGTAACCTAATTGGAAGAAGTTACTGGCTCCTGAAATACAGGTAATCTAACCTAGCTCTGGAGCCAAGGTCTCAATATTTTTGTAACCTGTTTATAAGGCGATAAACAATTGATTTATTTATTCCGGAACTGAAATTATAGATAGGAGGTATAGGCGAAATGCTCTTTTCTCGTAACAGCAGGAAATAAACAGGGTCACATTAAATTTGCTAGCGAAACCCGACAGACGTGACGAGTTTCGATGTCTAAGCATAATCTTTAAGCTAGTTTTATAATCAACTAGTGACGCCCCTGCTTTGCACGGGTGCAATGTACTGAAATGGCGATATGTCTAAACATCGAGATTTCAGTGCTATATCTAAGTTGCTGTGCACAACAGGGTCCCCAATTATCATGTCTTTGTAAAACCAACCACCTAAGTTCACATTGTGGGCGCAATGTCTATTGAATGTTGTTGTTTTATACAAGAAACCATCCGGAATAAATTCTCTAAATGATACACGCATAAAAATCCATTGCGTAGTTTAGAATTACAACGCTGTCACATTTTCAGACACGAACATTGAATTTAATTTATATTAATTTTAAACTAGCATAAGATCTTATTATACCGACATAGACAACAGTAGGTACCTATAACAGAATTGCCTTTAATAGTGAGTGAGTCGGAAGTCTAATAAATGTGTAGTGATGTCATAGTAAAGTTTTACAGGGTGTTAGGGTAAACACCGTTATCCTTGACACCAGTAGTTTGGTGTCATTTATAGAACTTAAAATCAATGGAAAATTACTTTTTTTTTTTAAACTACCTTTTACCACAAAAGAAGCAAGTTCGTTGCCTTATGCGCTAGGTCAACGAACTTGCGTCTCAACACGGGCGGGGGGTGCGGAACGTGACCTGCCCGGTCGCGAGCCAGACCCTTCCCACAGTTAGTTACCTGTTTCGCTAGCGAGCACGATGTCGGATAGTTAAAATCTTTTAATGAAAATAACGTTTTTTTTTTGTTGTTACTCGGTCATTTGTTTTTATATTTAAGTCAACTACCCATGGTTTGAGTGACAACGGTGTTTCCCCTGACAACCTGTATTGTGATACAGAACTCTTTGGTTCGTCGCTATGACAATTCATACGGGCAGAAAAGGAAAAAAGTTACTGACAGTTCGGTACTTTTCTATTTTTTCCAGTAGGGGTTTCGACAAGGATTGAATAATTTTCACCTTCGAATGATAATTAAATATACGAGAAATTGTACAGTCAGACAAGTGAGTTTCATTGAACCTTCAACATTGCGTGATTCCACTCAAACTCCTAAAAATGTAAACATAATATTTTCTATTTCTCGAACACCTTATCTCATACCAAACAAATTCCTGCGTCTCGTCGCCCTGGGAAAAAGTCCGGGGCAGACGGATGCAAGAGTGATCTCATGAAGTGGCCGTATTTTCCTTTTGATTTACGGAACCCTTAAAAGTCATTGTTTTTTTTCAAGCTGGTTTGTTTTACATACATACTTACGCTTTCTTAAGATGTTTACATGCTTCAGTTTATTTTATCTTTGTAAAATATGTTTATTTCCACCTTATGTTTTGTACCTATATTCATAACTTAAAAATTGTACGTATGTAAGTTATGTCTATTAAATAAGACAACGTGTTCAGTTGCAAAACAAAGGAATAAATAACTTTATTTTTTTAAACATATAAGTACTCCACAGATCAGATGGCTAGGAACATTGTAGATATTTTTAACACCCCCACTATATCTAACAATGTGGTTACACCCAAGGTACATTTTAAACATGCTGAACACCCAATTTATTCAAAAAATAATAATGCTTATTAGCACATAGACTCTTAGTAAATAAATCAGCGGGCATTTCAGCTGTCGGCAAATATTGAAAGTTTACAATTTTATTAGTTACACAATCTCTACAAAAGTGATACCGTATATCAATGTGTTTGGTTCTTTTGTGAAAAACTGGATTTGCAGTCAGCTTAAGTGCACTCTGATTATCATTATTAAAGTCAATGGAGTACATTTTCTGTGTTATCTCATACTGTAGGTTCCTTAAATAAACAGATTCTTTGCAGGCTTCAGTTAATGCCATGTATTCTGCTTCACTACTAGACAAAGCAATAGTTTTCTGTTTTTTAGCTTCCCAAGATATTACACAGCCAGATAATGTAAAACAGAAACCCGTGTATGATCTTCTATCAATACTGTTACTACCCCAGTCAGCGTCAACAAACCCTTCTAAAATTGAGTTCCCATTAGCAGTAAACTTTAAACCATGTTGTTTGGTATGTTTTAAATATCTTAGTATACGTTTAACATATGAGCAATGTTCTTTAGTATAGCAATTATTAAATTGACTCAAGAAACCAACTGTAAATGCTATGTCAGGACTGGTAAGTACTGCCAGATACATGAGGCTACCTATTATTTGCTGATAAGGAAATTCATTTATAGAATTCTCATCTTTAGATACGTCTAACTTAGTCTCCATTGGAGTCTTAACAGTTTTACACTGACTCATATTAAACTTATGCAGTAACTTATCAATATAATCCTCTTGACTTAATGATATAGTTTTTTCGGATCGATTTACAGTTACATTTACACCAAGACATTTTTTAATTTAACCTAAGTCTTTAATTTTAAAATGACCAGCTAAAACATCTTTTAAGTATTTAGTCTCTTTACTGTCATTGGAGAAAATAAAAAAGTCATCCGCATACAGTGTGACAATAGTTTTCAACTTATCCTGTATCTTCAAATACATACATGGTTCTATCTTAGATTTAATATAACCAATTTTAAGTAAACATTCATCCACTTTCTTGTACCATGCTCTAGAAGATTGTTTAAGGCCATATATTGCCTTTTTTAATTTAAGAACTTGACCATTCTTTATCGTTTCAGAAAAACCCTCAGGTATTTGCATGTAAATATTCTCTTCTAGACTTCCATTCAAGAAAGCAGTTGTCACATCTAGATGTTATATCAAGACCTAGTTGAACAGACAGAGCAAATAATAATCTCAAAGTGGTGTGTCTCACTACGGGAGAAAAAGTGTCTGTATAGTCTACACCTTCGATTTGCGAAAAACCCTTGGCTACTAAACGCGCACGAAATCTAATATTATTTTCGCTATCGTACTTTTTACGTAGCACCCATTTGCACTGCACAACTCTACTGTCTTGTGGAGCATATCTCAACTCCCAAGCATCATTGTCTTTGAAACACTGTAACTCTTCAGTCATGGCCATCTCCCACTGCTCCTTTTCAGGTCCGTTTAAAGCATCTTTTAGAGTCAAACCTACCGCATCATCATAGGTATCCTCACCCATACAAAGATTTGAAGAATGATACCAATCTGGCTTCTTCCTCTCGCGTGTAGATCTTAGAGGTTTAGGAGAAGTATCTTTGTCTTCATAATCACTGGGTTCATATGTCTCATCATTCACATCGAGAAATGTGTCATCCGAGCTTTCTGTGTTATCTTGACTTGTATTTAATTCTGATGTTTCAGGGTCACATGTTTTTGTCTCAATTTCTTCTTCCCCCACTGAATCTAACCTCTGATCTTGAACTTCAATGAGACATTCAGATTTTGATTCCTGCTCAATTATAATCACATCTCTACTAGTCAACACAGTTTTGTTTTCTGGATTATACAGCCTATATCCCTTTATGTTTTCTGGATATCCAATGAGAATACATTTTACTGACTTCTTGTCCCATTTCTTACGCTTTTCCTTAGCTATATGGACCATCGCAGTACTACCGAAGATTCTGATATGACTAATGTCTGGTTTACAGCCATTCCATATCTCATATGGTGTCTTATTTCCCAATGCTGCAGCCACGCTTCTATTCTGCAGATACACCGCTGTGTTGGTGGCTTCACCCCAGAACGCTTTACCTAGGCTGGCATCAAAGAGTAGGCATCTTGCCTTTTCAACGATTGTGCGATTGTATCACTCACACAATCCATTCTGTTGTGGTGTATACGGATTTGTCTTTTGATGAATCACACCAGCACTACTTAAGTAGTTATCAAATTCCTTATTACAGTATTCTAGCCCATTATCACTTCTTAATACTTTGATTGACTTCTTTGTTTGATTTTCCACTTGAGCTTTGAATTCCTTAAAGTACTTCAATGCCTCATTCTTGTGTTTCAGAAAATAAACAAAAACCATGCGGCTATGATCGTCAACAAACAACAAGAAGTATCTCGAGCCCCCCAAGGACACATTTTCCATAGGTCCACAGATGTCAGTGTGCACTATATCTAGCAAGTCACTACTTCTCTGACTAGTATTCTTGAATGGTAGGCGACACTGCTTACCCTCACAACATGTAGTACATGAAGACTTGCTTATATCCACCTTTTCATCAATGGACATACCCTGCACAGCATCCTTCATCTGATTCAAATAGTCTTTATTAATATGTCCTAATCTGCGATGCCACGTAATTCCAGACACGACTGATGCAGCTAAATGTACTTGGTTTGACAAGTTTACTTTGTACACTCCATTGACCAATAGTGCTGTAGCTACTAACTCATTATTCTTGTTGTATATAGAACAACCGATGTCCGAAAATGATACTTTGTTTCCTTTTCTTATGAGTTCGCTTACTGACAGCAAGTTCGTCGTCATTCTTGGAACACAAAACACTTCTTCTACCACTATATCGTATTCTGTATTTTTAGTCGTGGTCGTAATCTGCACATCGCCAGAACATAAAACTGACAACTTTTCACTGTTTGCAATAACAATTTCCTTCTGCTGTTCATAAGATACATTCTTAACCCAACTTTCATTGGCTGTTAGGTGTACACTGGCTCCTGAATCAATGTACCATTCATTTTTGTTGAAATTTCCACTCATGAACACTGCGCTAAACGCATTTGACTGTTTCGATTTTTATATTTGTTTAATGAGTTATTTTCGTCATTCGTACATTGATTTCTGTAATGTCCTTGTTGTTTACAACGCTAACATTTCACCACTTTGACGTTTGGTTTAAAAAAATCAGTGCTACCAACATTGACATTATTCTTCGCCATAGCCGGATTAGTATTTCCTTTTCCTTTGAACTTTGAATGAGTAGCGAATGCGCCACTAACTTCATCTTGTTCGGTCACTGACTCCATGTCCAACAATTTTGATTTGATGGAATCTGCCGTTATACTAATCCCAGAATGCTCGATGGCCATGATCATAGGGGAAAATCGATCTGGCAATCCCGCTAACAGCAACGATCCTGTCCACTGGTCATTAATTTCGAATCCCGTTCCGCTTAATTTTTGAGCTGTATCAATAATTTGAGTCACATAAGACGTCATGGAGCTGCAACTTTCTAGGCGTATCGAAATTAAATTCCGCAGCAGACTTATTCTTCGAGAAACACCGTTGTCATCAAATAATTGTTGTAGTTTTGTCCACAATTCCTTTGCAGTTGTTACACTTTTCACGTGTACATACAAAGACGGATCGATTGTCATAATTAATTTTGCTCTGGTTTTCCTGTCATCTGCAGCTCCTATGTCCACCCCTGCTTCTGGCTTTACACAATGATTCATACCTTCAAGGATTGGGAAATTCTCTGCAGCGAAACACCACTCACTATAGTTTTCACGGCTCTTTGTACTCTTTAACTTGGGTACATTTACTAGATAGTTAGTAGACGACATTGTAACAATCCAATCGCTACAATTCCGCAAAAAATACAATCATCCTTCACAACACACGTTTCGTATATGTTTTAGCACTCGTTTCAGTCCGAAATTCTTGCTAAAAACAACGACTTCTTATTTTTTTACGCCCATAACCTATTAAATAAGACAACGTGTTCAGTTGCAAAACAAAGGAATAAATAACTTTATTTTTTTAAACATATAAGTACTCCACAGATCAGATGGCTAGGAACATTGTAGATATTTTTAACAATGTCAAATCGAATTGTTTTCATAGTCTGTTTTATTTCCCAAGGGTAATATGAAACAATACATTTGTAGTTTCGAAATAAATCTCGTTGTTATGTAAAACAGTAAACGGCTCCAACAATAAATCTAGCTCCATTGATTGTACAAACACCGACTAAAACTATCATTATCGAGTCGCATTCTTAAATTGAATTCACAGGGCTGTCCACTGCTCATAAAATTTGTACAAAAACTGAAACATAAACATTTTAAAATAATGAGTTTAAGATGAACAAAAAATTCTGCGTAAAATACGATTAATTTTCAAACGTAAAGGTAGGTTTTTCTCTGTATTTTTTAATCCATAGGTTTTCATTTATATGTATTATATAACAAACCAGTAACGGAGAATAGAGTAAAGGTAAGGTTTATATTTAACTTTTTACAATTACCTTAATTAAAACATGAATATTAAGTACTTCGAAACTTTCATCTTGAGTTTACGTGTTCAGTGCCACAGGCTTTGAAATTTTAACAGGACTTACATGAGAAGATTGAATGTCCACGTAAAGTCCTTGTGGGTAGATAATACCTTTTAGTGAGTGTCAAAGCTTCCAACCCTAGGAACGTTTGCTACAAACGGCTACAACGATGTCGTAGCATCTTAGCGTCGTAGCATCGTAGCGGGCGAGGGCACCGAGCAAATGAAAACACAGATAAAATCGAGCACTGGCTCCCATGTGACGCGCTCACGTAAATACTTGTGAAAGCATTCAAACACAATCCCAAACTAAAATACATACAATATAAAATGTGTGAAACATTAAAGTTATAATTAAAACTTATAAAAGATTGCTTGTAACAAACAAAGCTGAAAATTTGCGTTATCATGTTACTAATATTCCAGTTAACTTTACCAATTGCACTAAGTGTACTTTTGTTTAGAGTGGTTTTACTATAGACACTTTACTTTAATCGCATAGGGTTCCAACTTCAACCTTAGACATCAGTCTGGGGTTATCCACGTATTTATTTATCAGATAATAGCAAAGAACATAGGAACAGTTCAATAGCAAACTTTCAAGGTACATCAATCTTTTGTATTCTTTTCAAATTCAGTTCACGAACGAATAATATGGTCATTCATAACTTTTAAAAGAATACAAAACACAAATCAAACAACAGATTCAGAACAAAGGCGGGTAAAAAACGACAAATTTTCGCGTTTGAATCATTCTGCGTACCTATGTATTCAGTATCACATGTTGACGCTTTTTAATACGGTGTGTCACTGTCTAACACGTAGCTTGTGCTTATTCATATCACATATATATTTAGCCAGAGCTCGACTGGATGCTTATCGTCCAAGCGTACGTAATTACCACATACCTGTTTAATATCGGTAATCAATAGGTGATTGCAGTTTAAAGTAGGCGGGTGTCAACGAGCGCGCGCGACATGGCGAGCGCGTTGACAAACAGCTGCTCGACTCTGCTCGACTCCGTGCCTTGAAGGCTCGAGTGTCGAGTGTCGAGCCCAGCCCTTACACCGTGTGTACATTATTAATCATAATAATGGCACCTACTCCTCAACGGGCGGCTTAATTTAATTAATTAAGCAGTACTAAATATTGTAGACGCACAGCTAACCGACAACGATGAAATGTTAACAATGTTATTGTTCTAGTGGATTAAATCCAACAGTGGCTGATGGTTCTAATATTAATTTGAATGTTTGGGTAAAATCCTCAGACAAGGTCGTTGGCGTTACGATGTATTAATTTAACGGAGCGCGAAGTTTATTTTAGAGTGAAGCCATGAAATTTGATTTGATGTATTATGTAGACAGATTAATTTAAAAGTTTTGGTATCATTTCTATGGAAGGGCACATCTCTTTTATATAATTGGACATTCGAACTTTCCAATCAGTGTTTTTCCATCAGCTATAAAGCTCATAGACATGGAGATTATCGATTGAAACCAAGTAAATATGTTTGGAACCAAATGCTAAGTTTTACAACAAAACTGACTGTAATCAGCTAAGGACTCGAGATACGATCCTCGCGAAACTTTCCGCGAAATATGTCTGAGCAGTACACTCCGCTGTTTAACATTTATATTTCAACTTCTGTTTTATAATACGTTGAGAATTTATATTACCTATTAAAACATGTGTATGTTTGTTTAATATAACTTGAATACGTTCCTTATGTTAAATAGGTACGTGTTAGTGTACAACGAAGTACAGTGACATGAAACAAGACACTTAGAGTCTATTCTTCTATGCCTCATCATCATCTTCCTGCCTTTTCCCAACTATGTTGTGGCGCTTTTTTTGTTGAGGGTGGGAAATCATCCAATGTTTTCTCCCCCTCTTGGCGGAGCGGAAGGGCGTGTCAGACTTTTACTGACTAAAACCCAACTGTGTTCCTTCAGTTGCCTACTGCCAAGGTCCCGGTATCCCTTTTGGATTTTCCCATAACCCTGGCAGGAACTATGTTGGGGCCTGCTTCCAGTCTAGCCGGATGAAGCTGAATACCAGTATTTTACGTGGAGCGACTCCTCTGGCCTCCACAATACAGTTACTGTTTAATACGATACCCCTTGGTAAGACTTTCTGATTTCTGGCTAACCGTCATGACAGTCAAAGATCTAAATGACAACCGGGACCAACGTGCTCTCCGAGCACGGTGGGGTCTCGATATGCAATGGATGGTCACCCATCCTCGGACCGACCTCGGCAAGCGTAGCTTAACCATCAATCGGCCCGTACGGATGCTATTTTTAGCAAAGAGCTTTTCTTTTATATCTAAATGTAGTTAATCATAAGTCTTTCACAACTCAGTGCCTGAAGAAAAAAAAGCAAAGTACATAATACAACAAAGAGAATTTAAAATAATAAACCTGACAATTATAGTTTTTAATTAAATTTGTAACTCTGTAGTCAAAATAGATGCTCAAGAAGAAATTCAAAAGAAAGTGCTTCATTAATGCGGGTTTTAGATTAGTATCGTCTTTATTCTAGCCTTTTTGTAAACTATTTCCTGGTTCCATTCCTGTACAGGCTGGCACTAAGTATAAAACATCATTTAAAACTATTGTTTACCTAGTAAGTGAGTTACAAAGCGTTGATGGTCATCATCTGCCTAGCCTTTTCCCAACTATGTTGGGGTCGGCTTCCAGTCTAACCGGATGCAGCTGAATACCAGTATTTTACATGGAGCGACTGCTTATCTGACCTCCAAAACCCAGTAACTGGGTAATACGATACCCCTTGGTAAGACGGGTTGTCAGACTTTCGGGCTTCTGACGACCCGTAACAACTGTCAAAGATCCATAAATGACAGCCGGGACCAACGGCTTAACATGCTTTTCGAGCCACGGAGGAGTCTCGGTATGTAAAGATGGTCACCCATCCACGGACTAACCCCGGCAAGCGTAGCTTAACCTGATAGATCGACCCGTGCGGCTGTTATTACGTAGCCACGAGCTCCTCAGCTGAGTTACAAAGCGTTGATGGTAACATATCAAAACGTGGCATCATTATAACTAAATAATAAAACGTTTATAATAATAGTACGGTACCCTTCTAGGATAAACAAAGGTACGGAATCGAGTGACAGTCACTGTCGTGAATTTGTGACACCCCTGTATCGTAACTTCTATTAATTTACTCGAACATGACATACAACGTTATATTTTTATTATTCATGGAAAAGCAAATACCATCCATTTGGTATCCTGCGTTTTTAGGGTTCCGTATACCCGAATGAATGTTATGTTTGTTCTAGGGATAAATTCATCCCAACTATGGAACCCTTCATTGTGCGTGGTCCGACACACACATGGCCGGTTTTAAGAAAATGGGTAAAATGATAAAATCAAATAAAAAATACAAAGTAACTTCTTAAACCTACCTTGATTTGTGAAATTTACATTAATTAAAATATCTAAGAATAAATTCCTACTTATGAACTATTCTTCGGATCATACACATAAAATGATAAAATCTCCTGCATAATTCATCGCCTCACCATCTCACTCTAAATCAAAAGAGAATTCTAAAGTTATAAACGGTTGCGGCTTTTGTTGAAAATGACAACCCTTTTTATTAACACAACAATTACACCATCTCGACGATTTATTCACACATGTAAATAAATCGTCGAGATGGTTCAGTTTTTCCCTATGTGAAAGGCAACAAGAAACTGAAACTCTACAATGAAATATAATATTGACCCCAAAGTAATGGGTTGAAATGCAGCGTTGCGCGGTGAGATCGGTCGCTCGAGTTATAATCTCATACGGACGAATGGGAGCAAACAGCACAGATTGGCGCACGTCCACAGCCTCCCACTTGCAATCTAACTACGATCAACATGGACGATTTTACGCAGTAATGCATGATATACGATTTCCCACTTTCATTGCTAATTAATGTAGCGTTAAGATATGTGATATGTAACCCTTGTGAGCCCACTAACTGAGTTAAGTGCCCCATGTTCGCGGTTAGTTTATTTTGGTAGCACAATTATTTCAAAACCAACGCTTAATTACGATGCTTTATGTGGTTAGAGAACAGTACATTATACTGCATTCATTGAGATTATTTTACTATTTAAGTAATGGCCTCTACAGGCTGTCAATTTTCCCCCGGCTTTTCACATCTAGGTACTCTACTTCTAGTATTGAACTATTTCAATCGCTTTCTGCCATTTGACGTCGACATCTCCCATAAATCTCTTTGTTCGCCACCAAACGCGTCTGCCGCAGTGATAAATTTGCGAAATGGAGTAATAAGAATCATCTTGTTAATGACGACACGCGTCACACAGAGCCATATGAGAGTCGCACGAACATCATCTTTAAACAGTTGAGTGTGTTTGTGTGTTCGTAGAATAGCTTAATGTAGGATGAGCCATGTTGGATAACACAAATTTGTTGTTGTGTAAACACGGTGCGATGGCGGCGGAGGTCGGCGTCGGTGAGACGAGGCGGCGTTTCGTATGCGAGGTGCGAGACTCGTTACCGGGATGTGCGCCCGCGGGGCATTGCGACGTCTCAATTATCTTTAACTTCATTGCTCAGATTCTGTCATGAGCATAAGCTCTAACTTGTCACGAAGTGTATGTGTTGCGTACGAGTCTGTTTGTGTAATTAATTTGGTTTCCCCAATGGCTGTAATTCCGCCGCTCGACACAACGCAATTTTGTTCTTCTATAATCTAAACATTGTTCAATTAGAACGGTTCCGACAAATATATTAAGATTAGTGCTGCTTCCGTGAAACTATGGCGGAAGACGGAAACGGAAACAACGTAAAATAATAAGACAAACAATTATTATTTTGTAGAACGCCCACAATTATTTCAGGTCGCTCTTAAGAAAACAAATAAAGCATTTATGTATATTTTACAAAACAAGTGTTGAATGTTTTTATTATTAATCATTGATAGCGCTTCCAAGAGTCAGCCATAATAATTCGAATTGAGCATCACTGAAGCCGTTGGTTTGTCGGTAATTTTCAGAATCACACAATGATATTAGCAGAACTGCCAGAAGTTATGGTTGATGGATCCTTCCCGAGAAATTTACGTCAACGTGTAGGTATTTACATTGAACTTTACAAGAAGCTAACAAAATCAACGAGTCATTTAAGCTTAAGTTATGTTGTTACTATAACTTTCCGCTCAACTTAGTCCGGGGCATGTTTAGCCTGATTGGAAAGTCGAGTTGATGCGATTAAAAGTTTATTGAATAACGTAGCTAACAACGTTTCCAGCAGCTGCAACGCCGCGGTTTCGCTGGAACTTGGACTTGCAGTTTGACCTCATATCAATTACTCAGTAATGGGAGCCGTTAACATTCTTATCAAGTACCAACTATTTCTGCGTTGGTTACAGAATATAAAACCTTTAAGTTAAAGTTAACTTAAAGGTTTTATATTCTACCTAGCTATAAACAGTATTGTTGGAAATCAGAACTATGCATAATAATAAAACTGCTATTTATATTCCATAATCAGGTTGGATGTTGCAGTCATACACAGCCGCACGAAGGACGCACATAACAAAACAAAAACATTTAATCAGGGCGCGCTGCGATGTGTTCATTCGGAAGGGCTCGGCTAACGAGTGTGGAACGCGTGCGTACTGCTACAATAATGAAGCAGAAGTAATTTCTTAATAATTGTTGGTGAGAAAGAGCCGAGGAAGTTGTGGGCTGGCGGCGAGACTTCAAAGAAATTAATGAGTGTTAGGAACTCGCGACGTGCTACCGCCGACTTGATCAGTTTGGACGCCAGCTGGAACAAAGTTCCCGCAAGAGCTTTAAGAAATTTCCTGCTAATTGCAGACGGACCTCAATTGCTATTTCAAATGCCTTATCAAACGATTCAAATTTTATTCAAAACAGTGAATAAATTTGCTGTCACTTGGGGCTTTACTATCTCAACTTATGAATTATTAAACGCAATTATTGTGGCTGGAGCTTCGTTTTAAGTAAATTTCATAATGACACAAATAACAAGGTCATTTGGACAAGCAATATCTATTGTATGAACTATATGCTCACAAGATCATCCATCTTTCCAATACAATCATGATGATTTGTGATTAATACAAAGAAAAAACCGGTCAAGTGCGAGTCGGACTCGCGCACGAAGGTTTCCGGCATCTACAAAAACGGCAAAAAAATCAAGTTTGTTGTATGGGAGCTCCCCTTAAATATTTGTTTTATTTTAATTTAATTATTTATTTTTCAAGTGAATATGTAACTAAACATTCTGTGAATATTTCAAGCGTCTACCTATTGATGTTATCAATATCGAGCAAAAAAATCAAGTTTTTTGTATGGGAGCCCCCTTAAATATTTATTTTATTCTGTTTTTTTAATATTCGTTGTTATAGCGGCAACAGAAATACCATCATCTGTGAAAATTTCAACTGTCTAACTATCACGGTTCATGAGATACAGCCTGGTGACAGACGGATAGACAGACAGACAGACAGCGGAGCCTTAGTAATAGGGTCCCGTTTTACCCTTTGGGTACGGAACCCTAAAAAACAATTAACAACAACGCGATAAAAGACTTCCTACATTAAACGTGGTATATTTCAACTTCACGTTCATTCTCAAATATAAAGCTCTCTTCATTAACCAAGAACTTACTCACTAATTGTGCATGTAATGTTTGGCGCCGAAGCAAAACCTATTATTACAGTAACGTTTCAAGTTATATTATTTAGTCTGATCATAGTATTTACATAATATATACGCTAATAGACTTAAAATAATATTTTTTATATAGACATGTAAACAGGATGTTTGTTAGAAGGACCGACGATTTTTTTTGAGGTATTGGGGGTGTCATCTTATATCTCATAATGTTTTTTCGTTTTTTAAATTAATGTAAAAGTTGAAATTTTTGTACCTTTTAGCTTAAGACTTAAGAAGCACAAAAGGCATTTCTAAAACCAACCGTACATAAATGTCATTGCCGATAACATCAAAAATTATTGCGTTCTATTGCAACCACAAACAAAAAAGTTGTGACGACAATTCGGGTAATTAAAAAAAAACAAATTATTATCTTAATTACGTACCGTGACACCTAAGACACATATATTATGGTTGAAAACTAGGATATAACGCTCCCAATCCCTTTGAAAATTGTGTCGGTCCTTTTACCAAACATATCAAAAAGTAGGGAAAAGAATCATAGGTCATCAAAAAATTCGTCCGCATCGCTGTCAACAAAAGAAAAAGTGTCAATGTCGGAAAAGTGGCCCAAAAGGCTGGCAGTATTGCCACGTTGTATGGCGATGCTTGATCTTTGGCCAAAGAATAAGCTAGCCCTCTGGTCAGATGAAGAGTCGACCAACCGCTTAGCGATGTCTTGAAAAACCATAATAGATCTTGTCTGATCGTATTACGTAACAACAATCTTTGTTTGTTTTCAATAAACAATACGATGCCAGTTTTCTTGATTAAATTACCGACTCTTCATAACTTTCACCCTCTCTTTCATTAGAGTTAACTTTGTCCTAGTTTTAAAACACAAACCAGTTCGTACATAATATTATCATAAAGAATGCTATTTTTTATCTTTTTTCACAAGAAACAAGGAGCATTGTGCTCTTCCTGTTGCTCGCGGAATAAAACGGATTCCTCTTACATTATAACTATTGAAACTACGTCATTTTAAGTTACTCATGTAAAACGCATTCTTAGTGAGCTATGGAATATGTTGGAGCTGAGTTCTGAAAACTAAATTATTGTGAACAACGGTCTTATAACATTTATGTTTGAACGAACAGAAGTAAAACGTTGTTCCTACCTAGTAGTAGAAATAATATATTATAAATAAACCATTTAATTATTGAAGAAAATGGCCTAGTATAGCAACAATAGAAGTGCAAAAAATAATGTACAAGAGAACTTTAACAACAAGACAAGTAATAAAAAATTAAGTAATAAAAACTAAAACCCAACTACGACTGAAAAGGTATAAACAAGACACCACAGACAGACAAATTAAAAATCCGGAGTCACACGTAATCTGTTCGATTTATGCCGCCCTAAACACGTGTGACTCCGGATTTTTAATTTGTCTGTCTGTGGTGTCTTGTTTATACCTTTTCAGTCGTAGTTGGGTTTTAGTTTTTATTACTTAATTTTTTTATTACTTGATTTTTATTTTTATTCTTTTGGGGTTATAATATATATATTTTTGAAATGTGCTCATTAAACCCTTTCATTTGATACCCAACATGGTACGATTAAACCATATTTTTTTTAAAGTTCCTCACTTTATGTCCTCTAGAGGGCGCCATTTTTAATTTAATGTGACTTCACATAGCCTATAACCAGCGGACAATCACGACGCTTTTAACGATACCTCATTTGTCAAATTGTGATAAGTGGTTTGGAAGATAGGAGGGAACAGATGAACATACATACATACATACATACATACCGGTCAAAATCATAACCCTCCTTTTTTCTTCGCCGTAGTCGGGTAAAAAAAGGACTCGATTCTAAAACGGATATAGGTCTACGATTGATTTGACTCTAACAATGTGTGCAAAGAATACAATAGGTACACAATAACGACAGTCTTTTTGTCTCAACAGTCCTACTTTTTCTGATCACATGGCAACAGTCAACTCCTATTAAATTCCATTCTTTTGTTCTGCAGCCCTATCCACTCGTTGTTATAATTCTGAAATTATTTGTTCGTAAATATCTTCAGTGTTTCAAACATTTACTTTAATGGAATGCGTCTGTTTTTGATTTAACGTGTTCTACATTTTTCTTACATAGAATCACTTTTAAATTAGATTTGTAAAACTTCAGGACTTTTTCAAAGACACCCAGCAATGACGTGCCCCAAAAACGCTAAACTGACTTTGATATTCGCTACGAATTTAATCCAAAGAAAAGCGGAGTATGTGAGGAAGTAGTTTTCCACATTCCACGAGCTCTAGATACGTCAGCATCTCAACGATGCATACAGCAATAAGGTATTGGATTTATTTATTGCAGCAGCGCACGGATAGAAAGAATCGGCATCAGCTTAACATTGAACAGAGTTTTTTACCATTCTCGTACAGTTAAGCTTTTTACAGCCTGAATAAAGCTGGTTGATTCTGGTTTATAATTGTAACAATGTCTCTGGTGATCCATAGCAGTGCCCATTTAATCCATCTTTTATGCCCGAACAAGATCACACATAAAACTTTCAATCACGCATGAGCAGAGCATGTGAGGGAGTGGCTACATGGTGCAGGTCCATTAAGGCAGCATACAAACTGCCCTCGGCGGGGCAATGCCGTGATTAACGTAATGCGATTGCGGCTGGCCGGGCCGCCCGGCGGCCCGGCTGAGCCGCTCCGGGCCGCTATGATTTCAAGCACGTGCTATTGATTATTGTCGCTACAACAGAAACAAACGTAATGCCTAATTGGCGGACGTTGCTTTGTCGCTCATTTGAGATGGATTTCGTCAATATTATGGTTTCTTATTACGTGCCAGTAAAGACGAACTGTGCCAGTGATTTGTCAAAATATCTTGGTAACTATCGATACAAGTTAGTTAGTAGTAAAACTCATTTAGCCTTCCAATAAAGTTATTATAATTTGTGTTTATATGTGTAATTATAAAACAAAATACCTATATTTTGTTTTATAATATTATGTATTAGGTTTTTACTTTCGTTAAATGTACAAATATTTAGAAGTAGGATAATGTTGGTATGTCCTCATTTTTTTCTACTTCATGCGTACAATTTGTGTTAATACAAATGTTTGATTCTAAACTAATTAATTTAGCATAAAAATTGGTATTTCATCACCATTCCATCCAAGCTAACAGCTTACTTAAAATGATTCCTTTAATCGCATCTTACGGCACCTACGGACGACGACGGAGACAAAATTACTCACATAATCTTAGCTAAGCCGCAAGGTGAGCCACCAATTAAGGTTTCAAATAAGTCACATGATAATGTAAAGTAACTTTTCATTTCCTGATACAAATTAAGTCTAATCTTGTAATTTTACAAAAAGATACGACGACGATATTGTTACGACTCAAATCGAAGCGCGATTCAAAACAATATTGTTGTTTATTGTGCCATTAACAAATCAGCCGAATAATGGTCGAACATAACTCAGTCCAAAAGTTATCATGACCAACTTAATAAGAACAACCACACAGTCGTTTAAATCACAACAAATTGGCCAATGTTTAGGTTTTACGACTGTTTCGCTCGAATTATACTGGACACAATTTGTTAAAGCTCTCAAAACACAACGTTCAATTTAGAATTTATGAAATCCTATTACGCCAATCGATAAATGCTTTTCATGCTGGCTTTCAGTGCTGTTCCATGCAGCCGTCAAGCCACTATCGATCTCGAAATGTTGTTGTAGAGCAATATTGTCTCGAGAAACTCGACCACGCGCTAACACGTCTTTCCGATAGTAAATGGAATAAGTAAGCACGCGAGCGAGATTTCCCCGTCTCGGAAACTAAAGCAAAACTAAATGCTGAAAGCTAAAACTGCAGACGGAAATGCACTCGCAGCCAACTCCAAACAAGAATGTTATTAACAAATTAATAATGAGACTTGCGCACAAATTCTGCGTGTCAGCATACTAAATGTGGACTTGTACATAGTTAGTGAGACCTGAAATGTTGCTCTAAATGTTACTTAATAATTACTTCGCTTGCCCGGACTTTACTAACGAACCCTCGTAAAATGGGGAAAAATGTTTCCCTTTTTGCGTTGGGCTTCATGAACTTGATGGCGAGTGAACTATGATTGATTTAGGTATGATAGCCTTCAGCCTCTATAGACAACACTTCGTTTGATCACGATCCATTCTTAGTAATTAATATTCCATCAACGGGTTACCAATATTGGCCACCGTGTACGGGGACCGTAAAAATTTAAATTCTTTTGAATACGTAGCGCACCTTAAAATAGCGCATGAGCATAAACTTACATTTCTCTGCTTTATATAATAATGTGGCAGTTACCGTGAGTTACTATTATTATGTAAACTGCACTGAAATGTTAATACCTACATAGTTTAAACGTTTCATTTTGTATTATTCCGATGATGTGAGAAATGTGATTTGTGTTAATGTGAGAAAGAATCTAGTTTTTCTATAAAGACTAATTTCGCCCAGGGAGATGAAAGTCGGCTAATAACAACTAACTGTGATCCCCGGTCCGTCTGCCAAGCATTGTCATTATGGCAATTTCCCCTTTGACCGATGTTTGTGTAATCGGGAGAGTCATGTTCAGCGGTCAGACTCGAGCTTAAAATTGAATTTTGTTAGGATACTTACCTATAAATATTAAAAATGTTATAACCAGTTAAGTGTATTTCTTGTCTTAGCAGTATTTACAAATAGCATGGGTGGGACCCCATGCTATTTGTAAATACTGCTAAGACAAGAAATACACTCGAACAAATTATAATTAGTCTTGAAAAAAATCATAGATGGCAGCATAATGTAACAATTATGAAATTAACAATTACTAAAATAGCGATAAACGGCAAATTTTGGCTATAGTAATATTAGTAAAAATCAAAACATCTTTGTTTAATGCTGATTTATGTATTTACACTCATAAATCTCGTATTTTCAACAAAAAACTTAAATTAAGCCTTTTACTTCTATTCGAATCCTTAGAATGATAAAGTAGCTATCTGTTAATAATTTGGTTGAGAGCTCTTTGCAATAGATGGCGTTTTACTAAAGTGATGACAGGTCACTTTAAACTTGAAACGTTTAGTCGTTTCATTAAGGAAAATCAAACAACATTTTTTTTTATCTAGTACTTTACGTATTATATTGTATAATTCTTATATTTCATAAGAATTGAACACCTAGGAAGAAAAAAACGTAAAAAAAGGAACAAAAAATCTAGGAGTCTTGCCTTGTACCTAGGCAAGACTCCTAGATGGCGTTTTAAATCTACAGTCTCTGGCAATTAGTGAGTCGACGATGCTGCCATCTGTTAAAAAAATGGGGGAGAAAAATAGCCAGCTCAATAGCCAGACTTAGGGTGGTGTCATTTCTTTGTATGGGATTGGGTATCTGTACGTAGTATTATAATATCTGTGCAAATAGTAAGTTAAACATCATCTCGTTACTCGCTGAAACACAAACAATACAAAACTCTAAAAACATAATTACAAGCGCACCCACGGTCTCCCTATTATAATAGAAAGGTTTTATATAGTAAAATCTTTTCTTCAGAATTTTAGGTAAAGGTAATTAATTGCTACATTGTTACCACTAATAATACAACGATGAGAATTATTAGTTTCACGGAAATCTATTGTGTTCGTTATAGATAACTCACGTTACCAAAAATACTCCTAATTATAAGATTACGTAGCCTTTAGGTGATTTTTTCCTGTTATAATTATAAATTGGTTAGTGAAAGGAACCCGGATGGCGAGACAAGGGAATGAAATGTTGTCAAAGAAACACCTGAAGTCCGGAGCAGACCTCTAGGAAAATTAATGATTATTGGTTGGAGTATTGAAAGTGGCACGAGCCTGGGCTTGAGAAAACTAATGCTGCCAGCCAGGACTGGCTAGCTAGGATACCGAACAGGTTTTTCATAAATGTCAAAAAGTTTTTAACAAATGTTGAACGCTGATGGAAATTATGTATAATACGTGGAAGTGAACTGAACCCACCTATCGCGTACGTACGCGACTTGGTGCTATGGTACTTTTAGTACCAGTACCTACGAATACCAAGTGTAACTTGCCTCATTATGATACTTAACTTATTATTCATTATAAAAAAATAAAAAAAATAACAATCTCCGATGGAACTGATTCCAAAACTATTACGATAAAAACAATGTTTTGGTATAAAACCGAAATTCAAACCCTTGACAATTTTCCTGCTATCTTTTTGTCCATGCCTCGCTGAAAAGCTATAGGACGAATTTTAATAAGACTTTAATTGCTGCAGTACTTAAGAGCTTCCAAACTAAATGGAATATAATATTTAAATGTAAGCTGGATATTTCTGTGGAAGACTGGACAATAAACTTGTGGAGCATTCTCGAAGTCTAACGAAGATCTCGGAGGAACACCGTATCTAAGGCATTGTCCACACACTCCACACTGGGATAAATATCGCTCGACTCCATATAGAATTCATGTGAAGTAGGTAAGACATAGTGAGTATGAAAAACGCATGAATCAAACCTTTTCAAAAGCGGTATTACTATTTCCCAATAGGAACCTACCTACCTACATAGCTGCTTCGTTAATCTAGTGGTCGCAAGATCCTCTGTTTAGCACGAGTCCTAAGTTTGATTCCTGGGTTGGGAAAAGTGTTATCAATTGACAGGAATTTCTCAGTAGCAGCCTGAGTCTGGATTTGTGCCCGGTTGATGGCAATAGGCCCTATTACATGGGACTTAACCATAACTGGCGAAATATGGTCGTGCTTTTTTTTTTTGAGGATGGGAAATCATCAAATGACTTCTTCCGCTCTGGGCGAAGCGGAAGGGCGTGTCAGACTTTTACTAACTAAAACCCACCCGAGTTCCTTCAGTTGCCTATTGCCAAGGTCCCGGTATCCCTTTCGGACTTTCCCGCAACCCTGGCAGGAAATGTGGTTGTGCTAAAGGCACACCTCTGCCCAACCCTTCGGGGAATATAGGCGTGATGTTGTTTAATGTATTTCCAATTCAGATTTAACGTAAGAGTCCTTGATGTAATTATATGTATACTTACATACAGGTGTTTTTTCATCCTCGTTCCAGCAGCGCTTGTCGGCCTATTGCCAAGGTATTTCTCCATCGCTTTTTAAACACTGTGCGCTCATTAGCTATCGCACCGGTCCCTGGCATTGAAGCTATCTATTTCACATTCACTTGTGTAATGAGATGTTTTTATATCTATTAATTAGGTACTTTCAGGTATTATGCTAATAATATTTCCTTTCTTATGTAATTACATTTTTAAATATTTTTTTTAAATTAAAATGATAATCTATAAAACATTTAAAAATATAAAAAAATTAAGTCCGCCGTGTCGGGAGCAGGGTCCAAGCTACCGGGTTAGGGCTGCAGAGGCCCTGCCAGGGTTGCGGGTTAGTCCGAAAGGGATACCGGGACCTTGGCAACAGGCAACTGAAGGAACACGGGTGGGTTTTAGTCAGTAAAAGTCTGACACGCCCTTCCGCTCCACCCAGAGCGGGAGAAGTCATTGGATGATTTCCCACCCTCAAAAAAAAAAAAAAAAAAAAGGGCTGCAGAGGCAGGAACCTCCTCACAATGCGAGCCGTATCAAGGCTACGGCGTACTGCCTTCTGAATGAGAGCCTCGAAAAATGTTGGTCGAGGCTTTCGGTCATAATTATAATAATTTATTATTATGCTAGCAATACTACATATATGTATATTTTCGACCATCATACGATAAATAATACAAACAAAACAGGACCAAGTTTCGGTACGTAGGTACCCAAGCCGAATGAAGGTTTCCGATTATAAAGCGATTATTATTGATATGCTCCTTTACCTACTTATGGGATGGACCTTTCAGCCATCTCAAATAATCAACTAATCCTTTTTACGATACGTTATGATACCAGACTAGTTATCGCTAATAACCTATAGGGAACTTGCCGTTGTCCTAGAATCTTGAAATTTGGCAAGAAGCAAAGTCTCACATCACAAATAAAGGAAAAACCCGATAATTTGTAGTTTTATCACGTAAAAAATGAATTTTTGCGATTACAAACTTACTGTTGCAGAATTGACCGTGACGTACCTATATCGATGTATAGGAGAACACTTTCTCAACTAAAATGTTAAGTTTGTTCTTAGAATAAATTCATCCCAACTACGAAACCCTTCATTGTGCGTGGTCCGACACGCACTTGGCTGTTTTTTTTTATATACCCTCACTCTCTATGATTACGAGTGGGGCAATAGGCTTAGCTTCCCACTTAGTAATCTATGTAAAACCTTTTTATTCCACGAATCAATTCACTGAGAAATTTTTCTGTCATATTTTCTAAAGACTCATTAACCAGTTGTTTCACCGTGAATTTTATTCGGAGCGTAATATCGCCGTACGTCTAAGCATGTTCACAATTCATTACATTGTTCACGCCGCTCGCGCGCCGAAGCTCGGCTGTATATCGGTGTGGCGGGCTATTCCGCTGAGTCGCGCTATTCTGCTGTTCCTAGCCCGTCTGCTTAATTGGGTGCGCTTTACAACTCCTATCCAATGCCCTGGGTTAGCTTTCAATTTAGATGTTCACTTGTAAACGCCACTTCACTTTAATACTTGATGTAATGGTAATTTACGGTCTAATTAGCGTGTATGGAAGGGTATTTCCGCAAATTATTCAAAACGGGGTGGTGAATTACCTGTTTGCATTGTAGCCAGCTTTGGCTTTTAGTAACAGTTGTATTCATTAAATCTAGTTACTGTATGTTCATCCATTTATATTGCAGCTATTTTTTATTAATAATAAATTTTAATAATAATAAATTTATTCAAAAAATAAAAATTGGTAAAATACAGTATAAAGCTTAGAAATAATGTAGGTATTACAAAGTATGATGCCTGTACTAGGATAAACCTGTATCACAGGCGGCATTAGTTCATAAGATTACTATTAGGACAACTGATTTCTTAACAATATTTAACATACGTTTTAAGAATAATGAGATAGCTAGTTAATTTATTATGTTATAATTTACTTAAACACTAATAATTAAGGTAAATAGTTGTTTGCACTTAGTTACACGATTACGATTGCGTCTGCAGTATTATTAACTAGGTTAAAACGAATATTGCATAAATCACCTTCAAGGCTACATACATTAGATGTTGAAGAGGTCGGTTAATATGCTTAGACAGCGACAAATCACAAGTAGGACAGCGCAGTCGCCAGGGATATTGAGTCAGCAACAAAAGTTACGGAAGTCAGGCCTTGAATATGACGCACTAGGTGCCCTCATAATCGATGGAGTTAATGTATCTGTATTCTGCTATTTTCCTAGCAGGGCATTCAGCGTCTCCTGTTTTGTGATCACTAGGCTTTTTAAAGCGTGAGCAAGTTGCACATTTCGGAATGTCGGCTTTCTTCGCGCATTCGGACAACGAATGGCCTGCGTCACCGCAGTGACCACACGTAGATACGATCTCTCGGCAAGTTTTGGCTGCATGGCCATATTGTTGGCATTTATAACACCTTGTTACCAATGTAAAGTCCCTGACAGGACAGGACGTCCAATTTATAAAAAGCCTTGCTTGAGGGATTAGGGCTTTCCGTATATCGGCTGAAACTTCAACAACGTAGTTACAGGTCGTAGCATCTCTCTTCCCCGATTTGTGGCTTAATTTTATGTAGGTCATGAAGGATTCCAAGGACATCTCTGGTAACTTGTCGACTACGTTTTGTTCGAAAATGCATCTGAACACCTCATTTTCAGCTAAGGAAGTCGGCACTCCTACAATCACGATCCTAGGTTTGCGCTTGCTGGGCTCAGCGGTAGTAAGTCCAGATAGAGAGAGGTGGACTGCTTGCTTCACTTTATCAGTGTCATCTTTCGTCTCGGTACTGATAATTACGCCTCCATTTTTTGTATTCCGGACACCTCGAACGTGGAGTTTCATTTGCTCGGGCCGTATGATTGTTTGCACGAGTTCTTTTGTTTGGACACTTGTTTTTAATTTGTCATTGGGATAAATGGCAATAGAGCTTAGATTATTGGGTCGAACGAAATCATTTGCTCCCTTCTTCACCATATCGGCAAACGAACCATTTCTCGCAGATCCAGAATCCTTAAACGTCTGCTTGAGTTCCGAAATCTGTTCCATCAGGTCGCGTTTTTCTTGAAGGGCATCAACCGCGTTATACGCCTGAATGGCTTTTTGCTTGAGAGACTGGTATAGGACTGCCATTTGTGATGTGCCAGATCCTACTTTACGGCATAGGGTAGAAATTTTCATTTTCTGCTCCGAGTTGAGTTTGCCTTCCGCGGCAATAGCGCAAACTTCATTTAAGTTCTGTTCGATGCCTGACATCCATTTCTGAATCTCAGGCGTTGAAATAACTTCAACCGTCTCCGACTCAAGGGCTGGGTTTTGCGTCGTCGTCTTCGGCGGCGAGGTGGTGCGGTGCATTGGCCCCCTTGGATTAAAGTGGCTGTTATCCATTTTGTATTTTTACAATTTCACTATTTCGCGTCCATTATTCGCTGAAACTACACACTTAGCAAAATTATAGTTGCATTACGTCAGTAATGCACTAAAGGAGGTCACTATTTTTAAAGTAGGTAATTATTAAATATTGCTATCGAGCACGTCTGTACACTGCGAAATACTCTATAACTCATTAACTAACATAACTATTGAGAACTAGCTGTCGCCCGTGACTTCGTCTGCGATCCAGGATGAAAAGTAGCTTATGTCCTTTTCCGGGTCAAGGTCTACCCATGTGTCAAATTTCATCCAAATTCATTCAGCCACTTTAACGTGAAAGCGTAACAAACAAACTCACTTTCGTATTTATAATATTAGTAAGAATGTTGCTAATATCCACTATAATAAGCCAGTGCAATCCTCATAAATATTCATGTAATTTTCATAAACACAGATTATGGTTTTTTTACTGAAATGGCTTTATTTGTTCCTACAAATATAGCATTGTAAATCGAATCCGACCCATTGATAAGCCGATAATAGCCCACCTTTGAACCCCAATGCATGATCCAGAAAGACGAGCTCCCACTATTTAAGAAACATGAGATAGGAAAACGTCAAAATGTGGAAACAAAATTATTTAAACTATATTTTGTAACACATTTCAATCAAGGCCGTAGCCAGGAATTCACTTCTGGGGGTGTAGCTCTGACCAGAGATAATAAGCAGGAAACAACTTTATTTTAAAACAACCCGTCCGCCTGCCCGATATGATGGTTTTTCCTATCGGCAAAAATTACAGAATTGTAAACAAACTTTCATCCCCTATTTAACCCTTGAGGGGATTAATTTTCAAAAAATCCTTCCTTATTGCTGCACTTTTTTTTATAAAGAACTCTTGTGCAAACACGCGTTTGGACGTCGTCTGTCAGTTGGTGAATTTAATATTTTTAATTAAATAAACATAATTTTAATAATACCTTTCATGTTTTTTTTTTTCTTTTAATTAATTTGTTTTTAATTTACAATTTTAAATAAAATATACAATCTAACACTAAACAATTTTCTAACTAATATTAAAGAAAACTGTACAAATAATTGAATCTAAATACAATTTTAATTAAAAGCAACCAACGTGGCCGGGCGGTCATCAGAACTAAATCACGTTACAACGATCTCCGGATTGAGATTGTGGATTCTATAATTTAGGGGGGTTTTAAAACCTAAAACCCTGCATGCGGCCTTGATTTTAATCCAGCTAGCCTTTTCCATTATTAACATATTTTGCACGAAATCTATATTATTTTTATTGTGAAGGACGCGCGTTCTTTCTTAGAAGGGCGCTTCACAACAAGTGGTTCCTGTTACTGATCGTGCTCTTGTTCTCAATAAATTGAAATGATCAATTATTATTCGATATCTTCAGACGACCTCTTAGGAGAATATTCGAAGTACACTCAACGTCGCACCAAAGTTTATATCAACTAAACTACATATTTCACAACCTGAATATGAAACTAAAATACTACTTCTTTAACTCTCCAAAGAAATAACACAGAATTGCATATGCATACCATTCTCACAAAATACGTACCTACGTGCGATCCAAGGAATACCAAACTAATAAATAACCAGGAACTGGTTTAGCTTTTGAGACTATTGTAAAAGCAACCAGAGAGTTTAATAAACTTATTTGATCTGTAGTAGGTAGTCTGAATTGCTAACACGTATTTTGCAATTTCTCACTTGGAGACATTCTCAGCAATTTATTGTTATACAACATTATTTTTTGTTTATGCCAAACCCGAAAAGGGGTCATTGTACACATCATTTTGAACAACATTTTCTATGGGAAATAAAAATCAGCTGTTCCATGAATTTGTGTTCACTTAAATTGACAAAATGTATGGAACAGCTGATATTTTTTTGCGATTTCAGGGTTGGCCCTATAGAAAAAGTTATACAAAAAAACAAAAAATAATGTTGTATATTATTTACAGTTACAACATACCTATAGTTCAACCGTAACTGTATGTCATTTTTAACTTGTTTAGTCGACCTCAACTAAATTGAAATGTTTCAGTGAAAACCTATGTTTGACAAAATTGTTTGCTAAACACTTTCGTACCGCTGGTAATGCACTCAATATTATGGTTAGATATGTATTTACATTTTCAAATGTACACATTGTTTGTAGATTATGAAAATTGATTGAATTAATTTAATTGATTGAATTAATTTAATGAAATATCTGAATTTCTAAAATTATTTTACAACTAACATGAAAAATCATGCAAAAAAACTCTTCGATTTTAATTGAGCCATGTCAAAATGACGCATGTCCATTTGAAAATGTAGTTTTTTAAACGGCCGTCACAGAAAAATGTCCAGGTAATTACATTTTTTACAAACTTTTAACGAGGAAAGAGCTAATTGCAGGCATGCGTTGCTTGAAAAGCCACAAGCGACATTTTGAATGGATACTGCTAAAACAATCTGCAATAAGCGGTCGTTGTGGTCTGCTGTGGACGACAAAACAAAGCATTGTTTTGTCCGCCGCGACACTCACGCGCTCGCCACAAACGCCACTTAATGTAAAGAACCCTTTATTGTCACGTTTATTTTTGTTTCGACTGTACCTGTCACCTGCAAGATTTTTATGTCGTTCCGAGAATAAATGATGTAGTATTTATTTCTGTATTATACTAAGTTCAATCCACCGCTTTAGGAATCATATTTTAGGTTGTAGTAATAATTGTATGTTAATGCCAAAAGATTATGAGTTAAACAATATTGGAATTAAGAATAGAAGAAAAATAATAGAGACTCAACTTAGCAAGCTGACAGAGAGGTGCTGATATAAAATATATGGGAATAATATTATCCAAGTTAAACTACAGGGTGTTAGGGTAAACACCGTTATCCTTGCAACCAGTGGTTTGGTTTCATTTATAGAACGTAAAATCAATGGAAAATTACAACTTTTTAAAAAATTTTTTTAGATCTAAATTTTACCACAAGAGACGCAAGTTCGTTGCCCTATGCGCTAGGGCAACGAACTTGCGTCTCAACACGGGCGGGGGGTACGGGATGTGACCTGACCGGCAGCGAGCGCGACCCCTCCCTTAGTCAGTTAGCTGTTTCCCTAGCAAGCACGGTGTCAGATATAAACTTTTTAAAATCTTTTAATGAAAATAACGTTTTTTTTTTGTTGTGTTCGGTCATTTATTTTTATATTTAAGTCAACTACCCATGGTTTGAATGACAAGAGTGTTTACCCTTACATCCTGTATAATAACTATACGTCTACTGGTTTAATTTGAACGACTCAGCAATATAATAACTAGAAGTTATTAAAATACCTACCTACCTACTTTAGTTGTTGCTGTTGTAGATTTTTTTGTTACAACTTGGCGTTTACTCTTTGGGATATTTGCAGGTATTCTTAAAATACAGTAACCCAAATTACAATTGAAAAAGCGAACATTCTTTTAGAACGCGCTACTAAAGACAGATTTTTGTTCGCGTAGATACACTCCCGAACACCAAATCGAGCCACCGTGCGTATTTATGTTCAAAGGTTAAAAAAAACAGTTTCCATTGCAATATTTTTGTGTTTCTGAGGGGCATAATTAGCGTGGAATTTTTAACGACATGAAAAAAAACGTTTATTTTGTAACTTGTAAACCTCCAAGAGCAGTTATCAGGAAAATCAATTTCGATACTCGTTTTATGAAAAAGAAAACAATTAATAACGAAATAACTATTGACTTACCATTATTTTGATGTTTTAGGCTTATAAACATAAAAATGCACGGTAGCTCGATTTAAGAGTCCGGGAGTGTATTTTGGGTTTAAACTTATCCAGTAACTGCTCGGCTACACACAGTTATTTGAAAAATAAAACAAATATTTCGAAAGGAACTTGCTGTATCAAATTCTTCACGGCCAACACATTAACTGAATTTTCTGGATTTTTTTACATTTTGACCCCGGCCGACCTCTAGAATACTTCGATGGAAATTAATCGAAATAAAAAGAGAGCTTTTAAAACAAGTAATCTAATCTTCGTATGAACTGAAGTATTTACTGAAACGGCTTTTTGAATGTGTAAACATTTACACAAATTGGAGATCTAATGGAACTTCAGATTGATTGGTTGGAATATTTCATGAATTCGCTGAAAGTCGACTGAGATACCTTTCATGCCAAAGGACACCTTAGAATTTAGATAGAATTATTTATGGGTGCCTGTGACTGTAGTAGTACGACTTCCGGATAACTGAAATTAACCTACTTTCGTTCATTAGTCGTAACTTATATGGTCGCCGAGAAGCCTACCAACCGATAGCCACAAGGGAATCTATCAAAGAAATACGATACCTCGAACAGTACAGAATACCCCACTAATATTATAAACGCGAAAGTTTGTAAGTATGGATGGATGGATGGATGGATGTTTGTTACTCTTTCACGTAAAAACTACTGAATGGATTTGGATGAAATTTGGCAAACAGATAGTTTATAACCTGGATTAGCACATAGGGTACTTTTTATCCGAGATTACCACGGGATCGAGACTTACGCGGGTGAAACCGCGGGGTGCAGCTAATTCTTGTATACTTCGAAATTCATAGATTATTTCACGAATACCATTTTGATTATTCCATTAATTCAACACTCAGACTAAAAGCAATTTTAACAAGTTGATTCAAAATCAAAATATTTTATTTCACATAAACCTACATTGGCACTTATGAAACGTCAGAAGCTAGGTGCACGGTTCCAATTGGTCGTTTCCTATGGAGAAGAGCCGGCAAGAAACTCCATGGTTACTCTTTTAAAAATAATTGGCTTTTACAATACTTTCAAATTACAGTGTTGGTAGGCATGGGGGGACAATGTAGGCCTTTCAACAAGTAAGTACCAGGTACTTAACAAAAGTAGAAGATGTTCAATAAATCTACAGTCCAATAAGCCTACAATGTTCTCACATTCACAAAATAGAAAATAATCTATCTAAAAGACTAATGATAATAAAATTAGAATTCATATAAAAATAAAAACCTATTTAAACCAATTGACGTGATTGCTATTACAACTGTAACAAATTGAATAATTATAATCCTGTCCACAAAAGCCGATGCCACAGAAGCCGAAGATTAAAACTTTAATATAGGCTTTAGCGTTTCACTTTTAGAAACTACAACAACTCTACACAAATTTTGAAAACCACTCCCACCTGTTTAAAAAAACTCTTTGAGAAAGGCAATGACTTTCCTCAATAATTCGTAATGCCAAAAGAGGATCGGGTACGTGCTATAACATTTGAATCACCCCATTGATATTTTCAATGGGAAATAACCTAGTTTCGGGAATAAAAGGCGCATAACAGTGTCTTACATTGATGGGGTTCAATATAGTTAGTACAGTATTTTTACTTTAACGGGTCAGATTGTGCAATGGCCAGAGAAAAGAATGTTTTATTACCTCCGCTCATAGGTAAGTAAATATGTGCTCAAAGTATTAAGAGAGAACTTGAGTGAAACTTTTTTAATTCAAGCGAAGACAATAAACCTACGAAGTTGGCCGTAGCGTGGTCGGAATCAGTGCTGCACGCCGCTCTTCAAAACATTATTTAAAAACTACTGCAATTTCATAATAATTGCGTTCGTCGAAATTTATTTAATATGTTCTTTGTTATTCTTTTTTTTCTTATGTATTTATTAGTGTTTTGTTTAGGTTTTTGGGGAAATACCATCCAAAACACTATTCGAAGTTCGAAACTGACATAATAATATGCTAATTTTGCAATAGGCCCATTTCCGAAAAATCGGCCCGATATCAACTACCTACCTAAAGCTAAATCTGTTTATGAGTGTTTATCTTTTGGATGTTGAACAATGAAACAGTGCTATTAATGAAAATCGTTTCTCAGAAATATTATATTACTTCACCTAACAATTTTATATGGGAATATGTAAATATGAATTACGAAGTATAGGCATCCACTGCAGTCGAAGTTTTTCTATTTCAAAGAAGTAGCTCATATAATCAGTAACTAGACTTAGTGACCGATAAATACAAAAATACGGATTAGAAGATTAGTAGTAATCTGATTTAGTGCTAAACTTTGACAAAAGTAAAAGCCAATGGGCGAAGTTCTCGTCTTAACTGATCGTTCGCGCCTGATACTGTAACTTACATAAAGGAGTAAAAATAGACTGTTCGACGCCATCATGTACAAATTGTGTTAAAGTTTCTGAAGAAGAAGAAAAACATGAAGTTAGCAGTAGCTTTCCCGTTTCCATTATTCTTATCACTAGTGTGAGAAAGAACAGCGAAGGTGCGTACGAACTTCCTCCTCGGAGACCCAAGTCTGCACCGCTGCCCAAACGGCTACTAAACTTAATAACATAGCGAGCAGAAAGAGTATATTTTAGTAATTCCGGGTTTACTCTGCAGGATCTAATAGCGACCGAAGGCAATGTTTAAACGCCCTCCTTAGTTCCGTTTCTTTTGTGTAATTACTGTGTGTGCGGGGTTCATATACGTAACAGAAGTAACTGGTAGTGCTATCTGGGTGTAAGGCTACGGGTGTGGAATTTAAGTGATCTTATTTGGTGGCCGGCGAGCCGATTCAGGCGCGCCCGTGCGCCCTGCGCGTGTTGCGAATCGACAATTTCCTACCTACCTGCCCGATCTTTTTGCCTAATTATTACTTGGAAGTCTATATTCAGCTCTATTTAATTCTCCGAGTCGTACGTTGGGGAAATTTTAATTATTGGTTTTCTTTAACTGTGTGTTGCTGTTTTCTCATTGATTTCTAGACAACAAAGAAACGTTCGGAGATTATAAATCGATATCATTTAAATTTTTTGTGGTGAAATAAAGACACAAAGGAAGATTTGTATCCTCAGAAGTACTCATCGTTTAAATCTATTATAATATGTATGTTTTTAGTAAACTGGAGAGGTGTAGCAATAAAAGACTACTTCCTATTGGTTGTAAGGAAGTTAAAAACATTTCCTTTCTCATCGTAGATGAAAATGTTTACTCGTGTACGACTTATGCGAGGGTAGCCCAGTGGTGCAGTCAAAATTATCTCACCAACAATTTTTTGATGTTGCGAGGCTGATTACCCTATGTAATATTGACATCCCAAAAATAATAGTAATAGCAGTGAAAATACAATTGATCTCAAAAAAAAAATAGTCGCCTGAGTATTACTTTAACATAAAATGGCTGTTCTTGAGAAAAAATTATACCTTTTTATTAATTTTATAACCTACTCCACATGACCTATCTAGCTGTTAATGCCTACGCGTGTCATGAAACTTAACACTAATTAATATAATTAATAAATAACAGACTTCAGAAATATATTCAATTATGTAATGAGAATTGCTGAACGTGCTAACGACTGAACTTTTCAGCGCTAGATAAGATTTCAATATAATTAGAAGATTCTACAGCAGCTAAGTACCTTTTTGCGACTTTGAAAGAATTAAAAAACCTTTCAAAACCAGTTACGTGTATAATTCTTCCAGGGAACAGCTACACAATCAGGTAAAAACATTATTGAACAGAACGTCGGCGGGAAGTCGACCCGGACAGTAGTCGGTCGTCAAGTCAGTTGATTTTATTTTGCCACCGGCCGAGTTCGCGGGTAAACGTCGTTACCCGAGCAAACTTTAGCTATCGGGATCTTCCATTATTAAAGTTTTATCCAACTGGGCCACACGAGAACACCGATATCCATACGAATTTTGCAACCGATTCCAGTTCCATTTCGCGTTGTATAGAGCCGTCTTCGCACTGGCGTGTTACCGCGTCATTGTTTGATCGTTAAGCTTACAAAACTTTATTCTTGTGTACAACAACTTCGCACAACTGAAAGAAGTAAGTAGTACGTATTTTTTAAATCTAGAAAGTTCCACAGTCCCTTATGATTGATTACCTACACGTGTTAGGGCATAAATCGAACAGATTACGTGTGACTCCGGATTTTTAATTTGTCTGTCTGTGGTGTCTTGTTTATACCTTTTAAGTCGTAGTTGGGTTTTAGTTCTTATTACTTGATTTTTTTTTAAATTCTTTTGGGGTTATAATATATATATTTTTGAAATGTGCTCATTAAGCCCTTTGATTTGATACCCAACATGGTACGATTAAACCATTTTTTTTGTATGTTCCTCACTTTATGTCCTCTAGAGGGCGCTATTTTGTGACTTCACATAGCCTATAACCAGCGGACAATCACGACGCTTCTAACGATACCTCATTTGTCAAATTGTGATAAGTGGTTTGGAAGATAGGAGGGAACAGATGAACATACATACATACATACATACATACCGGTCAAAATCATAACCCTCCTTTTTTCTTCGCCGTAGTCGGGTAAAAATTTAAGCAATTACAGATAAATTAATTATGTCGACTGTGGATACATGGTGCTCAAATTGCAACCGTAAACGTTTTTTCATAGTAGTCAATGTTACAAATTAATTACCACTCTATCTAGACAATAAATTCTGTTTAATAAAAAAAAGCAAAAAAATAAAAGCACAAAAGTAAAAAAATACTACCTATGCGGAAGTAACATAATAAGTGGCACCAACAAGGATAACCGTAGTGGGAAATTACGTAATTCCCATATAAATCTAACTTGGCTTATATTAGATTCTTAACTGGCTATTTGTTACCAAGGAAACGAAATTATACTAGTAGGTGTAATTATAATGAAAAGCTGTGATTATAAAATATGATATCTTCAATTTTAAAATGATAAAGATGCAATTTAATTATGAAATGTTAATTTTCAGGAACTCAACATTATTTTTGAAAATATTTAGGATCACAGCTGAAACTGTATCGTGCATCTAGCTTACCATATCGAACGCATAATTTGATCAGGGGACTTAAAACGGCCACTTTGGCAGAATCATAATAGGAAAATATTATGAATCATCGTAAAATGTCACGAACTGACAAGTCTTAATATGATCTGCGCGCAATTCATATTACGAAATAATTCATCTGTTTGACAGTTTTCTATGGAGATTCGTAAAATGGTCCACAAATTATGAATTGCTTTTGTGTCAAATTAGAGGAATTGCTAATGCAAGCTGGAAATTCAGGAAATGAATTGCTTTTAGAGGAATTGCTAATGTGGCCGTTTTAGGCCCCCAGTACTGATTCACAGTTCACGCGGGGGACACCGTACAGTAGGTGCAGAGCATTACACGTAAGTAGTGTGTGAGCACAGGATAAACTCATTGTGTAGAATAGGATCACGTGCCGTGAGTGCGGGACAACGACGCGCCTTATTATTGGCCTTGTTCCGCCTTCGCTACAACACATGTTTTCAAACTAAAACCAATGTCTTTTTAGAACTTATTACTTCCGTTTCATTCTCCTTCATATTATTTTGTTCTACTTTTTCACAAAGACCAATTTAACACAAAGCCAAGGAAAATCTTCCAATTGGGCACTGGTAAGTGCAAAGTACACAAGTGTTGGCCGCAGCATTGCCCCATTTCTGAGAGAAAATGAGAAAGACAAGTAAGGGATTCTTTGAGATGCTCAGAGCTAATTAAAAATTAATAGTTACCAAGGCGCCCGTTCTTAAAATACTAAAACTTAAACTACACTGTGCTGGGGCAAATTATTATCGAAGTAGGTACGCAAAAGTTCCCCAGGCACTTGTGTAAACCATGGTATTATCCGGGAGGGTCCTGGTGTCGTGTCTAAGTGTTTAATTACTCCGCCTTTGTTGTTATAAACAGTGCCACAAGCCGGCGAGGCGCTAGGCCACCGACCACATCTGCGGCGGCACGCGGACATAAATTGCTGACCGGACCCGCCTAAGCAAATTCACCCGACCCCCTCTAATCTGACACTTTTAAATGGATTACTTGCAAACTCCGAGTGAACACAAACATTTGGCGATATAGTTTGCTGAGATTTGGAGCCGCTCCCCACTTGTCACTTTATTATGTTCAAGTACCCGCGAGCAGGAAGGCGTTAAGTTTGTCTATCACGTATGTAACCGACAACTGTTCCGGCGAAACTTTATATTTGACAAATAACTGTTCCTTACGAACTACCCTTTAGGGAATACCTACTTTTGTACATACACATCCACTTCATATGAAGTATTTACGCCGGAGATATGTATAGGTAAACTCTGTATGTAGATAAATTCACGCATCAGTTCCATGGGGAAAATACACCAAGAAATGAGTCAGTCTATAAAGTCTTAAACTTAGCCATATACAGGGTGTAAGGGACAGCCCTCCGCAAATTAACAGTGGGAATTACTGCTTAAGGGCTCCTTATTTTTAATCATATTCCACCGGCAATTTTCTCAGGAAATTTTTCATTTTTTTTATCGATTTTTCAGTTATTATTCCTTTATTTCAATGTAAAATTACATTCTCTGTACGGAGCACTCCATTTATGTAAATAAAACAGCTAAAATCAAAAAACCAGCATTCAATACTCGAGCGCGCCCCCCCCCCCCGAAGCGGGGAGTGCGGCTACGCGGGTTTTGCCACGGTAACGATACAATGCGCGTGAGGTAATCATTCAAATCAGGGTTATTGGATTCCCATAACGTTCCTGAAATAATTTCATGTACCGATCGTCTTACTATGATATGCTGAATTCATCCTATCAGTCTGCGGAAGGCTGTCCCTTACACCCTGTATGTATTAGATCAGTTCCGAGAAACTTTATGAATTTTCATACATAAATAAGGTCTATTTAAAACCACGAATTCAATATTTTATTAAAAGGGTCTAGTTCAGGGCAAAAGAGGATCTAAAATAAACGGAACTGACTGCGTTTAATTGAGCAACACAGCCGGCAGTCTCCAAAATGTTAGTTGAAATAGTTTCCTAACTTGGCTTTTAAGTTAATCTGTCACTTCAGCTTTGTATTTTTTGAGAAGATAGAAACTATTCATAGAAAGCTGCTTCCCTTTCCAATAATAGTTAATGTATTTATTGGAAGAGCGTTCAGTTCGCATTGAATTGTAGAAAACCTTTGAGTAATCAATAATGGAATATGGATCATGTATTTTTGAACTAAGTAATCTGGTATGCTTGCCTATTTTGCTGCAAAAACCATTTTCAATTCCAAACTAACCGAGAGGATACAATTTCTAAATTGTCATAAAGTTTTTATATCACTATAAAGTTACAAGGGTCGACAAAGAAACGAACCGACATTTATTCAAAACATAGACAATATAATCCTTAAAAGCTACAAATCTGCGTTAGTGTGAGTGAGCAAAAAATGTTGGAGTGACACAGCAGTATAGCCGGCCGGCCGGGATCACCGAATGACTACCGACTAACGGGACTCAACGAGATAATCCCCTGATTAGAAAGGCCGACAGCGTTTTTCTCTGACTCCTTCAAAGAAGTCATAGATAGATGTATAGAGCAGTTCTTTATCATGATTTTAAATATTTCTGACTGATAAGACATAAGAATCAGGTTTTTAAGTAGGTTTTAGAACCTACTCATAAAAATCTGATTCTGGTAACTATTAAATGAATAAAATCAGCACTCGTTTTTTCGTCCATTTCAAAGCGAAACCTTCTTAGGTTTTCGCGACGGTACCATTCTTACTTAAGATGGCATTCTAGCTTAAAAAGTATGTGTCAGTTGTGGCTGATGTGTCCCGACAATACCTTTTTGTTTTTTTTTAGGGTGGGAGATTATCAAATGACTTCCCCGCTCTGGGCGGAGCGGGAGGGCGTGTCAGACTTTTACTGACTAAAACCCACCCGTGTTCCTTCAGTTGCCTGTTGCCAAGGGTCCCGGTATCCCTTTCGGACTTTCCCGAAACACTGGCAGGTCCCGACAATACCTCGTAGGTGTTTAAGAGAATAGATGAACTAGCAATGCATGATCACCTAGGAGGGTTTAATCTATTCTTGGCCACTTGAACCACTCCACCCTTACTATTTAAGCCACACTTTTAAGTGGACTTTAGGTGTCCCGCCCATTTTCCCACTTTAACGATTCGGGCCTCTGAATAGCCACTTTGAAGTAAGTTTCCAATGTCAACAAGTTTTTTCTTGAAACAAATGTCAACATTAGGAACCCTGGCGTTAACCTTAAGGGACAGATAGAGGCTCGCACTTTATGGCTTTTTGCTGTTACATGTATAGTTTACACTTCTTACTGAAAGCCTTCATCAAATCGGACCTTAAACTTCCACTACTACATATGTATTTCAACCACATAAACCGCAGAAATAGCGGTCTAGAGGGAATCTTTTTGTATCATTCTAAAGCAGCATATTGCACGGTAAACAGTCTTACCAAGATACGTAAATAGTCTTACCAAGGGGTATCGTGTAACCCAATAACTGGTAGTGTACTGGTACCCAATAAGTCAAGTAGGCAGTCACTCCATGTAAAATATTGGTATTCAGGTGCATCTGGTTCGACTGAAAGCCGACCGCAACATAGTTGGGAAAATAAGATGGCATGCTAAACAAAACAATGCTTCTACTTTCTTCATTATAATTTTAATCGTTTGTTAAGACACCCGCGGATAGTCGCGATCTATTCCCAGTCGAGGCCAATCACCCAATAGAATTATGTTCAAGAGACGATGAAAATTCTCCTTAACGTTTTATCTTATATATCTCTTCGGGATCTAAATAAAACCGTTTTACATTGAAAGCTTGCGAAAGCAGTTGAAATAATGACCAATAAACGCCAATATTGTAATATTTTCAGAAGTCTAACTGCAGTATTACGATAAGACAATGCGGTGGAGTTTTATCAACAATCTCGAAGTCGTTAAAACAACCGTAAAATAAAGTTAAATTTGAATCGTAACGTTTGACCGTGATTCTTTATTAAAATCACGGAAATCGTTAAAACACCTATCAATAACTTTCAGCTAACATCGTATTGCGGATCGTTGAAATAACATCTATTTAGATGTTGTCTTTCTTTAGTGTTTCTTTCAAAATCAAAGAGAAAGAGTGTGAATGATCAAAGCCGATGTGCGTGCAAGTTCCATTAAGTTAATTAATGATCTACTTATTTTTAAAGGTTTTGACACGTGAAACAGACGTAGGTAACACAAATAAATGGAAAAGATGCAATTTTTTTGAATTCTTTGTTTTGTTTACAGTTGGCAGCACCTCGACATCAGTATCTAGTGTCTGAAAAATGTTTTCTTCCGAAATTAATTTAATGATTCGTAGAATTCGTTAAAATTTACACAGGAATGGTATTTTTTTTTACTCTTTTTTTAAATTATATTCTTCTTATTTTTTCACACAAAATACGTTTTTTCTTTTTTATTTGTTTGGATTAAAATTCAGAAATTTTGTAAATAAGAAAACGAAAAATACCTACCTAATTATTGTAACAGTTCTTGTAGAAATTAACTTGTTTCACTTCTGTTGTACATTTTCTCCAAAATAATTAGGGTAAGTTTTTGCTAATGTTTTAAATCACTGGGGAACGCTTAATTCTTATTATCATTTTAGGCCATCAGCTTGACTAAATAGAAGCTGTAAAAATTTTGAATACCTAGAGAAGCAAATTATTTAAATAAGACTACATTTAGCTATTAAAAAGCCTAAATTGAGTATTTTCTTTGAAATTCTAGTAGGAAGTTTGTAGGTATTTAGGAACTCAATTAATATTAAGAACAGTTATGGTACATAAATATGTTCAAATCCATAGAGAATCGCACAAAAAATCGACAAAATTTATAACAAAGCAGCCGCGTGGAATAAATTAATGTATGATCATTTTTTATTCTCATCTGGCGTACGTTGGCTGGTACGTACTGGTAGGCTGGTTGCATTCACTGAGCTTGTTTGGGACGTCACGTCAGCGGTCGCAGACGAGCGACTGTGTGCTCGGATCGAACCATTCATTGGCTCCGTTGTTTCACTTTTCGACCGACGGCGATCTAAATCTGCAAAAGCTTTGATTGGCTTTCGTCAGAACGGGAATAAATCGGCTAGCACCGCTACACCGCACCGACTTCAAAGGCTCGTCCTAGCTACGGTTAAAATTGGACATTCAAGAGAGCTCCATTCTTTCGTGTTTCATTGTATCTAAAATGGAGCAATTTCGGCAATATCGGGCCTGTCTAAAGCGACAATTCGTCGCTGAAATTTCAACAGAATATAACAGTTTCAAAACTGAAAGCAAAGTTCAACAAAAAAGTTTATTTCGTTTTATATTGACAATAAAATTGAATTAGCCGACACGCGCCGGCTTTCTAGGTCTGTCGGTAATCCTATTTGCGGTGCGGACTCGCGCCAGTTGCTCCTAAAAGTTGGGTGCGCGTTACCAACAAAACGCTGCTCACGCCTCGGGAGATTGAGACTGGCTGTGGGAAGTGTATTTTTACACATATGGGACCTACTTATGAAACGGATTAGTTTTATTTCGAAAAAATACGCCTTTATTCTAAAAAATACACTATTTGCAAGTTCTATCTATTCATTACCTTTGCCACGCAATCATGAACGTAATTTACCTAACCCGAGATTATGCTATAAAAAATATCGGTTTTCGGTTTAAAGAAGCGTGAAACTCCATCTTTTGGAAGTTGCGCCCATCCTATTAACTTCGCTTATCAGAAATTAGTTTTCTTCCGATATCTTTTATTAGTAATTCCCCACTCCGTGTTCCAAAACACGATAGAATCCCTAAAGGGGGTACCTACCGAATGCTGCAGCGTCACTTCGTCTCGCATTATAAAATATGCAGATAAGTTACGGGAATTGATTCAAGGCACAAAGGAGGCGAGCGAACTGTCTATAGGCGGGCGCCGAGATTTCGGCAGTAATTTCCCGTGAGGGTACACTCTTATCTCATGACACTGAAAATATTTTATATAACATACGTTTAAGAACAACTTATTTATTAAACGCTAAGCGATGCACCGGCGGAAATTATTTGCCACTTTATAACTGAATTTTGCAACCTTTCTGCCAAATAGATGTCAAAGAAAATGCTTTTCGTAGCATTTAAACGCCATTTATTTGTACGCGCTACCAACAGCGTTCGTTCGTTCGTTCGTTCTGAACCATTTTGCAGTCACATAACAAAAGTTATTACGGTGTATTACTTGATCCACGTTCTCATTATTAGACCATTAAAAGTTAGCAAGTAGACGTTGCTTGAGAAATCCTAGCCATTAGCTGAGTACTTATATGTTTGGAGAAATATTATCTTCATAGTTATAAACGTGATGGGATAAAGCTGTGGTTGCCGTTCCCTGGCGACGAACTTTAAATCATTAGCAAACTCCAAGAGTGGCGCAAAACTGCACCGGAGTGGAATCAAGTGAATTTAAAGGTAATTTGATCCTTTTATGTACCAATAATGTACTTAGTTTGCTTATTGTTTTTTCAACACAAAGGTAGGGAAGGTACTTTATGAAGCTCTCTATAGATCTCATAGGTAGGAACTTATAATTGCCTGCAAAAGATATACGTTCTTATTAATTATCCAGTCTTAAATGATCAAAACATTCAACACCGTTCAGAATATGACAAATATATTTATATAACTCAAGACAAAATAGTTAAACACGAAGCCTTCAAGCCTCGAGACCAATTAGATAATGTAAATAACAGCGAAGATACAATTGGTTACAGAAGCATACCACATACGTTTTCCATTATGTGAGCAATGAGTCTGTGCTCATTTCACAACGCGATCGTTTTATTGATACTGTTTTGCTGTGCCACTCGGATTGCCAGCTAATCCTGCTTTTGTGATACTACTAACGAACTATGTTCGTTCTGCGAGGATCGTTAGTAAGTAATACGTGAACAATTCCAGTTTATATACAGCATTAATAACAAAAATAGTAAGATTTTCCGTGTAATAAAAGTATTTCACAAAAATAAAAGCCGTGTCCAGAAGTTATCGGTTCATGTGCTAATGATGCTGAGCGTTCATTCTTCACACTATTGTGACTTTCTATTGAACATAACGAAGTCTACTTCATAATAACAAAATTAACCATCTGTGAGCGAATTCGTTGATTTGAGATGCAATTTAAGTTAAGATTTGTTTACAGTCGTTGTTGTTGACAGTTTAACTAAGCCCGATATGATTCTGTTCGCTCTGTAGCTCCTTTTTTTATAAATAACTTAACGGGCTAATTTAATTAAACGCTAAGTTGCCTTTTAATCCTTCTTCATTTTCTTTAAGTAATCGAGTTTACAAAATAGCTTTTAAACAACTTTGAACCCGAGACCTTTCGATGGGGTATTTAAGTCCACGTGTTTTGATAAATAAGTAAATCGACAATGGAAATTGTAATACTTGAGAATATTTTTCGTTGAAAACGAAAAATAAAAGCGTATATCTGTATAGTTCGGGAAATCTAGTGATCCTTAGAATATATGCAATAAGAAATTCTTTTCAGAATTCTTTTCTATTTTGCTTTTAATAAAACAACAAAGAAGGATAAACATGTTGCTTTTTGCTGGTTTATTAAAAATAAAACGACATCCTTTAGACTGAGTTCACGAAATATTCAAATAGCTACCAACAATGTTAGCGCTGTAGCCCACGTAGAGATAATACACTTGCTGAACTATATGTTAGCAGCACCTAGGACGATGTTATGCTAGCCTTAAAAGTTCTCGCAAGTAATTTGCATGGTATAGGTGTCAATCAGGTGGTTGTTTATTCGGAGGTGAGGGTGAAACGGATCGTGTGCGGGGCGCGGGGGGAGGGGGTGGAGGTATTCGTTTGCCGAAACAAGGCCGAAACCGGAGAGTGCTCACGGAACTCAAACACGGCGCACTATAATGAATTAAGTTAGCAACTCTCTTGGAGGTGAACCTTCCTCTTGTCACACTTACGTGAACCGTCTTCTACCTGTGGGAATTTAGCTGCATTAACTTTAATTTATTGAACCTCGATACATCAATAACCCTGCAGTACAAACAGTAGGTAGCATTTCTGTCCATCGGCAAAATTGCGGATTCTCGCTACTCCCACAAATTGGTAGGATGTTGCGAAATCTGTTTAAACTCCCATCGGGTCGTCATTATCCACATAAAAAGGCCGAATGATAACAAAAATCAACGGCAATCGCTAACGAGTCGCGTAATGCGATAACCATCAATTATGGACATGTTGATTGAATGATTGGTCCGAATGCGAAGCTGATTGAGACTCTGCCAACGTGAAATTAAATAACTGCTGAAAACATTTACCGAACATGTCTCGTATTTGGAGCTTATCTTTTTTATGTATATAAAACAGATTTCATCCGCGTGTTTTAAATAAATTACGTATACTGTGGTATGTACACATATGCAAAGTGCACTATGGTTTGGTTTGAATCAATGTAAATACTGTGTATAGGCGAGAGCGCGAGGCGCGGCTAGGCGAGGCCCAGCTGCAGACAAACGTGATTGCTAGAGCTATGCGCAACTACTCCATGCTTCAAAATAAACACCTGATTTCGCATACTGGACCCCAAACTGACGGCTATATTACTCACGTCAGACACTAACGTTTGGCTTAGATAGATAACGTTAATAATTAATGTGATACTACAAAGAGTGCCTACCTAAACAATTACTGTCTCTTATATCTAATTAATTAAATCTTAATTTAAAGTGTAATTATTTTCGGCCAATTAAAAATTAATAATTCAAACAATCCAACCTCTACTCGCTAACAACCTGTGTCTCGAATAAAATTTATTTCACAGGTCAGGGGAAAAACATTGCCTTTTTGGGAGAAGATAACTCAAAATATAACGGATTTGCGTAAAATATGTGAAACCTTTTGTATGCTAATACGATCCCATTGTTCGGAGATTGAATTTTCGGGTAATCATGCTTAAGAATAATTCATGACAGATAGGTTGCGATTGTTATGATTTTTCACAGCAATGTTGTTACAGATAAAATATAATGTAGTTGTAAACTTCAAGACTATCGTTTTACATCCGATACTGACTGTAACGTGCGGAAACAACACTGCGCTACGATGGAAGTGATGGAACGTATAAAAAGCAAACATACATCTCTGCTGCACATTTACCTATATTTTATAAGCTTTTCATTGCAAAAAGATTCATTTTTCTTTGTGAAAATCAAGTGCGGTGCAAAAATGAACTGGGCGAGTGGAGTCTGAAACTCTGGAATGAAAATGTGCGCTGTCTGGTGTTGAACAGAACACGCCATACGGAACACTCAAAAAAATCCTGTGTCACTTCTGTGAAGTTAATATTGAATACGCATTAATGAACTGATGACTGTGAATAATGAAGTGCGAGAGCGACAGATCAGAAAGGGCATTCATTTCGGAAGGCACCGCACGTCTCGCGGGCGGCGGGGAAATTGAAACTTTATATTTGAGCGCACTTTATCTGACCGACGAACCTGGATCCTCTCCAGCGGAAAATCCTAAGTCGAAATAAAATAAAACTCCAACGAATTTCCTCAATACTTTCTACGACTGGAACATGCTTCACGGTTTTCACAGCGATTTGTGCAATGTATTTATTTTCGTTTTTATTTTGTGACGCTTAGCAGGTCGCCGTTGTTGCTGTTAACCTGGAACATTTACATTAATGTTGACATTTATTACTTACAAATTCAGCATCAGATTAAAAAAGCTATTCATAAGGCTTTAGGGGTTTTTAAAACAATTCCTGAATCGGTAGGTAGGTAGACAGGTACTTAGAGAAATTCCGATAATGAACAAAACGCAAAATGTTGTGCCTATTTAAAAGTCTTTTAACATGGTGCTGCTAATGAAAATATGGCGCCGGAGTTCACAATATTGTGATTATTTGACATTATTCTGACGCGGAACGTTGCAATCGAAATATTGTTTATCATTGCGGAAACAGACAAAACTCTGGAACAGTTTTAATTTTGCTTCAGAAGCTGCTTTGGCTGTACTGTTTGGCAGTTATATTCTGTATATTATATACGGTGTGTACACACAGTAATAAGTTGGTGAACACAAAATAAAGATTAATTCAATTACAAAATGCTTTAGCATAAATACTGGCTTTAGAACCTAATGAGCGTTCCTCGTGCATGTTGAACATTGTTTTGTATTGCATAGTGGTTGCATAATTATATGAAATGGAAATGGTGAATGGCGAAATATTTGGTCATTCTTAAACAGTCTATCATTAAAACAAAAGCCAACAAAGTTATGAACACGACACTGAAAAAATACATACATAGGTAAGTCGAGTAGGTAAGTACCTAGTACAACCCGAACAGTCGGCTATGGCGATGGTGGAACTTACTCCTTGCTAATGTTCATATTCTGACACACAGAGTCTTTCACTTTTTTACCCTTACCGAAGTAAGAGGAACGCCGTAAGAGAATCCACCCTTTCATAATAAAGTGTAATGTGTCCATTTACGGTATGTAACAAAAACCCTGTCCGATCTGAAAGAGGCACATAGGTGCTGCAATAACCAGAAAAAAAAGTATATAATGTGAAAATAAAAAAGTTATTGCAATTTGGAATTCACATTTTTAGTACCAAAATTACCCCAATTTCATTATAAATTTTCTGCAGAGGTGTTATGACTTGTAACCACTTAAATAAACTCTTTGTATTATAGATTCTTAACAACACCCTCACGGATCGGACAGGGTTTTTTTTACATGCTGTATATGGCCTCACGTTGCCATAAACGACGCCATAACATTCATCATGATTAGATGCTCGATTAAGTATCTCTGCCTACCTGGGAACATTCCCATGAAGGCAACCATTGATATACATAGAAACTATGGATATTAATTATACAACGTTGATAGGTGATAGTCTTGTACCGACTTGGAGTAATAATACAACAGTGGTCGTGTATGGTACTTTAGGGTAGTGTTAATTAAGGTCATAATTCAGTCGTGGTGAGAAAAAGATATACAGGACGAAAAGTAGGTACCTTTCTACCATACATTTTTCGCACTGGAACCATGATGACTTTCACATTTCTCGGTACGACTATAGGAAAATATGCCGACAGGAATGAAAAATACTTTCTCTCTTTTTGGTCTGAATTGAAACATCTGTTGTGAGCTATAAAACGATTAGTTTTAGTAGTATTATCGCCAAATTGAACATGTACAAATGAATGAACGTGTTGAATACACAACAAAGGTACAAAACGTAGTCAAGAGAACAAGCTTGGTCTTCCGAAACGAGATTCTGCGCTCAACAGTCGAAAACTACTGATTCGAAGCCAACAGTTACTTTATTTCTTCACAAAAACCTAAAGAAATATACAAAGAATATGTAAATGGTTACCAAGATTATTCAACACAACCGAAACTGGATTATATTATTAGGTAGGTAATATGTAGGTCCCAAATTCCTATTCCGTGGTCACGCATACTTTTATACCCATGTAGGTTGAGAAGAACACTTTCAATGATTTGGAATGTCACAAGAGATTTAGGTACTACCCTAAGATCATACATTTTCCACATTACTCGCGACCTCTGAAATAAGAGTATGTCTATTTTAAGACTTCAGCTGGAGACCATTCCAGAATATTTTTGCATAGCATCATATATACATAATCAGCCTACAATTTTCCCACTGCTGGGAAACAGGCCTCCTCACTTTGAGAGGTAGTGGGCTATAATACCACGCGGGCCCAGTGCGGGTTGGTAGATGTCACAAGTCTTCGAATTTTTGGTACTAGGACATGCCGGTTTTCCTTCACCATTTTCAGAGCCGTGGTGATGAAATTATTTGTAGAAAGTAAAGCGCCTGGCTGGGTCACTCACGTCCTATAAACTCATAAGTCGGGGCTGTTACCACTGGTCCACTACTGCTCGGAATGAAGGAAGAATATTTTTATTAGAACCTAATTCTGGATTGTAGTGGTCAATTTAGATTGTCAGAAAATACAGGTTTCATGACAGTCATAATCCGTTTAACGTGATGAAGGGAAAACACACAGAAATGTTCTCTCACATCATACGAACCATAAAATTAGCAATTACGCTCGTAAAACAATGAAAAATACAGCATCACTCTGTTCCCCACATTATTGACATAAAAATTGCTGTCTGTCTCCCATGATGTGCATCGTCATAAATATTAACGCGAAATTACCATTGTGGGGCACAGACGACCAAGTATTGTGACCACAAATAATTAGATATTTCAACTGCGATCCCACAAACTAATTGCGCGTCTACACTCTACATAATAGATAAGCTTGTTAAACCACTGACGTTTAATTCACATATCTTGTCTAAAATTCTGACAGTTAAGTACGAGTTACACAAAATGTTCAAACATCTCAATGGTTTGCAGGTAAATCTGCTCAGTGAAAGAGGCTTCTCCTCGATAATGAGTCGGTAGAAGATCGTCTTTTATACTCGCGCAGCGGTAAGATCTTTTGAATTATGGTTGTCGAGGGAATTCGCCTTGTCTATACTGAAGTTGCTTCAGGTAAGAAACAACATAATGTAAGAACTTGTTCGACTCGTATTTTATTGAGGATAAAATAAATTCTCCTTTCTGATAAGTAAACGCTGATCAAGCAATCATTCGATACTTGCGATTTGACCCATTTCCTGTATAAAATGGTATTGTATGGTTGTTGAGTCCAGACGGATATTTCATTAGCTGGCGGCGTGGTGTGTAGCCGGCGGACGTAGCGCCGCGACCCGGAGCGAACTTCACAAACATCAGACAGAAACTCGTTAGCCATCCCCCTGCACACCTTGCCGCACCTCCCCCCCCCCCCCTCCCACCGTTACTAAATAAATGTCTCACTCCAATTCCGCAGATTGTTACAACTTTATATGATGAAACAGCAATTTCTCATTTACCTATATCCTAACAAAAGATTCAATTTCAATTATTCGATTAATAAAACAGTGTACCTAAAAGGAAATTCTTGCGTTTTCCTCATATTTTCCGCTCATTAGCCCTGAATTTTTCATGATTTCGAATGCGAAAATTATATTTTGTGTATCATGTTATGATATGTTAGAGGGTCTGGCGGGGCTAAATAATAACAGCCACACGGGTCAATCGAAAGTTAAGCTACGCTTACTGAGGTAAGCTCCATCCATTACATACGAAAGGTTAGGCAGAGTTGCGCCTATATTACACAGTTCGCCAGTTATATTCTGTCATTCGCAGACCAGTCGTTACGCGTAGTCACAGTCAGAAACCCGAAAGTCTGACAACCAGTCTTACCACGGGGTATTCGTATTACTCAGTATCTGTGCTGGGTCAGATAGACAGTCGATCCATTCTTATTCAGCTGCATCCACTTATACTGGAGCCGACCCAACATAGGGAAGAGCCTAGGTAGATGATGTCATGAATAACTTATTCGTTAAAGAAAAAACTAGGAATTTCAAATATTATCCTGAAAAAGTCTCATGCGTTTCCGTGGCGACATTATCTTTCATCATAGATTTTGTATGAGCACAGGAAAGCATCTTGTTAAGTGATTTTCTTAGTAACTTACCTCGAATGTAAAATGGCAGTTCTGGCATATTGCTTCTCAACTTTTGACAGGTATACGTAGATTGTGTAACAGCATTTTCTGATGTACAGACGCCAGCAGGTCAAGCTACCCGAAACTGTCAGATTTTCCCAATCAACCTTGAATCTTAATGCTTTAGCGATAAAGTTGAAAATCTATTAAAGAAATTTGACAGATTGTAGTAGCTTGATGTGCTGGCGTCTGTACAATGCAGTTTTTTGTGTTTTAGCCTTATGAAACTCGAACTTGATAAGTTTCTTCTACATTCAAAAATAGCTTAACAATACATTATAAAAAACTTTATGACATGTCGACTCTGCTGCATCTTGATTAATCTACTGTTATGTAGTAGATAAACCTCTACATTTTTAAACACAAACACGAAAATCAGGAGCAACAAACCCAATAGGTACCTCATTTACATTTTATGTCAGTAAAATACATGCCCGTACAAGAATAAAGTCAAACACAAAACCTTAACTTCCGTACAATACGCCAAGACAAGTAAAACAGTACATCACTTCGTATTTAATATGTATGTATGTACGTATAAATCTCCAATAAAACGCTTCCACTCCATTAAGTAAATTGAAAAACTTTTCAATGATCCGTATTCCGAACCACATCCAAATTATTATTTGATTATCTTACACAGTAAGTCTGTATCTCAAATCAAATTAATAAATGCCTTGTTTAAAATCGGGAAAAGCTGAATATCCTTTGAGAATAGATAAGCCATAGAAAGTTCACAAAATCGTCGAAGTTTTGAGCCTCCCACCCCTAATCCCCGACAGTGTCGCTCTAAATTTTATACAACTTGCCTAAGATGTAGCGAAATGTGCAAATTCTTTAAAAATAGTGTACTTTATTGAAAATTCTTTAAAAATAGTTTCTTTAGAACCAGCTTTAACATCTCAGTAGAGCAGAGTCCTAGACTGGTATGAATAAACAAGAATTCTAGTGAACCTTACTAAAGAATCAATCACATCACAATATATTAATATACCAGGAAACTCTCGTAACTGCAGTGAGCAATTTCTCTGTGAACGTATATTCTGGGAAAATACATAGCAAGGCTATATCACAGTTTGTATGAATAGCATTACCTTGAACATGGGAGTTGTTACTTGCTCCGGGTTAGTTATTCTGGCATCAGACTATTTCTCGCAGAACGGTTGTTAAATTGATCCGTAGCTAACAACAATTCCACCCAAGGAAATACGTGACAACAAATCTTCTTCGCCGGAAAAGGTTCTACTAACCGAATCCAGATTCCAGGTGTCGGCGGAACAATGCAATTCCCGAACAAATCGCGTCGGGGACGCGGCGGCCGTGTGCCGAGGTATCTCGCCACCACCGTTCCGTCGCCGCCCCGGAATCGTCCCGATATCGTTCCGTTGCCGGCTCGAAGTCACCCCGTCGTCGACTCCAAGTCGCCCCGACGCCGACGCCGCAACGTCGACGACTGCCTACACGTCCTCTATTCCGGTTCTTCGAGTGACAGCTAACTAATATCAGTCTAGTGAGCTATGAATCGAATATGCGAGGATATAAACGGCTAAACCTCTATGTGTAAGTTTATAAATGTGTTTCCATTCATACTTACCTTACTTCTATGCTTTTTCGCTTATGTCTTCAAGTTATGTAATCTTAAATAGTTGGTGTGACTTTCAATTGTCACAAAATTATTGATGAATTATTAATTTTATGGGTATTTAATTAGCAATTATATCAATCGATCTAATTGAAAATAAATTACACACCTTAAAGAGAATGTAGGTGTTCAATACGAGTACCTATGTATGATCCTAGCAACACTGGCCGAAGAAATCAATTTAATTGATATTGATGGCCTATTACTTATCCATATTCTATTGTAAGCAATGAATATCTTAACTATTACATTCTTCATAGTTGTACCTAGGGCAAACAATATAAGTTGAGACTAAGAATTTTTCATAATGTTTGCTCGCAGTAGTTACATGCATAAAAGCTTAAGTCCATCCAGCGGCTGAGTAACTTTGTTGAAAAGAAAACCAGTGGAAAAGAAATAAAACTGTTGGCTGACGAATTCGACAGAGATTTATCACCTCCGCGAGGTTTTAGCAGTTCCTAATTTACCTACCGGGGAGACGGCTGAAGGACGATAATTCATTTTTATACATTTTCATTTTATTATACTAAGTTAGTCTCCTAAGGCCACATATTTTATACTTAATCTACCCTCACGGCAACATTTCATAATAACATTGAAATAAGATTTTTTTTATAATTCAGTCTTTAATTGGGGCAATACATTTGATTATTTATTCTACCAGATTGATAAATAACTCTCCACATATTTGCTCTTATTTTCATTGCAGTCAGTTCTACGAAGTTTCATTTCCCACATTAAATCTTTATGCGAAAATGGCTTTCCAATGAGTTCAGTATAAAGTAATTATAATTTACATTTTTTTACGATTTCCCAATAAAATAAACATAAAATAATAAATGGATGGTTATTCCAAACAAGCCACTGGGCACGTTGTTTATTGTCGGTAGATAATCAATATTTTCCATTTCACAATACTACGATTTCAATCTTTGGGAAATCAACAAAAATTTGCATACAAAAAGCGCTATCTGTTTTGCATAAATCGATTTACCTATCCTCTTTCGAAAAGCTTTTTCCTTCCCAATTTCAACGGCAAGTTTATTTGTAAACAAAGTAGGAATTGCTCTGGGGTATTACCAAATAAAAGTTTGGAATGTAGCAGAAAATTATTCGAAATTTAAGTTTTTTATGGGCGGTGATAAATATAAGCACGACTGTAACACGTCATTTGGTTATATTCAAGAAGTTTCCAAGTTACACACAACTCAGTAGATGAAGAATATTAAATTTTCGTGTTAAAATTTTACTTTCGTACTACTAGTAGGTAAGTTAAAGGTTCACCTTATAACATTATACGAACATTCATTACTTAATTATTATTATTTGGATGGCATATTAAATAAATACGCAAGTGTCGCAATTTGGTACTTTATGGTGATTTGTTCCCGATTAGAATACGAAACTAGACGATTCCCGATTCATGAATCGTCCTATATCGAGTGTTGAATTCTAGATACAGTTATTGAGGCCATAGATTTGAGAACTTCCAAAATTCGCTGCAGACTTTTGGTCGGCAAAATAAAAAATAATAATAAAAGCTGCCAGAGTGTCGCTATCCAAATTAACATGAAGCGTCAATGAAACTGTACCGTTCTGTAAATGGCGAGAGTGTTACAGAGACGAATGTCGAAAGACATGGAACAGTCATGAACACGGCGATACGAATGAATACTGATACGTATAATGATACGTTTTATTAGGATTCCTTTCGATAAAACTGCTGATACTGGTTTGATACTTCTCATTGATCCTAAAATAGAAAATTTTATGTAACATAATTATTAATCTGTGTAGGAACGTGTTAACAAGTATCAATTTAATACATTCAAAATAGCTATTTGTATACTCACATATATTTGTGCACATTCTTGAATTTGCATGTTTTTCATCAAAACAAATTTTACAAATGACAAAGGGAGAATACATTTTTATATTACCGGATTAGAACTCGCGTCATCGCATTTCATTCCGGCACCCCGACGACAGCTCTGTCAGCGTCCCACCTGCCGCAAGGGAATATGTAATCCTGAATAGGATCATACTTAAATGTCAGGTGCGAAACCTCCACGGTAGAACAAATTCGCGGCTGGCCGTTTTTTGTCTCTTTGCTAACGAATCACCAAGCTCATGGGGCTTTCAGTGCGCCGCTCGTAACGGCTATTGTTTCGTGCCAGTTAGTTTTTTTACTTGCTTTGTCCATTTCGTTCTTTTATTCTAACAACTATCGATCTTCTGAATATCGGATATCGAATGACACTTCTCAGTTCTACGCTTTTCGCTTCGCTGTGTTTACGAAATATGAGACCCGCAACCGGTCTGTCGACTACAGCCGCCATGCCTATTAATTAACATGCTTGTTTTTTATCCTTTTATATACGTTGTGTATGTATAAAAGATTTATTATTTTATTAATTTAATATTTTTCTTTTTAAATACACATGGAAAGGCTAGATGATGATAATGATGAGACACCTACCAGATACAGTTTATATTGCAACTCAGTTGTTCGGTTTAAATGTAAAAATATTACTGGGTGCCTGCCTTTCGTGGAATTCTCACACAAATTAACTTATCAATTCATTCAAAGTTCCATCCGTGTTAGAATATGAACGTAAACTGTTCACACTTGACCTTTTACTTTTTGTGGTCTCACCCCGGAGACTGTCACATGATTGATCACCACAATTCCGTATGTTCAAACTTCCCCGTATTTATTCTTATGTATCTGCTCAATAAACGTCACATATAACACCGAATAAATGTCTTATCACAAAGACAGCTCGTTTTCCTCCTAATTGGAATCATCGATTTTAATGATTCGTGTAAAATAATTGACGATAACTGCTTTCAGTTGTTTATCTAGCTAGCCTATCAAACATTTTATGTTACGCTCGATAAAAGTAAAAGTTATTGTTAACATATGAACATCACGAGCGTGATTTCTAACTGGCATATTAAAAATAAACCTTTTCAAGGTTATTATTTATTTAGGAGCAATTTGTTCTTAAATCTTTTGTAAGCTATATTTGCCTCATGGCCTAAAGCTGTAAAAAGTAAATTGAACCGGGGTTCTTAGTATCGAAATAATTCAAGCAAAATATATTATTTTGTCTCAAACTAATTTACTTTAAAAATGTTGGGTCTACCGATTGTGCTAATTGAGTTCGTAACTCGAATAAATTTTGACGTCAAACTTTTCCGAGACTAAAATATTGACTGACTGGTTAAGGGCGGGTAGGAAGCAAAATTGCCTGTCTTCAATTTGATTTTTCATGAAATTGATAAGACTTAGGTGTAAAATAAAAATAGTATGAGTAACTACATGATATTTCCAAACTTTTTGTGGAACAGAAACACAAAATATTAAAATTTTCTCGATAAAAAAATATCACGAAGTTACCTCTAATTTTCACGTATTTTCGATTTGTACTTAAAATGCTAATGCCTATTATGATAAAAATTAGATGATTATATGTATTAAAACAAGGCAAAAAAAATTGTGTAGGCTTTTTTTCTATTCCTTTTATTTTTGGTTTTATTACGAATCAAAGCTTGTAGGACTTACGACGTTCTTAGTTCGTGGAAGAAGCCATCTTCCGTCGCACATTACGGGAACTTCAAGCATATTTTTGTTTCACAAATCAGTCGGCGTCGCTCTGTTGAGACGAGAGGACTACGCTCAAATTTTTACCTGCGCTGAGATATTATTTATTTTCGTAAATAATATTTTCGTAATTTATCACATTCCACAAAAGAAACTGAGACATAGAAAACATGAAAAAAACACTAAAACCACTTCCAAAACGAATATTACAAGTGTTATTATTGATTGATAAATAAATAAATACCGAGTCTAAATAAACATATAAAATTCAATGTTGATATTTGAAAACTCAAGATGACATACATTTTATTTGACAGATTTTTGACTGGTATAGTAGCACGGAGTATAGAAAGAAGTAGGTAAAACTAGCGCCATTGCTCTGTATTGCGGAGAAAATTTACAACATAGCCAACGAGCCAATTCCACGTTCATTTGAAAGTTCGGACTGGAGATTAAATCTTATTGCGATATACTCAGGATCCAAATTCGTTTACTCCCACTTTTTTTGACAAACTTCTTGTAAGGTGACCCTTAGACGAACAATTGGAGCGACTGACCGCCCCTAAATAAAACTTGTTTAGAATAATACCTTTATTCTTCGGTTATTGGTATAACGAATGAACTCGAACAGATTCCGTATGACTCCGGATTTTTAATTTGTATGTCCGTGATGTCTTGTTTATATCTCTTTAGTTGACTTTTTTGTCGTAGTTGGGTTTTAGTTTTTACCTGACTACGGCGAAGTAAAACGGAGGGTTATAATTTTGACCGGTTTCTATGTATTTATCTGTCTGTTCCCACATATTATCTTCTAAAAGACTCATCACAATTTGACAAATGAGGTATCGTTGGAAGCTTCTTGATCGTCCGCTGGTCATAGGCTATATGAAGACACATTAAATTGTAAATGGCGCCCTCGAGGTGACATATCATGAACAACAAAAAATATTTTTTAATCATACCATGTTGGGTATCAAATGAAAGGTTTTAATTAGCACATTTCAAAAATATATATTATAACCCCAAAAAAAAACCGCGACAATCAAGACGTATATTGCCATATGTTTATGTTAACGCGTGGGATGATACCTGCCGCTTCACGCGCCGCCGCACCGTAAACAGAAAAAACGTTAGACGCGCCGCATGACGCCACACTGCACGCGACGCGCTACGCCCCACGTCTCCGTAAATGAGGCCTCAAGTTATAATGCAACTTGGCATGTTTTCAAAGCTACAATTTCAACAGTTACAAAGAGGGACCATACTAAACTTTCTACTAAGGGACTAGTTATAACAAGCGCCCGAGACGCGCATTTTGTACGCTGCGTTTCGGGCGCTCAATAAAATTGTATGAATTCCTATGTAACGAATTATATCAAGCGATGCAGTCTAAGCGAGCGCCCATGTCGGGCGCCGTTAGGCCTGCACATGTCGCAACTTTCCACCCTCAACTTGCATCTCCGTTGTGCGATTTACAAATAAGACTGGGAGAAGGTATGCCGCGGGCATTGCTGCTACGTGCGCCGCCGTGATGAAACGCCGCGTGTGACGCGGCTATGCCATTCGCGGGCTCCGCCGCAAAAAACGCTCCATTTCAAACAAACGCGTGTAAAATCGCGTCTCCGTAAACGCACTCATACAACGCCATATGTTTGAATTCAGTGCGAGCTGCGCCGCCTAAAGCCACGCGCGACTCCTCGCGTCTCCGTAAATGAAGCCTAACCGTGCCCTTGACGCTTGGACGCGAGTTCCTTTTTCACTATTTTTCCTTGTCATTTTCTCCGCATTAGTAATAAACTTAAAAGAAACACGGTTCAAAAGTTACAACAAAATGTGGAAATCTTGTTGCGTTTGACGAGCGTCCAAAACGCGCCGGGCACGCGCTCAAAAGACAGCGCCGGTACTGAGCGCGTACCTCGGGCCTTTGTTATAATTAGTCCCTTTGGTACTTTGGCACCCATTTACATAGATGAATAGATGTCAATTCTTTTAGTGGTGAAGCCGACAATCCTACATTTATGTCTTTTGTACAGAACTCGGCCTCTTTTTCACATGTTTCAAATGTTTTCGAAGGGGATTGTTCGCGTTTGGCGCAGGAAAGGTTTTCATGACACATGCCATATTCGTTGCACAATACAGTGCAAAATTCATTATACGAATATTATTTTTTACTTGGGTATCACTTTGCACGATCCTCCAAAGAGAGAAATCCACGATATAGCATTATATTTATTACTTGGTAACACAGTTTTCCACAAAGACGTCATTAGGTACAAATTGTACAAGGTCCTAAATAAAATTTGGTAACATTTAAATTTGAACTTTTTCAAAACATGAACATGATCTATAGTTCTGAATTCAAGCTTAGTAGCGTAAAATTCGAATTCTATAAACGCCAGACGAAAAGTTTCTGCTGGCGGGAAGGCATTGTGTTTTGTTTTCGTCATGTTTAATGAGAGGGGTAGGTAAGGGTTGCGCGGGTGAAATATGATTTTTTGCTGTCAAACTACTCCCCCTTAACTGACAGACAGCGCCTTAACCACGGAAGATGCCCAGAAACATTTTTAGATGTTTACAAAGAAATTTTCAAAGTTTCTTTGTTTGTCTGCAAACGAAGTGGCAAGTCACAGCTAGTGTTGTAATAAAAACCTTGATTTTTTTACCTGAGCAAGTAAAATGGTAGCAACGGAGACTGATGTTGATTATTCTCATTTCTATGCAGACATTATTGCGATTTCATGTGATCGTGCCCGTCGTAGCAAGCTGTAGAGTCTGTATTTTGGTTGTGAAAAATAGGAATACTAAATTGAGAGTTATGGGTTTTCCTATTTCGGTTCACAAATTGAAATAAAAACCCAAACAGCTTAAAGGTATGCTGTTTAGGGTTTTTTTCTTATCGTCAAGCACCACCTAAATCAAATCTAAACCGAATGTTCAACGAATGTGTAGTAACTCTATTTTATTTTAACGCAAACATGGTTACCGTAAAATATAACGCAATAAAAGTATTGAAACAGTATAGTGTTTGTTTTACCTACATTCGTATTTTATTTTCTACATTTCTTATAAGGGTTATGATACCTTATGAGAACCAATTTTGCAATAGAGTGAGATACAAGAACTCTATACGTACACACGGCTACATATCAAGCTATAAATTTCCAGTATAAGCTGATCTCGCATTGTACGGAAATCGTATACAATGCGAGATCAGCATAAACTGGAAATGTATAGCTTCATATGTAGCCGTCTGTACAATATATGATTTAATTTTTTACTAAATATTTTGCAAGCATTCACTGAAAATCCTATTTTACAATACATATTCATTTAATCTTTTCATGCTCGTATTGAAACGATTCGTGAATGGTGCATTTGGATATTGAAAAAGAAGATTATTTTAAAGCTCCGCATGGCATTATATTTAATAAAAAAATAAGTTTCGCTTATTTCCATTAACATAATTGATGTGGCACCACTTTGTGTCTCACAATAATATCACACCAATTATGTTTTTGAAGCTAATTGGTAATGCATTCCCCTCATAATTATATGTCCTGACAAATTACTCATCCAAATATTTCCGTATTGATCGAACAATAACACACAGCGTTGAGTCTGAGCCGTTTAACAAAAATAATATCTATATTAGTTATTGATAGACCTAGGAATTGTTGTAGTGATGACTTTCGCTATTATTATAATGCTGGTGGATAGAGTTGCGTTCCAAATGAACTTAGTTGTAGCGTTTACAGGATTTGGAACGCAACTCTATGCACCAGCATGATAAAAATAAAATACTGACATTCAGCTGCATCTGGTTATGCATCTGGTTAGACTGAAAGCCGTGTATAGCTTACTATACACGGCTACAGCTCTAAAATCAATCAACTATGTTGGGGTCAGTTTCCAGTCTAAAAGATGCAGCTGAACATCATTATTTTACATAGAGTGACTGCCTATCTGACCTCCACAACCCAGTAAGTACCTCAGTGATACCTCTTGGTAAGACTCGTTGCCAAAATTTCGGACTTTTGACGACCCGTAACAACTGTCGAAGATCCCCTAATGACATGACAGCCGGGACCAACGTGCTTTCCCGGCTATATGCTATATGTAAAGATGGTCACCTATTCACGGACCAATCCCGGCAAGCGTAGCTTAACCTGATGGATCGACCCGTGTGGCTGTTTTTACTTAGCCACGAGCTCCTCCATGGCAACAGCTCCATTCAATTCTAATAAAACGCCTTTCCTTGAGTTTGAAATAAAGAGCAGTATATTCTTTAGAAAACCAGTGTATAGTGAACTATATAATTTCGTCAAGCGAGGACGTACAGCAATCAATGTGAAGCACCCGAAATGCCATGAGTAATGTTCACAATTTTGTCACCCTCATTGCCACCCGGGACGCTCACTTTTTATTTCAATAAATGCCAAATGCCTGTCACCCAAATATATAAATCATTATTATACACCTTATATTTTAATTAAGTGCTTTTTATATTACCTTATCCAATTTCGTATCTGATCTAAAATTGTAGCTCTCGAGATTTAGAATCGCAAATAGAAATCCCTGGGAAGAATTAAAATAAGACATTCAGACTCCGGTAGACAATTTTTAGGAATACCTGAAACTCGATAATACCTTATATACCTTTTCAGTTGGCAAAACTATCTTGAATGGAAATATGCTGTTGTTCTATTTTACTATTGTCAAACTCTATTATTAAGGACATGATGCTGTATAACTGTCACCAAGATCCTAACTAATATTATGAATGCGAAAGTGAGTTTGTTTGTTTGTTACGTTTTCACGTTAAAACGGTTGAACGGTTTTGGATGAAATATATGGGTAGACCATGACCTGGAGAAGCACATAGAATACTTTTTATCCCGATATTCCCACGGAATCGAGACTTACGCGGGTAAAACCGCAGGGCGGAGCTAGTTGGTATATAAATGGTCAAATAATTGGTCAATTAATCAGCAAAACGTACCTAGTATCATAATTAATTCGATGGATTCCACTCGTCGACTGCAGGTTCTTGAAATGAAGAGCCATCGGACCTTACCGTACGCGCTCCCTACAGATAATTCAATTTGCAGGGGTGACTCACCCAATTATAATATCAGCACCAACTCATTTTAAAGGCTACTCAGTTCTAATTTACTGTAATTTCATTCGGGTTTCCCGTTTTATTCTTTCCGTAAGTATTTGAGGTATAAACATGGAGTCTGATTACGTTTTCTGATATTAAAGCAAACTTTCCCTACATTATATTGGATATTGTCGGGTATCAAGTAAACGCAAAAAGTGAAATGAGTTCACCTATTCGTTCTTTGATAACCGACTTCTTTTACTTATTATTCTATTAAACGAATGAAATACCGAGAATGAGTGAATACTTACGTTACGTTTCTTATAAGAAATTCGCGGTCGGAATACTTTAGTAGCCCATTGTAAATATTTCCAATGTTTAATTAAAATATCGTGGTTTTGAATAATTTAATTTATAAAAGCAAAGGTTTCCACCCTATTGATCAAATGTATTGTTTAAATTTAAATTTTCCTGACATTTGGAGCGCTTTACAGGGCTCACGGCTCCGGGTAGACAACCCGTGACCACGAATGAGGCGACCGCTCGTAACCACGACGGCTCAATATTCACAAAATTAAAATTTGAGCAGCAGCCAGGAAAGTATCTGTCAGTTTGGCTTTATTTTAAATAAAATGTATTGTTCCACACATCATATTTAATACATAAATAACGCTGAGTTGGAAAGGAAAATTATTACTAATGCGTGAAAAACCATTGAAAATCCGACTGAAACTAGTCTGGTGTAGGGCTCAGTGAATTAGGCTTCTTAGGTACTAACATAAAAATGCCTTTCTTTCATTCCATCGACTTTTACGAATAACTTCGAGTGAAGCTGAATGATATAGGCATATTATTTATTTTGATTCCCAGCAAAAGAAAATGTTGGTCTGTTTTCTATTATTTACAGACGATTAAAGAATGCATGTATCGTCTACTGATACACAAATATTTTGTGTACTTCGGTGCCATAAAGTCCACTGTGCTCTCTCTATTGAGATAACAAAGATACTCTACAGAGTGTCAGTCATGTATGCTGTGCACTCCACGTTGCATTTAATGGCCGAAATACAAGAGGCGCCATGTGACGCGATAACAAACCCAAAAATATTCCTGTATTTTTTATTATTTTTGCAATATCAAGTCATAAGTCAAGTCAGCCATACGAAGAACTATACAGAACAAAAAAAACATGTTATAAAATAGAACCAAGTTAGTTTTATTACAGCTATCTATTTCAGCGCGGAGATGCAGGATCACAGACTAGCTCCGTTTAACTAAGATATCTTTGAAACTTCCCAGTTCTCTCTCCGTGAATAGAAACAGAATCGGAAGTCGTTTTGCCCTCTTCTCACGAAACTCTTCGCTCGTTATACATTTGTAAAAATAGACGTTTACTATAGTTATCATTAGCAACTTTGGCCGAAGTAAAAACTTCCTCCCTTTCGTTTTACCCTTCTCAACAAGGATTTATTGTTTGAAGGTCAGTTTGATCCTTATCTTGTCTTGCAATCGATTCCGCTGGATTTTACCACTTACGTTTCTGTTAACCCCTCAAACATATATTTTGATCACGATGTAAGTGGTCTAGACGTATTTGCTTTGTAGAACAATATATTAGCCGTATTGATTTAAAAAAATCTTGCTTATTGTTTTCAAGTTTTGGTTTCTTTGTTTTATCATAGACTAGCTGATGCCCGCGGCTTCGCCCGCGTGGATGTCGGTTATTATATACTAAAACCTTCCTTAAGAACCACTCTATCAATTGGTGAAAACAGCATGAAAATCGGTGCAGTAGTTTTTGAGATTATCACGAACAGACAGACAGACTAACGCGGCGGAGGACTTTGTTTTATAATATGTAAGGATAACATTTTTGAGTTATCAAGAACAAAAGCTAAATCACTAAGTACAAAACTGCATTTCTTTTAAAGTTTATAAAAAAGATGCTCTACCATAAAAACGCATCACATTACTTGATTCTTTTTTTAAAGCACGTTAACGTAAAAGCGTCCGTCAGACAAAAGGTGGTCCGGGGCGATCTAGAGAAGCGTAGTTTTTGTATCGTTCGATTTCCTATGAAATACGTGAGACGAGATAACGCCTGGAAAAATCCTGTGCGAGAACGATCCCATAGAAGATCGAATAAAGCAATCCTGCATGGCTGCCACCGCCGCCGCCGGCCAGCTTTCAGTCCGGGGGTTTCGATTAAATGGGCTAAATATGTGACAGTATCTCTGATCTGAATGACAAATATTTGAACAAAAATATGATTCAAATATTGGTACCAAGTGGACTTTGAAGTATAACTGAATTTGATCAACCATCACAACTGAAGAAACTGCAAAGGACAGCTTACTAGGAACAAGCTATTGATAAAAGGTTCTTCCTAGTAAGCTTCCAAGGTATAAAATACTTTGAAGTTTTTAGTTGTTAGGCTCCATATCTCAGTGGCAATAAATCGAGGATCTCCTCTCAGAACGATGACAAAAGATATAAAATAAGGTTATGTCACAGTGTAAAGGCGTAAATTCTCCCCTTATCTCACAGGTATGCTGCCGTCAATCGTTGCTTTATGGGAAAATGCACTGAGTTATGAAACATACATACATTTATATATTGTGTAACTTGAAACGTGCCATTTGTATAACCAACCATCTTGAAAATACGTTACATATAATTATACCAATCAGTTTGATAATTTATAATTAAAGTACAAACTTTTAAGCCCCGTGATATGAAACTAAATTCCACTGTTACTGATAAAATTTGTAGTTTTATGAGTCAGATTATTTCAAACTCAGTTTCGTGTTATTTACCCTTTCATAATTATGGCTACGCTTCGTCAACATTCATAAACGTAAACTCATTTGCTTCAAAAGATGTAACCGGCCCGAGGCATGGTCTATTTCATTATATGTTTATCGCCTTTGTTGTGTACTAGTAGTATTCAATTCACAACATTATCAATTCACAACATTATCAACTCACTACATTAACTTACCATTCATTTTCGTTAACCTACTTATCTTAGTTATTTTCATTAATTTTCTTATTTTTCTGATGAGGTCATCTTGCTCTGACACTTTTTCGGAAAATTCGTAAATGAAATATCGAGGTACTTTTCTTCGCAGATATAAAATCATCACAGTAATATTTTCTTTTATTCTGTCCCTTTTTATGTTTGTAGCCGTCAGGTGCAGGTAGGAACGCGGGTCATTAGGACGACTCGTAGCGCCGCTATGGAGCTACGCCGTAGCACGAACTCAAATCACACCGACCCTCAATCAACACCAATGTCAGGGCTTGTATAGTTAGGTGAAAAGTGAAAATATATTTATAAAGAAGGCATGAGTTGAATATAAACGATGATTAAGGAGTTTAAACTTTTATACTTTCTCGCATTACCTATTCCTGAAAATTCAACTAAAACGTAGAATTGTGTGAAATCTACAAAATACCGTGTATCGCCAACAAAAGATCTTGGAGAAACTTTGCTCTTCCTTTCGGCATTCACAATGGTATTACAGGCAGGATTCAACGAAATGGGACGGAAAATCGGTTTGATGCGTAAATAATTGAAAGTTAGATGTAAAATTGGGGAAACTCGATTGTTGGTCTGGAATATGCCCAAAATTTTGGTCTGTATCGGTCGTATCGAATTATAGACAGTGAAGTGAGTGCTGTAAATTGTGGCGTTAGGAGTCGGGAGTGCGCTCTTATGTACTGGCTTGCGATCGATAGCGCACTAATGAGCTGTGACATGCTGTCGACAATCGACATGTGTATATCGAATGTGTCGATCCCGGCACAGACCGGGCGCGTCCCGTCGTACCACCGCGCCGCGCCGGGTCCTGCCGCTGCCGCACCGGTCCGGGCCGTGACACGTGCGCTATGTGCATTCCCACCACCGCGGCTTTCAGCACCAAATGCTCTCTCGAATACCAATTAGCTCTGTCACGCAAAAATTTAACCACAACCGAAACGATTTTGATACATGTCAAACTGGTTTACGTTTGATGTTTGAGCCGAAACAAGTAGTTAATGGCTTTGGTGTCATACAAAGGTATTTGGTTTTTATCCAAGTGAAGATAACCATTTGTCTATGTTAATTAGAACAAATTGACTGTATATTATTCGATACTATCTAAAGAATAAAATGGTTTTAGAATTTTTAATACCCTTATGTAAATCTTATAAGTAAAGGAATACTGAACATTTTAAGTTTACTGGTAAGTAAATATAATACCTACCTAAATATTCCACATTCCAGTAGTTAAGAACAAACGATATTTGTATGCCTGTGAGGCGGACAGCGGTCGGCGCCGCACCACCCGGCGGAACATTACTCAGCCGCTATCTGATGTCGTCTGCTAATTGACTAGAAATACAGATAAACGCTATTTTTACACCGCCATAAATCTTCAAATACCTTTGTTATTTACGGATCGATCATTCTCGAAGTTTCGTTATAAATGAGTAGATATTTATCATGGCCCTACGTTCAAGGATAAAAATAAAAACTGGCGTTTTGAAAGGCAAATTTATTCATGGTCCAACGTATACACAATGAACGGACCCTTTCAATGTAAAATTTCGCATTATTAAGTTCACACGCATATATTACAATATTTACAAATGGATACAACTCACTTAATTGAACACCGAGGGCGGTTAACTACTCGCGAGAAAGACGAGTGTGGCAGCCGTTAGTGCGAGGCGCGGCGAGGAGAGCGCGTCGCGCGGGCGTGCGCCGGCGCCGGCCGCGCGGGCGCGCGCGCTGCCCCCTGCCTCGCCGCGGCACCCCACGCTGCCCGCACCCACGCTGCCCAGGCTACGACCTCGCACTTTTAATGGCGATATACAAAAATTCTCTTCGGGGAAGTCTTGCGTCAGGGCCAACGGATTAGCGAGAGGGTCCCGACCACACTCACACGGCACATGATTCCCGCGTATCACTATATTCTCAACTTCTAAAATGACTGCCTCCGGCGTCTCCAGCATGTGGTTACCGGTTAGTTTAAATGTCGTGACGCTGTTGTTTTGTACTAGGGAGAGTTCCTCGATGCCATCGATTTTATTGTTGCAAATTTCTAATATATCAATACGCTGTAGACCGTCAAATGCGCCGACCCGCACTATTCCCAGATCAGATTCCCGAAGAGCGAGTCGTCCGACACGCACCAGGCCACGAAAAGTGTCGGGCAACACCGCCGGTAGATCCATGTACGCCAGTTCGAGCACGCCGACCCCCTCCAGCCCAGCAAAAGCTTGAGGCTCGATAGATCTTATTCCGGATGGGAGTTCAATCTGCGCTACGTCATTGAGCCCCGAAAAGGCATGCGCTAATATACGTTTAATTGGATTATTCCGTAGGGAGATGAGCTTTATATAATTGGTTCCTGCAAAAGCGTATCCTTCGATTTGAGCGATCCTATTGTGTGTCAGGACGATTGAAGTGATGTTTTGTAGAGCAGCGAACGCGAATGCATCGACAGTCGCAAGCGGCGTGTGCTGGATGTAGAGCTCGCGGAGACGCGGCAAGCCCCGGAAGGCGAACGGGCGGATGCGAGTGAGATTGCAGGCGTCGAGCGCGAGGCGGCGCAGCGCGCGCAGGTGGGCGAACGCGTCCGATCGCAGCACGCGCAGGTCGGCGCGCGACAGCGACAGCTGCGTCACGCTCGCGCTCAGCGCCGACGGCACGCCGCGCAGAGTCGCACTGTTGCACACCACCTGCCACCAAACAATAAAAATTTCAAAATAAACATTTCAAATTGTAATCAACGCTATATCCTCTTCAAATATTGCCCAGCGCTGAGTCCGTGACAAACAACAATCCTACAAAAATGATTGAATTATCAGTTTCGCCGTGTCACGACCTAAGCATTATTTCCACTGTTTGCTCAGTCAATAAGGCTAATCCTTCCCGAAATATTGTCATCGGCGTTCACAGGCCGAAGTCCATAATATTTTGATTGAATTGTTCCAAACTTAAGCTTTGCACATAATCGACCAACACAAATATCAATTTGATTCATCCCTGTAGGTACAATCATATAAAGCGTCGATGCCGAACCTTCAATTCAATTTAGTAGGTGCGTACCAATTCAATTTAAGTGTATTAGTGGCCTGTTTGTCCATCCAATCGATTGATATAAATACGAACCACGTCTCGTGACACACTGAATTATTAATATAGCAAAAAAAAAAACTTACTTTAACAAACTTGCTGAGAACCGATCTCCGGTTTTACTTTTTGAGATCTTTCAGGAGTTTTGATTTGAAGAGACCAACTTTATAATTCAGAATAAAACCAATCTACAAAAACTATTGAAACTATTTTTTTGTACGATATGTATACATATGAAATGAAAGTAACGAATATTTAAACAAATAGTGCCTTTAACTATAAAAATTATCTTTCCCGGAAAAGACACCTAACAATTTATCCTTCACAAAATCTGGGACAAGGACGGACTTCAATCGTGAGGATTACAGTCTCTAATTTCAATTTAATTCAATAATTTAAAATTCCTTTACCTTTAGCTGTATACCGTAAAATTGTATTAAATTCGGTGAACTGCGCAACTGAGAAATTATAGTAGAAATTAGTTTATAATGTGATTGAAAATTGCTATAGAATAAAGGTATATCTGTAAAAAAAGGGAACAGAAACAAGTGATGTTTAATTTTGATGGAAAAATGTTATACTCGTATTTTCAGAAAAAAAATCGTGGCTAACATTTTAATGATGGTTGATTTTAAATAGGCAGCAATTAGAGAACATTTTATATTTTCACTTTGCTTGAAAACTTTTTCGAGTTAACGGAGTTGTCCACCTAAAAATGCAAATGTATATTTTCTCGTGGATTATCATAAACGACTGCGAGTAGCAGATGGTGGAGTAGCGTGGGACATAGCATTGAGAGTAAATCATTTTGGAACACTTGATTATACAGTATGTTATCTAACGAAAGGCGTTCCCGTTAACCTGAAATAGTATAGCACCTACGACATGCAAAAAAAAGTATTACCATTTAAAAAAAATAAGTTTTTTAATATTTTTTATAGTAAAATAATCACAAAAAAATATTAATATGATACGGAAAACAAACACTCTGTACACGCACTCTTGTCACACTCCTCTTGCAGATCATACTTCGCAGTGTACAGACGTGCTCGATAGCAATATTTAATAATTACCTACTTTAAAAATAGTGACCTCCTTTAGTGCATTATTTATTTATTTTATTATTTATGTACACACAATTAAATACAAAAAGATACGACATAATTAAAATATGAGTACAAAGGTACTGCTTATTTCTTAAGAAATTTCTTCCAGCAGACCTGCGAAAGGAGAAATGAAAAAGAAATGTAGACAATATAGTGTGTGAGAACAAGAAGAGAAAAAACATGAATATGCGAAGTCTTAACTAAAAATAACAAATATACCTACACATATACGCATTACTGACGTAATGCAACTATAATTTTGCTAAGTGTGTAGTTTCAGCGAATAATGGACGCGAAATAGTGAAATTGTAAAAATACAAAATGGAAAACAGCCCCTTTAATCCAAGGGGGCCAAATGGGGGGCAATGCACACCACCGCCTCGCCGCCGAAGACGACGACGCAAAACCCAGCCCTTGAGTCGGAGACGGTTGAAGTTATTTCAACGCCTGAGATTCAGAAATGGATGTCAGGCATCGAACAGAACTTAAATGAAGTTTGCGCTATTGCCGCGGAAGGCAAACTCAACTCGGAGCAGAAAATGAAAATTTCTACCCTAAAGTAGGATCTGGCACCTCATAAATGGCAGTCCTATACCAGTCTCTCAAGCAAAAAGCCATTCAGGCGTATAACGCGGTTGATGCCCTTCAAGAAAAACGCGACCTGATGGAACAGATTTCGGAACTCAAGCAGACGTTTAAGGATTCTGGATCTGCGAGAAATGGTTCGTTTGCCGATATGGTGAAGAAGGGAGCAAATGATTTCGTTCGACCCAATAATCTAAGCTCTATTGCCATTTATCCCAATGACAAATTAAAAACAAGTGTCCAAACAAAAGAACTCGTGCAAACAATCATTCGGCCCGAGCAAATGAAGCTCCACGTTCGAGGTGTCCGGAATACAAAAAATGGAGGCGTAATTATCAGTACCGAGACGAAAGATGACACTGATAAAGTGAAGCAAGCAGTCCACCTCTCTCTATCTGGACTTACTACCGCCGAGCCCAGCAAGCGCAAACCTAGGATCGTGATTGTAGGAGTGCCGACTTCCTTAGCTGAAAATGAGGTGTTCAGATGCATTTTCGAACAAAACGTAGGTGACAAGCTACCAGATATGTCCTTGGAATCCTTCTTGACCTACATAAAATTAAGCCACAAATCGGGGAAGAGAGATGCTACGACCTGTAACTACGTTGTTGAAGTTTCAGCCGATATACGGAAAGCCCTAATCCCTCAAGCAAGGCTTTTTATAAATTAGACGTCCTGTCCTGTCAGGGACTTTACATTGGTAACAAGGTGTTATAAATGCCAACAATATGGCCATGCAGCAAAAACTTGCCGAGAGATCGTATCTACGTGTGGTCACTGCGGTGACGCAGGCCATTCGTTGTCCGAATGCGCGAAGAAAGCCGACAATCCGAAATGTGCAACTTGCTCACGCTTTAAAAAGCCTAGTGATCACAAAACAGGAGACGCTGAATGCCCTGCTAGGAAAATAGCAGAATACAGATACATTAACTCCATCGATTATGAGGGCACCTAGTGCGTCATATTTAAGGCCTGACTTCCGTAACTTTTGTTGCTGACTCAATATCCCTGGCGACTGCGCTGTCCTACTTACTTGTGATTTGTCGCTGTCTAAGCATATTAACCGACCTCTTCAACATCTAATGTAGCCTTGAAGGTGATTTATGCAATATTTGTTTTAACCTAGTTAATAATACTGCAGACGCAATCGTAATCGTGTAACTAAGTGCAAACAACTATTTACCTTAATTATTAGTGTTTAAGTAAATTATAACATAATAAATTAACTATCTATCTCATTATTCTTAAAACGTGTGTTAAATATTGTTAAGAAATCAGTTGTCCTAATAGTAATCTTATGAACTAATGCCGCCTGTGATACAGGTTTATCCTAGTACAGGCATCATACTTTGTAATACCTACATTATTTCTAAGCATTATTCTGTATTTTACCAATTTTTATTTTTTGAATAAATGTATTATTATATTATATTACTTGTCTTTCTACGTTGAAATACAGTGTGCATGTACAGTGTTTCTTTTACGTATCAATTTAATAGTTTCGCGAATATTTCACTACCTTTTTTTTTTAAATATTAATTTTTTTTTAACATGTATGGACGCTATTATTGCGGATTTTTTGGAATGGAAATATTTTTTTTAGCATGTATGGACGCGTTAATATTGCGGGTTAACGGGAACGCCCTTTGTTAGTTATCATACTGTATAAGTTTGGGCCAATTTGAGTTTTATTTATATAGTTACGATTTATAAGCAAATCATTCCCTTACACAAACATAATGTAGGCGTAGGGTAGGTACCTACTTTGGATTAGGAATACAACCGTTTATACAATCATTTCCTTTCGTAGTTTACGTTCTGCATTGTTTATGAGACGTTATCTAAAAACATGCAAGACCGCATATCAGTAGTTTTTTTTTTTGTTGAAGATTGTATCTTCGGTAAAAGAATATAATTGTTCATCGACTGCATGGTTTACAAACGCGTGTTAGTAACTATTGGATTAATTTAACAGCGTAGTCGTCAGCGAGTCAATACAAAGATACAACGTACGCACGGCTACACATCAAGCTATACATTACCAGTATAAGCTGAATTGTATGGAAATCTTATACAATGCGAGATTAGCATAAACTGGAAATGTATAGCTTGATGTGTAGCCGTGTGTACGTGTACACAACCTATGTGTGACAACTTTACGTCTGACAATAAGTTACCTGCGGCTGTTCTGACGGATGCAGTGCATCGGACATGGCGGCGTGAGCGCAAGCGCGAGTGATGGCGTGTCAACATCAACATATGTTGTGAGTCTGTGACCAACCTACGTGTGACAATATTATCAAGTTACCTGTGACTGTGACAGACAGATGCAGTGCGTCGGACAGGGCGGCGTAAGCGCAGGTGTGAGCGCAGGCGTAAACGAAGGCGTATGCGCACGCCCGCCGCCGCACAGCGCGCCCCACGCTGTCGCCGTCACCAACCACCGCAACATCCATCTGATGACAAATAACATAATTATGATCCTTTGTGTTATAATATAAATATAGTAGGTAAATTGGGAATTGCGAAAATCACGCGACCATTTAAATTTTGGGAATCTTGTCAATACTTGGGTTTGATTGGTAGGTACTTTAATTGAAAGGGAAAATTTACTCACTACTGCCTTGTATACTTGCAGCATGCCTGTTCTCCTAGGATCAAAATACATAATTTCCCTAACAAAACTCAGCGTTTCACACTAAATAACCCGATTCCCGATATTCACAATATTCCCGACGGTTTAAACACCTTTCAGGTGTCACGGTTGTATGCCGCAGCTGAAATTCGTAGTGTAAATGTACCTTATCATTTTACTAACGTTACATACAAGTTAGGGGCGCGTGATTATTAGACTCCGCGTGAATGTCAGAAATATTATCCTAATTATCCAGCTCATTTGTGAAAACAGCCTACTGCTGAAAACGAGTCCGTAGTTATTCAGCAGGGAACTGTTACATGAGCCCCACAAAATGAGCATACATTGCCAAGTAACCCACCTTTTTGGATGAGCTTCTATCTCCCTTAAGGTTCATCGACACTGCAATTTATGCAGATAAGTTTGCAACACCTTTTAAGGCCGTACCCTACCTCAGATTTTATCTCGCTCGTACCATACTACTCACGACCTGAGTGAGAGTGAGACGGAGTGAGGTGCTGGCAGCTCTCAAGTCTCAAATAGTTTAGATAAATTGCTTTTTACGGTGAAAATAAAAGTAATTTAAAAAAATAAAAAACACAAGACCGGCTTTATAGTTAGTTCAGTTATTATGCAAAGTTTCATGATCTAATTTGAAGTATTTTTTGAATAACTGCGGTTTATAGTTCGGTTTAGAGGTAACTTTGTTTTTTTTTTACATCGAGAAAATTTGATGTAACCTTTTTTTCGTCAAACATAGGACCAATCAATCCTCAGCTTTAACATATATCTATTTCAAAATTAATGCAGCAGTATTTTCGGCATAACGGAGGATCATGCTCAGCAATTTGAGGTAGGGTAGGGCCTTAAGGTCGCAGCACATCCTTATTTTCTCGTCAACGGTATCGCGGGATGATCCCACAATCCAAATTGGATAGATACGCACATATGCGCACGAGGTCTTCTCACACAGCGATTGGTGACGGTAGATTGGAAAGTGTTTGCGGGTTTAAAGCCACGTAGCGATTCTTGCGGGTTCAGAGGTTAGCTGTATAAGTTATGACAGGTCGGTAGCCTATCGCCACAGAACATGAACAATGCGCCTTCGTATGTCAACAGCGTGTTACCGCAAAATCTAGTGTTGGAGGTTATTATGAAGTTGCAAACTTGTGTTACGTTTCAAGGTTATGCCAGTGCACGTAAACTGTAAATTAATTGTTAATCAGTATTTTCAGCTTCATAGTATTAAAGTATCCTGCTTTTCAAAAGCTTATTTCGCATTTAGAACATTTAGGAATAGAATTTGGATTTCCGAGACATCGCCTAGCTGTTCGACTACTCTTCACGTGACCAGAGAGCTGGCAGTTTTCTTATTGACAGCGATGCGGACGAATTTTTTAATGACTCTTTTCCCTCCCTTTTTAGGGTATCGTACCTCAAAAGGAAAAAAGCAGAACCCTTATATTATCACTCGTGTGTCTGTCTATCTGTCCTTCTGTCACAGCCAATTTGCTTCAAATCGAATGGACCGATTAAGTTGAAAGGTACACATATGCCCCATATTATGTCCAGACAAATCACTGTCCATTCCAAGGTTGCCTGGAAGAGATCGCGGAAAGCGATAAGGCCGCCCATTGTATATTTTGTAGTGTTTGTTTTTTCCTTTTGTTATTTATATATTTTTGTGGTGTACAATAAAGTATATATAAATAAATAAATAAATAAATATGTATTTCTGTGACCCAAACACGGACGTTTAACGTAAATAAATGAATTTTGAATATGGGGGCCACGTATGGGGCCAAAAGAGAAAAAAAAATTGGGAACTTTACCATGTAACGTACCTAATGAAAGGGCTTATTGTGAAGATATCATTTTTTTTTTAATATTGATTAAAATTGACCATTCGCCCCATCTCCAAAACTAGGTGAGTACCTACTGAGCCAAAAATTTTGAAAAAATACACACAATGGTTCTTTACTCATAGATTACAGGAAAACCTAAAGTCCATGCTGTTAAAATAACATGGTATATCGCTCAATATTGTGCCTATAAACTTACATTGGCAGTTGGAATATATGGGAGAATATGTTTCTCTGTTGTCAACTACAATATTAAGTTTGTTCTTGGGATAAATTCATCCCAACTACGGAACCCTTCATTGTGCGTTACATGTACATGTACATTATTATTATTTTAAGACTGTTACCATGTTATACGTTGCATGTTATTATGTAAATATTATACATAGATACATAAACTCACGTCTTCTTCCCATGGTGGTAGAAACTACAGAACGCCACCTGCTCCGATCCTTACACACTCCTTTTGCCTCGTTTACGTTCATTCATACATCATACGCACGTCCGTTGCCACCAATAAGATCACTATATGATGTCCTCCTTGGACGTCCCCTCCCTATATATATATTATCTTGTTTCAAAATAAAATGCCTAATTATAATTTTATTTAGGAATATAATTGTTCCATAAAACAAACAACAATGGCATTGGTACTTAAGTTAAAGTCAGTCTAGTCAATTTTTAATTGAACATAGACAATAAACTCGGTTGTAGTTGTAAATTAAGGTATTATTCTACTACGATATTCGTGTAAATTACACCAATTATTTCGAGTAGTTTGACGGACGACATTCAATAACAAGGTTGATCACAAGGTTTAAAACTAAATTAAGCAGAAGTAATGTGACCGAAAGCTGCTCATGTGGAGAAGTTCTTTGATCTTTTTTATTTAGTTTTAATACTGAATTAAAATCTTTTATAATCTTGTTAGTATAGGAATTTACTCTTGAAAGTAATAAACAAAATAATAAACTTACGTACCTACCTACAGAAGTAATAAAAACTAAAACCCAACTACGAATAAAAACGCATAAACAAGACACTACAGACAGACAAATTAAAAATCCGGAGTCACACGTGTTAGGGCATAAATCGATAACGTGTGACTCCGAATTTTTAATTTGTCTGTCTGTAGTGTCTTGTTATAACTGTTTTACCTTTTTAGTCGTAGTTAGGTTTTAGTTTTTATCACTTTTTTTTTTTTTTGTTTGGTGTTATAAGTTATAACCTATATAAAATAATAATAATAAATAATAATAATTGTTGAAATGTCGGGTAAAAATTACATTGATACCTTGCTAATAGTTAGTTCTATAATACCTATTCCATTTAGAATCCATCCTATTGAAAGATATTCCTCGTAATATCAATATTCAAAGTCAAACACTATAGTCAATTTTCGTTTATTTTTGCTTGTTCCAAATTCTCTTAAATCTATTATAGTAGGTACGTTACTTCGAGAGTTTCAAGAATCTACTTTGTTGTGCTAATAAACTATGAAATACGAACTATACAAGCTTGTAGCCCGTTCAATGTATTTGGCTTACGATAATGAATCTCAACGCAACAGTTTGCCAAAACTTTACGATTAGGAGGTCCGAAGTTTGAGATCTAGTATCCAATCGGTATTAACTCAAAGCGTTAGTGCTAGTTATCTGTTTAATTACTTTAGAGAACTGAAAATAATAGTGGAATTGACGTAGTATAGAAATTCAATCACCAATCCACCGGTGAAGCGCGATGGATAATTATGCTAATTCCCATTTAGAGCCGCCCGTTGAGGCAGGGTATGGGAAGGCTTATGTCCAACGTTTGGATATTTACCGGTTGACGTAATCTGTAGAAATTAGTGAGCATATGAGATGTCGACCAAGTACCTACATGTTACTAGCATACAGATTGAAATTGATATCCAACTTATATGCACCCAGTAGGTTTATATTTCCAACATTTCTCCAACTCAAATACTGCACCCATATTTGCAAAGTTTTTATAAAATTGGACTTCCAGTAAAAAGCTCCAGCATGTTTGTATAAATATGAAATACCAAAAAAATTCGTGCGCAATGCGAACGGGTAGTCATTTCGAAATAACAGAATAAATAAACATCAAACATTCCCAGATGTTATTGTTACAATAGCCGACCTTTATTCGTAAATTTTAATCGAATGAAAACAACCTGGAATTGTATCAAGTTCAAAGGTAGAGAGATAGTCTACAGCTTTGATGTGACAAAGTAGGCGACCACTCCCAAGATAGATACTTGTATAAAAACATTGACTTCCATTAAGATCAAGTGACACAATCCTTAATTCAATTACTAATTAACGACAGATATTATCTACACAAGTATAATTAAGATATTCGGGCATTTCGAGACAATAGGGCATTATTATACCAAGGTACCTATAACATAAGCAATAACTTGAAACATCGGTCGATTTATGTCAACCTAACCTTTTAGGCTTTCAAGACTAGGTACCTAAAATATTGTGCGATTCCGAAAAAAATGGCCACCTTCTAAAATATTACAGGTGATCCCGTAAAGCTTTCAAGTAAAAGGCTTTTAAAAATGTACAGGCTTGGGCTTTTTGTTTAGTCCAAACATTCCTTATTACTAAGCCATCGTAGTGAGTACAAAAGCATTTAAATAGGGAATGTGATTGTTTACCTGAGTCGGAGAGCCGGGGCCATGGGCGGACGCAGGCGGAGCGCCCCGCCCGCCGCGCGCCCTCACCGGAGCCCCGCCATCACACTACAAATGCCTGTCAACAAATAATTAAACAGTTACTTCATCTACTTCCGTGAACGCACTAATCGCATTACTTCGTCCGCAAATTAATCTCATGCGATCCCACGTGGGCTTAGTATTCAGGGAATTTGAAAATGGATAGCTGTTTCTCGTGAAAAAATTGTTTGATCTGTCTGTGGCAAATATTCAAATTAATTCTGGGGAAAATGACTGCTTGTTTTCCTTTATTTCTAAGAAAATCATATTTTCACAAGAAAATATTATAGCTTCAGCTCGACACTGCTGCGCATCTAGCTGATGGTAAATGAGATAATCTCTTAGTTACCCCTTACGACACCGCGAAAAGAGATGGGGTGGTCCCATTTTAAGCCCGCAAGCACACATCATAAATTATGATACCACGTATGTATGTTTTTCCTAAAGGGCGAGCAGCGCTTTTAACTACACAAACAGAAAATCCGTTGTTTGCTTTTAAAACCACAGCTTTAGCAATAACAACTTGGATTAAATATTGCCTTAGTACACAATTAGTAACAACTTGTTTACTCTTTCTTTTGCGCAGTTTGTAAACAGTTTCCCCCAGTTACTTTAACAAGTTGCAAGGAATAATAAGCCTCTAATGACTCTGTTTTTATTTCATTCATTTATTTAGTATGTATATTTCTATGGTAACATTTTATCTTTTGAATACGAGCTGTAGAAACTTGTGCGATTGTTTTATGAGCAAGAGTATCGAGTATCACTTGATTTTCAAAGGATGTTTGAACAACCAAGAGTACGATATCTGCAAAGATTGGTACCTACTGACATGGCGAATAAAAAGCACATGCAAATTGATAAAATATAATATCTCCCGGTCTTTCACCTAGTGAAAGAAAAATGCGCATATTCAAAATTCAATTATACTTAAACGGAAATTGAAAATGTCGAGATGATGGGGCCGCTGTCGCACCGCGGCCCTGCTACCTTCTGGCACAAGTTTTTGACTTATAACTGTCTCGTGGCTCATACTAGTTTGACAGGTTGCACGACAACTGTGTGGCTTTGCTATAATTAGATTTAACCGCATATTCGATCGAATACATAACAGGTGCTAGGTAGTACATAATACTGTAGAATTTATTAGTATCTGTATTCTTAGAATCAGTTCTATTTCTATGTATTTCACGTTCAAAAGTGCCTTTAATATGCCTAGTTGAAATAAATTATTTGACTTTGACTTTGACTTTGACTTATTAGAATGGATTAGTAAAGCTTGGTTCATAAGTACAGGTACGCACCATGCTAGTTTCCCTTTTTCAGGAACATAACGAATTGTATTGAATTGCTCTGACTCTAGAATTTCGACTAAAGCCAGGCAGCACGCTACGCGTTGTTTAGCTTTTGTCACATTTTTACATTAAAAACTAGGAACAATTTAAACGAATGACAAAAACTACGGCATTTCAAATAAATCTGCAGAACAAAGCTCAGGTTTTATTAAAAGTGCAACTAAACTGAAAGAATCTAAAGGTTCACAACTTCTTAATAAAACATAAAACTTGTAACAAAATACTCCTAAAGGATATAAGACCAAACGTTGCCAGAGTAAAATACAAAGCGCCAGTTTCCATGAGTGTAGTCGAAAATAAAACGGCGGGAACATTGAAAGACCTAACATAAAGGCTTACACGTGATGACACACGTCTGAAGAGGTTCCTTGTAATACAAAACACTTTGAATAATGTACATGTTGCATGCCAAAAACTTAAAATTGTACGAATATGTTTTGTGCTTCGCGTGGAGATTTCCTACAAAGAATAGTCCCCCTGAGCGCCATTACCCCGCCCAAGAAAGACGCATACGCTTTTAAACTAAACCACGCTTAAATTGCTCGCAAAACAAATTATACTTTTTGTAGAATACACTGGAGGATAGACCACCGCCACTAATCATGGAGCAGAAAGCAATTTAAGAGATAAAATATAAAGTTATGTAGGCACCTATAAATTAAGAGCCATATTAAAATGTGTATGAAAATAGCTGGGGAAAGACTTTAAAAATATGTTACTTTAAAGAGCTTAACGCTATTTCTGACTCTGCTAAAAATGAAGCTAGAGTGGGAAATTCAATTATTTTCTAGGCAAATGTTTAATATTTTCATTGCACAGTTAGAATATCTACAGCAATAATATTCAAGGGTTTTCTTTTTCCCTCACACTATCAAGTAACGTTGATCAAAACGTTACTTTTAGGACTAGGTAAGCATCATTGCTGGTTTAACATTAACATAAATCACAAGCGGCATTATCCCTTCCCGACCATGTTTTTATTTGACCGTCACCTGAGAACTAAAACAATGATTTCTTTTTTTTTCATTTTATCGGCTTGTCGACCCTACCAAAATCGTATTTTCCTAACTGAATCTATTATCACTAGGTGCTTCAGTGAAGGTATCACAGGTAGTAAAGTTAACAATTTGCGGCCGACATGCTTCATATATGATGATCAGGATCATGCATGACATCTCATGCACCAACTGAGTCGAGTATATCACAACTCAGTTACAAAGTGCATAGCAACATAAGTGCATAAACTGAAGTGGAAAGTAGTACCTATGCATAAGTTATAACTTGAAATATAAACCATACAGACAATAACCATTTTAATAATTACGTATATACTTTTGCTCACAGCAAAGTCAAGAGAAAATAAATGTGTCAGCAATGAACTTATAATTGCTATATCAGACTCCGCTGTTAAGGTAAAAGTACTATAAACTTAAATTTTGCCATTACAGGTATTTTACGAACTAAATTCCCATTTTATAGTCATATTTATCCCGTTTATTGCATGATAACGTGTTCAAAAGATTTTAAAATGTCTATAAAATACCACCGGAGGCAATCTTAACGTGTTACCTTCCCTCGAAGATGTAACTGGAATGGATTCAGTGGGTTATTTGATGTCATGGTTGTCAATTGTTTCTGAACGAGAAAATCAATTCTCCATTTATAATAAGATTCGTTGCTGTAAGATAATTATCATAAAGAGCTTACCTACATGAGATCAATTTCAGCAACCGTGAATAAGACATTCTCACAGGTAGGTAAATATACGTGGGAAAAAATCTGACATTCGCTTGCCTTATACTTAGGTATCTACCCTAATTAGAAAATGAAATGAAATGAATCTGTTTATTCTGTAAATAGGATATCGGACTAACTTTTACAAAGCTAAATGAGGTCGGCGTTTCCTATTTGTCCACTCTGAAGAAAGGCCGAAAAAAACTCAGAGGACGCAGACTTCTTTAAAGTCCAGACATACCTTGATCAGGCCATATGAGGACCATGTGGATAAGTGTCTGAAATGGTCTATTGAGGAAAAAATCCCACAGATTTGAGTGGACCTGCCCAGTCAGTACAAGCATTTGTCCGTAATCGTGGAGCTCAACTCAACTCAGAACTTAAGGAATGACACATGAAACCAACTGGGACAATAGTGAAAGATAAAATATAAGTTGCTTTCTGAACGTCATCGTAGAGTAGGTACGACCTAGTGTAGTGGTAGACCAGTGACTATCTTGCGTTAGGTTACAGAAGATGTTATCTTTCCAAGTTGATACCTATAATATGATGACATAATCGACCGGTCCCTGGCGGAGCGGTTGGAAATATTGACACATCAATTAACCTTTGTATCCTCCAATAGGAAGGTATTAATAGCAATATTGTTATAATGTTACCATCAACCTGTCACACACAAGTCCAAAAGATCCTGAATACAATTTGCCTTCAAATTTAGTTGGGCAAATGTTTGATGCTCGATATATCTTACTAAATTCTATGTCTGCCAGTGTAGTGGACAAGTTTAATTGGTTCCCGGCAGCGGACGATCAATCATAGCAGTGGCGGGTCATGTCGGCGCACCAAGAGCGGCCGCCATGATATGTGGACGCTCTCCAAGCCTATATTCCTCAACATTTTCACTAATAAATATTCCCAGCGCTTTGAGACCTCGGAAAATAAAAATAGAATCCACACACGACCACGCAATATTCATCGAAGACTTCACAAACACGGCCTTTGAACTACCTAACTAATTGTATAAATAGCTGTGTTTATAACAAGAGAAAACATTCGCAAAGAGGACTTCAAAGTATAATGTTATAAAAGAAAATATAAACGGAAACAACGTTAAATATATAAACATATTAAAGGCTTTTTGAAACGGTCACAGCTTTGTAAACAAAGGGAACATTCGCATAATGATATCGATATAAACACAAACAACCTATACAACAGTAAGTTCGTAATATTTTATTTACATTAATGTTAGATTCTACTAGTAATTTCCGAGAAAAACACTGTCTATAGAAAACTGAAATATGTTTTTTTTTCAAGTGGACATGAGTCCTGGAAATAAAAAGTGGCCCAGTTAGAGTTGGACTCGCACACGAAGGGTTCCGTACAACCTTTAAGTTTTAACTTTCTTTAATTTTTGTTATATCGGCTATAACAAAAAATAATAAAAACAGAGCGTCGTAACAGTTTTGTGAACATTTCAAGGGTCTACCTATAACGGTTCAAAAGATACAGCCCTGTGACAGACGGAAGAACGGACAGTGGAGCCTTAGTAATAGGGTATTGGCACTCTTTGGGTACGGAACCCTAAAAAGCAAAAGCAAATTCACCGTTCAAGTTTCTTTCGCCCAAAATAATTGAGATGTGAACAGTAACAAGTTTAAAGGTTATCAATTACGAAACAATAACAGTTAGTTAACAATACCTCTATTGTTGAAGATTACAACACCCGTTAATTATGCAAAAATCGTTCGTTAATTTTTATTGGAAGTCGTGTTAGGGTAAGAAAAAAGGGGGTTGAAATGTGAAGGAATAGGTATCCATAGCATTCGTCTGACAAACATGTGTTAGTTTGACTTGACCAGCCATTGTTTCGCACGGCTGCAAATCGTCATTGAGATATATGTGCTTCAACTAAATTAATTTTTTTTTTTTGTCTTAGCTAAACCATTGACAATGGTTCCCACTCATCGACAACTGCATCAAAATCCACTATGTAGTTTAGAAGAACCAAGCGGTCACACAGATATACAGACACGAAAAGCGATTTTCTTCTTTTACAATGGAGACTTTTAACTTCGCTACGATTTTATTTTAAGTATAGATAATATACAGCTTTACCTACATATTATAAATGAAATCGCTTTTCATTATATTAGATACTAGCTTCCGCCAGCGGCTTCGCCCGCATGATATCTTTAATAATTATAGACTATGTTACTCAGTGATAATGTAAATAAAAATAAAAAAAATGTGATAGTGCATTCTAGTGTTGAGTTGTATTCATTCCAAAAAAAAAAACAAATATTTTTTCTTTTATTAAATGTATATATATACATAGAAGTCCTTCTAATCCGTCTTTTATAAGTGATGCTTCACAAAGTGTTTACAAATGCCTGTCGCCATTACTGTCAATGTAGGTATGTAACTTATGATTAGGGTTAGTCCAATTTGTATTTTTGTTGGAAAATAAAATTCTAAAATGAAATGAATGTCTGCCGAACTTGTTGAACTTTGTCTGACTTTCTGCTGGAGGTCGAAAAGGACAATATGTGGAAGACGGAAGATTTGATAGATTTCTATATTCTACAGCCCATCAAAAGTCAAAGTCAGGGTTCTAAATCAGTATATTTTCTGACCTTAGATCTATTTTCATTTTTCTATCCGTGTCTGTGTGCTGCACAGTGTGTCTTATAACATAACTGATGGCATCTCGGTCTAAATATATGACAGCTACGATATTATCTCAAAACATAACATATTGCAATGTTAATTATATATTACAATCAATCTGCCTAGCCTTTTCCCAACTATATTTGGCTTGGCTTCCAGTCTAACCGGATGCAGCTGAATACCAGTATTTTACATGGAGCGACTGCCTATCTGACCTCCACAACCCAGTAACTGGGTGATGCGATATCGCTTGGTAAGATTGGTTGCCAGACTTTCGGGCTTCTGACGACCCGTAACGACTGTCAAAGATCAACGAATGACAACCGAGACCAACGGCTTAACGTGCTTTCCGAGGCACGGAGGAATCTCGATATGTAAAGATGGTCACCCTTCCACGGAAAAATTGATAATGAAGCGACACTGTAAATTAAATTCTAAGACTAATTTGCATAATCAGAACTTTCTAAGTTACCAAGTAGGTTTATATCATTAGAACTAAGGTCTTTTGTCTAAGTAAATTAATGTTAATTATGTAAAGTAACAAAATTCAACTTAATTTTTTTAGAAGATTGAACTTTTTAAAATCTTCTGTATATTGTGGAGATCATGGGAGATAAATACAGAGGTTGGCGCGTTGCACACAGACACATAATTCGTAAACTTAACAAACTTTGCTTGTGGTGTGCGCACTTTGTAATTTACGAGTTTAGTATTACGACATTGTCTCAAATTGCTTCGTAATTTGTAATCGCCTCAGTGGTCGCGGAGTATTCTTAGGAATGGCTAGGAATATTGAGGTTGTAAGTTTTGTTACTTCTAGTTTTCGAGATAAGACAAGTTAGTATTCTGATAGCGTTCTCATAGAATATCTTAAAACAGCTACAGGGCTGGATGAATTAGATAAATCGGTACAGAGAAGCTCGTTTCTTGTAGGAACTGTCACAAGTTCCTGCACCAGGACATTATTTAGGTACCTATAGTGAAACCGTCACCATCATGCTCTGAATAATAGTTAGGATTATGCTGTCCTGTTAGAAGAGTCATTCTATTCTTCTTGATTTGTAGAACTTGTTACCGATATTTCAAAAACCGAAATTTTGAATGCTACTCAGCAATATCACAATCATCATTCTATCTCTATACATCTATACAAGGTGACAGGGACTTCGACGCGCAACCTGTTACCATGGATTCAGTACATGATTCTGAACCCCTGTTGAAATTTTTCGTTGGATAGTAAAAAAATATTAGCTGTTCCATACATTTTGACCACGTAGGTATTGCACTTTTCTATGAAACAGCTGTTTTTTTATAATCGAAGAAATATTTCTACGTTAGAATCTAGGCCTAGGATCATGTGCTGAATTCTTGGTTACAGTTTGCGCGTCGATGTCCCTGCCAGTCTGTATATACCACTTCAGTTAACCTCCATGCGATATATCATAGTCAATTAATAAACATTCCATCCATTCTAACCGACTAATTAGCAGGTACAAACAATAGCAATTATCTCTAAAATGTATGACTCAAACAATTTACACGTTAAATAATATGACGTTGAAATAAATTTAACAAAAGTAGAATTGGGTAAAATTGTTTTCGTTTAGATAGGTACACGGTGTCGGGAACCGCGAAATGTTTCCATTATCCCAAGATAAACGAAATGGTACACGTTGACACATATAATCTAATACAAGACGAGTGTAAGATTACATATGTCGGCTAATAATTCCCTGCCCTTCCCGAACACAACTTGCTGAAACGTTACTCGAAAAATAAATAAAACAAATCATACTTTCGCGATACATTAAAATAATCTTTGGTGCGTGTTCCTAAGTGTATAAATACCTTGATTCTGATATTATCTTTGGCGAACGGCGACCAAATCCAGGTTTAGGTACCATCGATAGTTAAATTAAAGCATTTTTTTTTTTTTTAATTTCAACCGGCTCTTTATTCTAGCACCTGTCTCAGACCGTCCCGGGTTAGATTGTCGTTCAAAGTCCCGGGTTCGATTGCCCGGAGGCAAAATGTTCTGCTCAGTTTGGTTGATCGTAGGGCTGTTCTAAGTCCGCCTGGCTGGCTACCACCATCTTATCTAAGTATGTAGCCGTAACAACAATGTTAACAGCATTGTTGTGTTTCGGCAGTTAGAGGTAACATAGCGAGTTACTCTGTGGTGGCGGATTCCGGTTGAAGCTAGCTTCCACCTTCAGCCTGATCATCATTTACATTCAGATGAGTTGCAGGCCTAGCTTGCCCGTGTGGATAAAAAAAGACATATATGAACAGTTGGAGGTCAAAATGGTTCTAGCATTTTCTTTTTCCCATTGTTTGAATTGAAATTCGAATTTGACGAACAATAACACAATGAAAATAATTGCCCAACATGTATTGTAATAAAGGCCTCAAGGAAAATTAAACCAAAATACCATTTAAAATAAGGACCCTTATCATAAAACAACTTCGTTTAAAAATGTAACATAGGTAAAGGCTCCATAGGCATTTTAAAAAAAAAGTTGCGGCTGTATAAAAATATTTTTCATAAAACGTCGCGAAACTTGACACTTTACGCCTCCCTATATATACGGTGCCCGTAATTCTTGTGTGAGTGTGTGCGTGAAACTTACGTATGAGGAACAGCGACGTGCGACAACAACGCGGCGCGGTGCGGTGGAGGCGCGGGTTTACGACATATTGTCGCGAACACAACACAAATCTTCCCCAGGGCGTAGTGGCTCCCACCTCGGGCTCGCGCCTCGCAAACCGACCGGCTCCCCAGTATCATTCAGGCCCGTAAAGCTTTTAAAACATTCTTAATTTTATTGGAGTTCAGAAATTCTAAATCTGTAATTCTGCAGAGAACTGATTCTATGTACAACCTTCGAAGCCTTTTCACATTTTTTATTTTATTAATTTACTCAGATAGAGAACCATGCTCAAAAAAAAAAGAGTATTCCAAACTGTTGCTAGTTACCTACTAGTTTGTACAGTGCCGTGGTCAGCAACTTAGTTGTCAAAGTCCACAAAGTAGGATTTCCTGTTTCTAACCGTTGTTTTAAGTCTTTAAGTGGGTTAGTTTTAGCCAGTCTATTTTATCACAAATACTCCAAAATTAAATTGGAAATGGCACGTGACTGCGGCGGCACGGACGGCCATTCGGCCATACCTAGTGGTCTCTTCTACTAAATATTTACCGGTGAGGGGACCAACCGTGAGGATGCTAAAAGAGTTTCGACAGGGACATAGTTATGACACGAATAACTGATGTACGTCGTCCTCTCTCCTCATCACTTGATTAACATTCAGAGTTGCTCGCGACTCGCAGCTTGGCATTCTTGTAACAATACCCGAGCACAAAATAAAAGCTTTGCACGTTCACTCGCTGAAAGACGGACTTCCCCAACTTACGTCATTCCAGTTTCCCGTAGTTGGAGAACTTTATCGAAAACAAAACACTGGTACCTATTGTCAATTGTAAAGGCTCTCTCTCATACATACTTTAGAACCATTTTTACCAGTGAAACAAGTTATTTATAAGATTTTAGAACGAAGTTGGAGTAAAATCAGGTTTATTGCACGGAAGCCACGTTCTTGTGGACTCGTAGTGTCGGAGACGCATCAAGTTGTTTCAAGACACTAAGTTATCTTGCATTCTGAAGGAAAATACGAGGCGGAAAACGGAATGTCGGTCGGCTACACATACGTAAGAAAAAATGCTTTCTTTTTTAATAAAACCCCTAGGGTGAAAATACAAGAACGTGTTTAAAGTGAGCCACAAGAATGACGAGATTCCCTAACGCTCGTTAATTTTAGTTAGGTATTTAATTTGTACTGTACATTTTACCCCAAGCATTTAACCTATGACGTAGAATCATAAAATTCGTTATTGCCTATTCCCTTCCCTTTATTGTTCGCGCGTTTAGAGTTGCCATTGTCACCCGAAAGCTTATTAGCCGCCATTACTTTCCTCTGTCGGCGCATTTATATTTTAATTAAAGGACATTCTCCAAAAAAATGAGGAATAAAATATATATATTAACAGTTTAGTTTATAAAATATTTGAATGGTACGAATAACACAAACTTATTTTCATTTTATTGAAAAAAAGTACTTGGTTATTTATATTTTACATAGGTAAATGCAATCACGTCAAAGTATTGACAAAATGAAAGACAAATAGTTTCTAAGAGGTCTAGAGAAGCCTATAACAGGCATATGACAGGAATTGCCAGGAATTGTAAGAAACTTCTAAACTCTTAAATACTAAGATATTGAAATATAATACAACTTTCAGACCATAATCAGAAACATGATATTTTACTTCAATTAAAATTCATTGAATTCACTAAGAGTTGGAACTGCACCTCTTGAATGCCTTGTTTTTGACCTGCATTTCATTACTATAATCTATAGCCAAGTTATTGGTATATTTTTCTTAATAAACTCTGTTGATGCAATTAAAAACATCTACTAAGTTATTAAGCTTGTAGGTACTCCTCAAGCTTGATGAAAAAGTTTTCGAGAAATGTGTTGGCAACAAAAACAGACCCTAAAATCTCACCATCAAGAGATTTTTCGTATCTTTTTATTACGGAACCCTATACCTACAAATACAACAGTCGTTTAGAAGGCACCTATCTGAAATAAAAATGCAAATTAGAGTAAGACGAATTGGGTTAGCTAAGACTTTTTATACTTCTTTTTTCCTTGTAAATTAAAATAATGTGAGGTATACAGAGATACACCTACACGTCGGGAACACAATGGCTGTTCTTGTTGTAATATTTAGTGCTAGACCGGCTACAATTCCCCGAAGTCTGGCTTAATCTGCTAGGTTCTTGATATCTCGCACATGTTCTTTGTTGCATGCTGCGATATAAATTCTCCTATGTTTATTTAAACAGTTTCTACTGATAGGTTTATAATATATTTACTTTTAACAGATGTCCTTATAACTTCATAATATAGGAAAGTTTTAATTTTAATAAGTTGGAGGATAGATAAAAGATTGTGTTCCTTTATATTTCATTTCATGTAATTTTATTTATTCATAAACAATTTACATTGTGTTACAAATAAAAAAACAAAATACAACTATAAAAATAATTAATATTAAAATAAACTGAAATTGTTTAAAGTCATATGACTTGCCATGTGCCCGAAGGGATATCCCATCGACAAAAACGTCGAACTTTCATACAAACTTTCATCCCCTACTTTACCCCCCGGGATGAAATTTCAATTTTTGAAAATTTTCTTCCTTTCTTACTGCTCACTTTCGATAAGTGAATTAATGAATGAATTTAAGATTTTTATGAAGTAGAAAATAATAATACTTAAATTTAATTAACTTTCACAGCAAAATCGATTTAACACTAATGATAGAGAATGTATGCCCGGGCATCTAAGAACGTAGTGATCCTTTGGATAGAAGCACCACATTTGGCAGGTCCAGTTCATGATGTTTTATTATTTACTCAGATGTTTAAACACACTCAAAAGAAAATAAAGTCCATTTCCTAAAGCTACGGTTTCCTGGAGGAGCGCTGGCCGCCACATAGCGTCAGAAATCTACCTGAGAATGGCGTCACAGAAACTTTATTTCTGAAAGTAAGTTGGTGTGTTTTCCTGGAGAGCGTTTCTGACAGTGTAAAGTCAAGCCCCGCTGCCATCATCTCCATGACAGCCGTCACTGCGGCCGTTATGTGGTGGCCACAGTAACTGGGACAGGTCATGACAACAAAACTCATATGAAACTCTATAGATTCGTTTTTTTTTCTTATCTAATTGTTTAAGTACCGTACCGTGTAACGATATTTGGCACAAGAAAAAGCAATTTATCTTTCTTTATTTAATCTAATCATAGTAAAAAGACACAAATGTATCTTTTGTTATAAGTGCCCGTAAACGTGACTTCTACTTCCGCATAACGTACAGGATAGAAATTCAAGAGCTTTTTTGTCAACATCGTCTACACTAAAAAAGCTAATACTTTAGAATTCTTTAGTTAAATTGCGCAAATACATACCTATTCGGGATAGAAATACTTAAATAGTTAGCATACACAATAGGTGTGGAAACAAAAGGAGTGCTTGCACACATACCTACTCTGAGCACTAAGTTGGAGCGCGCTTTCAAAAGTAGAAATTCTTATTGTGTATTTGAAGACTAGAGTCGTCAAAGTTAAGGAAAAATAAAACTCATTTAACGAACACTAGAGCTGCTTACTGGGTTCAAACGGGCGTCTTTAGCACATATAAGTTTATTACACACACATATATTTACGCTTTCAGAATTAGAGGAAAGCGTTAGAGCGCTTGTTTTAATTAGCAGCCGCTCTCCGCTCTCAAGTGTGTGCATAGCACAACTTTGTACATAAGTGTATGGAACGTTTCAATTACTTGCATGTTATGGTTGACCACTATTATTGTGTATTCGGCGCCTAAAATTTGGTGTAGAAGCTTCCATCGTCGGATGTTAGCCTTATAGCTTGCTCTGCATAGTGCAGAGGCAAACCATTCATATAACCTTTGGCAAAAGCGGTTTATAACATTACTTTCAATAGAAACCTAGAGTTATTTTCGCTAATTTCCTGTGAAACCTAAACTGTTTAACAGAAATATGTACATAGTAAGAAATAGTAATGTTCTGAACAAAGCTCTTAGTAATGTAAATAACGCTTTTAATCGTATGCGTAAAGTTGTGTATCTACACGTACTTACGTCGTGTATCTGAATCCTCTGAGGTGGAATTTTAACCCTTATCAGATGAAAACTTGTGAATTACGTTTACATAATTTATTGCATATTTTGTCAATACATCGTTGATAATTTTTTAAACCAAGATTTCCAATACGTATTATTTATTTTGAGCATAAACCACCTACTGATATATCTACAAATACGTACGGTACGGTACAATACAATAAATTCATCGGAGAATAAATATGTGTGTTTTGTGTTCAGCTATTAATGAATAAAGCACAGCATTTAATTAAGGCAACTGAAATCAAATTATGTCATGAATGTGATAGTTATACGTAGGTACCTTCGTGTGTCGACATTATGTAGGTAGTTCAACCGCACATTTTAAGCGCGTTCACATCAATTTCAATGAATTAGGTGTATTTCGGATGTGCACAGTATGTAATGATACTGAATTGTAAAGTGAATAGTGTTACAAATCCTTACTAATATTATAAATGCGAAAGTAACTCTGTCTGTCTGTCTGTCGCGCTTTCACGCCAAAACTACTGAACCGATTTAAATGACATTTGGTACACAAATAGTCTAGAGCCTGAGAAAGGACATAGGCTACTTTTTACCGACACACCACGCGGGCGAAACCGCGGGTGGAAGCTAAGTAAGTAATTTAATGCAAACATCAACTTTGTAGTTTGCGGAGAGCATTGCCGTTTGCGTGTTTTGGTTGAATTGCCTAGTTCAGGCAAAAAAGTATATCAACCAGATTTTCTTAACTGTGGGTTATGGCTGGATTTGGACTGATCTAGTGCGATAGAACACTCTTAATTAGTGCTACACCAGCAATATAATAAGAGATGTTAGGTATACCGCCATCAGCACACTGTGGGCGTAAGCAATTAATATACCTCCGATGCCTCTCCCTGGGATCAAAGGCGAAACAGTTAGGTATAATAATAACATGAAATGTATACTATAAACACAGAACCATTCAGTGAAACGTTTATATGTTGCAGCATTTCCTTTGACCACAAAAAACAAACGAGAGCGACAATTTAACCTTTGTCTACGGAATATATGAAGCTCATAGTAAAATGGCTATAAAAAATTCGCATAGATCATCCACGAGTGACCGCTCACATCCCCCTACGCGTCCGGCAAGTGAAGGCTTTACAAATCCCATTACCATCGTAACCGCATACCAAATGCAACGGGAGTACCTATCGGCATATGTTGTACCAATGGCATTAATTAGGATTGTAATTGAAAAGGCTGCATGTTTTACTATGATTTTGTTTAAGCAATTAATTTCGAATGAGTTAATTTTACATGTAATGTACCACTGTACATTACTCACCCGTAGGTAGATAATTATTAACTTGGTACTAATTATGTGTTGGAATGCTATCCTAAACTTGAACCTTATTGATTTTGTGAGCCTCCGAATACGAATGTAATATAAAGTTCTGGCATTCAACTAGATTAAATTCAAAGTTAAAAAAGCTCCACGATTTCGATCTCATACGGTATGGCTAAGGCAATAACTGAAATATAAAATGTACTAGTTTTTGTATTCGAAAGGAGATGTAGAATTGAAAGTAGGTATGCTTCGACGGATTGTGAGGATTATCTTCACAAAGCTGTGTCCGATAGCCTGAAATATTAAACTTTCAACAGTTTAGAACCATCTCTTAACGACATAAATAGGCAATGGTAACTGGCCTACTAGGATCTATATGAAAATAAAATATTTAGGTATCAATCCGGGCCCAGCAATAAAAGAAGCCATGCCGTTTCTATTCACAACTACATCCAGGTTAAATTATACCGGCGGCGGCGGCGCTATAAAGGTTAGCCTGTGGATTTTCGCAATTATGGAAGAGGGAATTTTTTACTGTCCTGCGTAATGAGAGAAGTGCAAAAACTCTAACGCCGTTTTTGTGCTACACATCTATTAAAATGAGAGTACTAATAGTGAATGCTCCTCCTGGGGCTCAGTACACGATTAATGTGTGTCGCCCACATGTTAATCTCTGCAAGCAGACCAAATAAATGTTCTGTAAAATGTTTGCCCCCGACGGAATACAACACCTGATAAATGATAGCTACAGGCGTTTTATGAATATGTGAAACGATAAAATGTTGCCAACGTCACTCGCCGAGACATGCTTTGCTGAAAATACGAATCTACTACACCATCTGCAAATCTAGTACTGTATACAATTGGACCCTAATACATTTTAAATAGCGGCACTTACACTCTACATATTTCAGGATTTCAAAACGAAACAACCGCATTCCGCTCGCACATGAATAATATTCCGCAACCCAAACCTATTCGCTGAACTCTACTTTTATCATTTTGAATTTTACGACTCACTAAACACCTACCATACTGTTGCGGAAGTGAAAGAAAGCACGTGTAGTTTGCCAGTTCACTTCCCACGCATGTTGTAAAGGTCAATTAAAGTAAATAGGTCGCCGTGGCATTCATAGGTAATGAGCCAAACTTATCACTATACACGTGACACTATGAGCACGGCTTCATTAGCTATTTATCCATCACTTGTTGGTTTATATTATACTCCAACTTGCATTAAAAAGGCTCGGCCTAAAGAAGTTCTTTTCACTTTTTATGTGTTCGCACTTTGCAGTGCGTCAGAAACAAGCATCCCAGACGCTTATAAAAAAGACAAGAAGAAGTTCACACTGACAAAAAGTTTTCAAGCCCCTAATGTCGACGTACAAAGACATATTTAATGAACGTGAGAATTTTAATTAAATCACAGACAACACGGCCGTCATTAGGGACATGTTTACTCAAGACATTAGATTCCTGCGTTAATGACAATTTACTCTAATAGATGCTTGGGATAAACAAAGTAGTAAAATTACACAATGTTTGTTGAAGGGATTCGCTTAAATAACAGAGTATAATACGCGTAAAATTGCAAAATTGTTACTGAAGGGACTTTGCTTACGGATAATATATTTTACGGCAGGTAATTTACTCTGATTCTAAGTTAACGTTGCTAAATGCCCTGTGAATAACAGATACACGTGGTTACTCTGTTTATACTATTATTGTTAAGGTTGATGCGCTAGGGTAGCCCGCGAAATTCAAATTTTCTTACGTTTTTTGCAATTTGCAGGTCAGTAATATTTAGATCAACATACAATCTTATACTGACCTGCAAATTGCAAAAAAACGTAAGAAAATTTGAATTTCGCGGGCTACCCTAGCGCATCCCCCTTAATAACATTCTTTAAAGATCATGATAAAAAATTCACGCGATCGTGTCAGTATTTTTCTGTGAAAATAAGCCAACATAAAAATAGCGCAAGGAATTTCATAGATAACAACTGTACAATGTACAACATTTTCAGCGAGAATATTGTGCTAGACGTTTTAAATTTGTTCATTCAAGAAATTAAATGAAACATTGAGAAATCAGATGGCTGTCTAGTCTACTCTTTGTTATAACGTGAAAATTAATACCAAGCATATTTCACGACAATTTCAGACGTACAAAGAACTTTAAGTTCAATGTATCGTAAGCACTTAATAGTTATTGTTTTCGTCTTTTGTATTTTAGATGAAAAGATTTTGTAATAATAATTTAATGTATAATAATTTTTTACTTTCAATAAAAAGACAATTCAGATTCTATAGAAAAACCCAAGCCCAGCGCAACGATTTATATATCAGATTAATAGGATAAGAAGAGTATTTTACTGATACACAGCGTATTTTATTTTGTAACGAGGACAGTTTCCCACGGATTTACCCATACTGTCCCAGTTAAAAAAAAAAACCACTGTATCATAGTATAGTAGATAGTAAGTATTTATCCAATCGACTAACAGACAGTATAGATAAGCATCCACCAATTAATAAAACTTTAAGTCATGATCAGGTGATTATTATCTTTTTGGTATAACTTAATATTGTAGTTATTTCGCCTATAATATTGTCCGTCACTGTCAGCGATTATTTAATGAAAAGCAGCTCTTTGACAGGTTCACTGCTGCCCTATGCTGGTTGGACGGAGAGAAGGCTATACCCACTGTTTATATTTGTGCTCTAAAGTCGGGCCACAAGATTAGGCTCTCTACACAGACCAATCTTCATACAAATGTGCCACAATAGGTACCTATACTCATATACTGTACGGGTACGTGCATCGGTGCATCTACTCGCAAAACCATATTTCCCTTCGAGAAAACTGGTGATACGTAGATACACTTCCCCTCTGCCAGAAGCTTGGCCGGATTTTGTACACAGCCTCAAGGGATCTCCACGACTTAATAAAATAAAAGGTTGCTTATATACTTTATAAATATATTAGAGCCTTGCCAGGCTTGATGTTGCCGCATGTGAAATTCCATTAGGATCCATTACTTTCGCGGCGGCGAGCTTGAACAATAAACAGACAGGCTATCGGCTTTCTGTGTTAGATGGCATAGCATCACATCACGTCAATAACAATATTAAATTCGTACATGTTCTTTGCCAACTTTGCCCTATACATAAGGGGCTATAAAAGTCCTGGTTACCGATCTTTAATAACTAGGTAACTATTATTTTACAGTAGATACCTGTCCTTTGACCTCCTTTGTTCTCGTGTCCTTGAAACGTTTACTTCCTCACGCAATAATTCCAATAAAACACAAAACTAAACTTTGTATTCCAAAGAATAAATTAATTTTCCGAAATATTTTAAATTCTAGTGAGCGCGTCGTTCGCAACCTTGAAAGACTTTAACGGCTTGACTCCGAAACCTTTTTAAAAGGTTAATAAATAAATTCCGCCCTTTATATTTCTTAAAGGTCTGTACCGCCTGACTTAACAGTAAAAATTAGGACATTAGATGTTTATGAGAACATTTTCTAAGAAAGTAGTGTGTACCTAAATCACTAGCTGAATAAAAATAGTTCTTTCAATACGCTTGCGGTGAGGTGGTTTCTTAAACAGTATTAAAGAGTATAGAAGCCTCTCCTGTTTAGCCTACTTACTTTCAATACCGTCGCCACTTTTTATTTCAGTTCATCATAAAATCGTCGCAGCCTACGTTCTAATTAAGGCGAAGCAAAAACTAAAGTGAATTAAATTCCCGGCTACGCTGCTACGTGAAGAATGAAATGACTAAGGCCAAAAATAAAGCTAACAATTCAAGGCAATGAGTAGCGACAAGTCCAAGAAGGCGGCGAAAGGGCGGACGACGCATAAGTCACTGTCACAACCCGCAGCCACCGACACTTTTTTGTTCTCCAACGCGGTTTGTGCTAGCAACAATGATTAAATATGTGAACTCAGGAAGGTGCTAAAACTCACTCTGAGTCGTAATGACCAGTGGCTAGCCCGAAGACGCAGAGTTTAGAAGTAAAGTATGCAGCGCTAACTTTAACCCTATTTCTCGTTGAACTTCCACTAGCAATTACTTTTGAATTTGCTTATTTATTCGACGCTAATATACCTGCTTAGGAGTAGGTAACACTTTATTATCCTTTGACAATCGCAAAACTTATCTGGAGAAAACACTACGAAACAGTAGGCGTTTTGGGGGCTTCCTGTAGTGACTTAAATCTTCGGAAATTCTGAATGTCAGCTAACTGGAATTACACAATTTTGATTTGATTTTAGATTGAAACGTTGTTGATTGCTAGATTGTTCTATTATATACATTTTTTTATCAACCTTTTTTATTGCTAAATGGGCCTTTTTTTTTTTTTTGCTCTTGACCTCCCTCTCGAATCTCGCCTGACCTTTCTACGAACATGATCATCAATTTGTTATTTGCTACGTTATTTTTAACTGATAACAATATCTTTTGTCAATGCCATTCCACATGGAACAAATTCGCTTATAGTCCGACAACCGATTGCAACAGGAAAAATAACGACAATAAATATCATAAAACCTTTTTCATAACTTTCAAGATAGCAATAAATGTTAAACCTTCCGCATGCGTTAAACACCTTACCTTGGCACAAAACATTCAGGAATTATGTGCGGACGACAACGGTCATCGTAATTTATTGTTCCGCTAGATCCTTATACAAAAACGGGTTTTGGCACTTGAGCCAAAATAACGCATTTAACGTTTATTCCGTTAGTCTCTCCTTTATTCCGCATAATAAAAGAAAAGAATACCTGCAATGCGTGATGCATTACTTACATTCTTATTCACCCCACCGAATTATTACTTCTAAATCAACCGAAGATGGTGTTATTTGCAGATGACACATCATTGATTTTTAAAATAAATCGACGTTCACAAAATCTTGACGACGTGAATAGCTCTATTCTTCAGGTACAAGATTGGTTTACGGTAAATAATTTGGTACTAAATGAAAAAAAAACCAAATGCATTCGATTTAAATTACCTAATGTTAGAAGTAGCGAATGTGACATCATATTGAATGGAGAAAAACTGGAGTTTATTAATCAAACAGTTTTCTTGGGAATCACGCTAGACGAGAAATTACAATGGGGACCTCATATAAAATCTCTTGCGGGGCGGTTAAGCTCGGCCGCTTATGCTGTTAGAAAGATAAGACAGTTAACAGATGTAGAAACCGCGCGTTTGGTCTATTTCAGTTACTTCCACAGCATTATGTCGTATGGCATTTTACTGTGGGGTCGGGCTGCTGATATTGAATCCATTTTTATTTTGCAAAAAAGAGCTGTCAGAGCCATTTATAATCTTTGTCACCGCGAATCTCTCAGGGAACTATTTAAAAAGATTAATATCATGACGGTACCTTGCCAATTCATTTATGAGAATATTATGTATGTAAGAAAAAACTTAAATCTTTTTAATAAAATAAGTGATAGGCATAATTTTAATACTAGAAATAAAGATAAAATAGATCAACCATTTTTCAGATTAGCTAAAGTACAAACATCTTTTATGGGGTACTGCGTTAAATGCTATAACAAAATACCTTGTGATATATTGCAATTAAATGAAAGAAAATTTAAAACTCATATAAAAAGTACACTTTGTAAACAAGCTTATTACAAATTAGAGGATTATATCCAAGATAAGAATGCTTGGAAACATGCTGGTCTTGCTCCATAGGACGATTTAGTGTCTGGACAAAATCAAACTGATAGCTAATTTAGTTTTTTTTTTATTTATTATTTGTATGTCATAGACTTTTACACTCTGTCATTACTTAAACTCACGCACTGACTTATTAGTACTACTTGTAACAATGTTAGGACTATTGTAATATCGTATACTTTTACAATCTTTGTAAATATGTGAGCACCATGTATCTGGTAATTAATTTATTCATTATTGCTCCATTTATAATTCTTTTTACCTTTCGTAGTACAGTAATCTTATTGCAGGTGCATCGTCTTCACATATAATTATATAATTAATGTATACAAAATATTGTAAAACATTTTTAAAAGAGTAACGATGGAGTTTCTTGCCCATTCTTCTCCATACGAAAACTACCTTTTGGAAGGGGCAACTAGAATCAATTCTATTTCTTTGTTTGACGTTCAAAAGTGCCATATATGTGCCTATTTGAAATAAATTATTTGACTTTGACTTTGACTTTGAATAAGATATATGAACTTGCGTCCAAGTTCCTAGTCCCGCAGACGACGAGATAAAACATTAATCCTTTCTATTTTAAATAGTTTTCTTTATATAAAATAATTGCTCTGAAATATGAAGCCGAGAGTCTTAAATAAACATAACTTAATGAGGTACATTAATAAGGTAGGGTTGTAGGTCCCCGCAATCCGGATTCTCGGAGAGAACTTAAGTAGAGATTGTCCGGTTTAATAAATTGATGCGCACGCCGAAAGGAAAATGGCCAGTTTTGTCGCTTTACCACAGATATTATAATACTACGTACAGATACCCAATCCCATACAAAGAAATGACACCACCCTAAGTCTGGCTATTGAGCTGGCTATTTTTCTTCCCCATTTTTTTAACAGATGTCAGCATCATCGACTCACTAATTGCCAGAGACCGTAGTTTTAAAACGCCATCTAGGAGTCTTGCCTAGGTACAAGGCAAGACTCCTAGATTTTTTGTTCCTTTTTTTACGTTTTTTTCTTCCTAGGTGTTCAATTCTTATATTTCTACGTAAAGTACTAGATTTAAAAAAAATGTTGTTTGATTTTCCTTAATGAAACGACTAAACTTTTCAAGTTTAAAGTGACCTGTCATCACTTTAGTAAAACGCCATCTATTGCAAAGAGCTCTCAACCAAATGATTAACAGATAGCTACTTTATCATTCTAAGGATTCGAATTGAAGTAAAAGGCTTAATTTAAGTTTTTTGTTGAAAATAAGAGATTTATGAGTGTAAATACATTGAATCAGCATTAAACAAAGATGTTTTGATTTTTACTAAGCAAAAATTTGCCGTATAACGCTTTTTAGTAATTGTTAATTTCATAATTGTTACATTATGCTGCCATCTATGATTTTTTTTCAAGACTAATTATAATTTGTTCGAGTTGGGACCCCATGGCTTTAATAAGCGTCATTCAGTCGATGAAGCTGATAAATAATTAAAAATCCATAATTATATTTCTCGTGTTTAGCGGCCAAATAAATTAATATGAAAACTCATATCTGTCGTGGTATAACATTTAAAAATGGAACAAACTTTTTACTTCAACACATGGCAACCAAAGAGGTAACACTCGATGATTTTTTGGCCTACAAATTAATGTAAATAAAAAACAAATACATATTGTCGCGTGAAAAATTCTAGTTTTTAGAGTTCCGTAGTCAGCAAGGGACCCTTATACAGGTTGTCAGGGTAAACACCGTTGTCACTCAAACCATGGGTAGTTGACTTAAAAAACAAATGATCGAGTAACAGCAAAAAAAACGTTATTTTCATTAAAAGATTTTAAAAAGTTTCTATCCGACACCGTGCTCGTTGCGGAAACAGCTGACTAACTGAGGGAAGGGTCGCGCTCGCGGCCGGTCAGGTCACGTTCCGCACCCCCCGCCCTTGTTGAGACGCAAGTTCGTTGCCCTAGCGCATAGGACAACGAACTTGCGTCTTTTGTGGTAAAATGTAGGTATAAAAAAATTAATGAAAATAATGTAATTTTCCATTGATTTTACGTTCTATAAATCACACCAAACTACTGGTTTCAAGAATAACGGTAAGCCCAAGGGTAAACCCTAACACCCTGTAGTTTCGCCATGTCCGTCTGTCCGCGGCAATGACTATTCTCTTTGGTCCGCGGCATAGCTTAGAGACTCTATTAGTACTAGAAAGCTGTAATTTGACATGGGTATAAATATTAATCACGCCGGCAAAGTGGTAAAATAAAATCATGAAAGAATATTTTGATCCCTCCTTTGTGGTCCGAGGTCCGACACGAACTTGACCGGTTTTTATTCGTCATTGATTCTGGAAATTATAATTAATCTACTCAGTTTGAATTTCCGCGCATTATTTGAGAAAAGTAGGTACTATAACCTCTAGGTATAGTACCTACTTTTCTCAAATAATGCGCGGAATAAAAAATAAATAAGGCTTCTAAGCCTAGGACGCAACCCGGATTGATGGACGATCGTGAACCTAAAGTCCATCAATGCCCTAGTTGCAGGCCGCGACAGTAATGTGAGTACTGTTATTAGTTCCCACATAACAACCAGTTATTAGTAGTATCTACCTTTAATTAAGTTAATTGGTCTCTTACATAATCGGTAATAATTTAGTCAGATATGAATCTATTACTCGATTGACTGCCTGAAAAGAGGCCCCATTCAAATGTCGATAGCGGTATTTTTTCACTCAGATATATCGAATAAAAATTTACGGAACTGTGTGCGAGCATTCACAGCGGCGAAGAAACAATTGGTTCTTGAGGAAGAATTGAATGGAATCCGGAAATACAGAAATAAGAAAATTAAAGAGGTATCAGGATTTAACACTTTCGACTCCACCGATTTTTCATAGTTCATACGCCATGCCGCCATACAAATTTATAACCAAAGAAATGGTTAGAAATGGTGGAAATTGTTGAAGTACGGATCTTCTGAACCTCATATCTTTTTGAAATTAAAAATGATTGAATTTCAAACCAACGCGTATATGAATAAATATATTTTTACAGTTTATAATGCTGAAATCTCAAAGAAACACCGACATTTGACATGAGTCCGCGAGGGCTCCTGGTTTCCCATATGCGACTTGAATACACCCGCCAGGAGGGCTCCCGGCACTGAAGTTAGTTAGTGGTCAGAGCCCTGTCGATCAGTTGTAGTGCTACTTCAATCTGCCTAGCCTTTTCCCAACTATGTTGGGGTAAGCTTCCAGTCTAACCGGATGCAGCTGATACCAGTATTTTACATGGAGCGACTGCCTATCTAAGACTGGTTGTCAGACTTTCGGGCTTCTGACGACCCGTAACGACTGCCAAAGATCCACGAATGACAGCCGGGACCAACGGCAAACGTGCATTCCGAAGCACGGAGGAGTCTCGGTATGTAAAGATGGTCACCCATCCACGGACCAACCCCGGCAAGCATAGCTTACCCGATGGATCGACCCGCACGGCTGTTATTACTTAGCCACGAGCTCCTTATTTGTAGTGCTACTTACAGACAATTTATTCCATTTCGCGCCGTTATTGAAATATGTTTTACGTTCATATCTGTGCGTGGAAGAACATTTCAAGGCTTTACCGGTTTTCAATTTATATTCAGGCGTAAATTGTCTGCTAAGTCTTCTCAAAAGAGATTCGAGATAAGTGGAAGCAATACAAATGATCGAAACCAAATCCAAATCCTGCAGAAACGGGTTCTTTTTAGGGTTCCGTACCCAAAGGGTAAAACGAGCCCCTATTACTAAGGCTCCGCTGTCTGTCTGTCCGTCTGTCACCAGGCTGAACCTCATGAACCGTGATAGTTAGTCAGTTGAAATTTTCACAGATGATGTATTTCTGTTGCTGCTATAACAACAAAAACAAAAAAACAGAATAAAATAAATATTTAAGGGGGGCTCCCATACAACAAACTTGATTTTTTTGCTCGTTTTTGCTCGATATTGATAACGGCAATAGGTAGACGCTTGAAATACCTATTCACAGAATATTTAGTTACATAATCACTTTAAAAATAATAATTAAATTAAAATAAAACAAATATTTAATCCCATACAACAAACTTGATTTTTTAGCCGCTTTTATAGATAATGGTACGAAAAATCTTTGTTAAATTGTAGTAATTTATATTGTCTGTGCCGTTCACGTAAATACCTAAACCTAGCCGTTGATCAGAAATTCCAACTACTTACGTTGTATCAACCTAACTCAAATCTGTGCTGATTTCCTTCATCTATTCATATTTGAAAATATCAACAAAAGACGATCTACCGTTTACGCCTGCCAATCACAAAGAAAATATTATAACGTAAGCCTCGAGGTACATATTTATTCCTTTCTTCATTATGTTTCTTATCATAGGGAAGTAAATGAAAAATAAGCCAGAAGAGGCTTATCCCCTTTGGGTATAATATTATCTTTCGATCGATCAATTGATGGAGTCACTAATCGTTGTAGATGTTTGCCTCCTATTCATCAATTCTTTGTTATTTTGATATTAATGTAGGTCTTTAAATCTTGCTTAAAGTATTTTTTTTAATAGAAATACTTTCTTTATTTATTTTTAGGAAAATTTTAATATTTTTCCTGAAACACGAGAAGTTATTCACAACGGTTTGAAAACCCCACAGATTTACTGTGAAGTTAATAACTATAAATGTTTATTATTTTATGGATTTTTAGCTATTTAATATAAATATTACTAAAGAAAGTAGTAAATAATGTCAATAAAATATTATGGAAGCTCTAAAAAGTAAAATACTACTTCTATTCTAAAAAATAAATAAATAATCGTATCACATCCACAAAATGAACTTCAAGCAGGAACAAACAGATCCATCGGAAAGAAACATCGCATCCATTAGGTACCAAAAGTTGACAAATAACAGTCATAGAGATACGAAAAGTTCGATTCCACGGGGAATACAATTTCTATTAAAGAAAGTGCAGGCTTCCGAGCTACGCCAAACATACACAGAGGTAATTCAACATAACAAAGTTCACCTGTCTTAATGTTAATATTAATCACTTGGGCTGTCACTGTTAAGTAGCAATAATCATGCAATCACGCGCGTGTGAACATTACGCGTACGCGGTCTCAGCTGAAGCCGACGGGAGCAAGCCGACGACTGGGTCGTAGCACGCGCCGTAGCCGCGGGAAGCCAACTGTCGTAGCGACGTGCTACGGACTACGCGCTGCATTCCTCTACAGTTCGCGCAGTCGCAACTCTTGCAACCATTGCTTCGTCTGCTTTTCATTTGAGAAAATATTAAGATAAAAATTAGGTGACTGCAATAATTAACGATTTGAGACAAATAATTTGTGAACTTTTTAGAAATACAATGAAAATATTTTTCAGTGCTTTTGTGAGTAAGGAGAAGTTTGTTAGATAAATGAAAAGGTTTCAAGAGAACTGAGAGGGAAAAAAATACGATAGGAGGTATCTACATATATACGTACCTACGTTATTTCTGTTCGTTTCAAGAAAAAAAAAAAAACTTGTTTTCGCTTGTATATACACTTTGGGTACCTAAGATAAGCTTCATACCTGAATATGTAGGTTAGGGAAGCAACAGTATTCGATGAGGTTTTTAATTTTTGAAGTGTCCGACAAATTGTGTTAGGTTAAAAAAATAGCGGTTAGAAAAGAAGTTAGTTATTACAAACAGACGACAGTGCCGTAGAGTGAGCCCGTGCTTGACGTAAAGCTAAATGATAAGTGCACAAGAAACACCGACATTTCACCAGTTATATACCTATGTGTAAAACCTCATGCAAGCATGTTAGGTACATACATACTTAAACTCACACTCAGCTGCTACGATTACCATCAATGGCACAAAATTGGACCCCGCGGGTAGCAAAAGGTTGTAACTGAAATGTTTAAAATTAAAAATAACCTCATGATAAATCCAAAAAATACTTTGACCGAGCTCGGAATCAAATACAGGACCAGCTCAGTAGTCGCACTTGCGACCAAGGCTAGACTAGCGAGAGAATGAATTCCAATTAACAATGATTAATTAAATTATTAATTTTGTGGCTCTATTAATTCTTTAATGAGTTGGACACCTATCTATTAATAGTTACTAGAGGAATCTCGTAAGCACATTTATGAACTACTAGCTGCGCCCCGCGGTTTCACCCGCGTAAGTCTCGATCCCGTGGGAATATCGCGATAAAAAGTATCCTAATGTGTTAATCCAGGTTATAAACTATCTGTTTGCCAAATTTCATCCAAATCCATTCAGTAGTTTTTACGTGAAAGAGTAACAAACATCCATCCATCTATCCATACTTACAAACTTTCGCGTTTATAATATTAGTTAGATTAGAAGTTAGATAGAAGTTTGATTGGGTAACGGGAAGACCAGAGATGTTTCTCAATAACCTTTACAATGTTATAATAAAGGTGATACAAAGTTCCCTTTTATGCAAAAAAAGGGGGATGGGGGATTTAATTGGGGGGGCTGTATTGAGCAGAAAATATACCAATTTGTAATGAAAACAAATACGGGTTTTCCGCTTCGTTTTTTATGACTTTCTGTGGGGGTGTCGTCTTTACCTGGCCTATCACAATATTTAACTTACATTATCTTGACCTTTCCGATTTTTTTCTATCTTGACATTTAAAACGTTATGCATAATTATAAATTGGTGGGCGTTAGTATAAACCTATGGATTGTTCATATCAAGCATAATTTCTGTGTGATTTTATGACAAAACACAATATAAGTAATATAATTTAAAAAACAACGTTACCCACCCGTGGCCTACTATGCAAGTATTAAGGTCATTTTTTTTTTCGGCAACACTGACCGCAAAAACAGCTTATGCGCTACTCAAAGACCGGACAAGTTTGTCGAGCCCGGCTTGCCACTGCCAGATATTGTTATATAGGACCCACAGCTAAGACTAAGCCAACCCTTTCAGAGAGTGTCGTATCAAGCCATACAGAGGATTAACAGCTAGGCGGGCGTAATTGCTTGATATTCGAGAGTGGATCGTCATCAAGAAGATCTGTTCCGATTGGATCGGAACAAACGTTTTAGGAGGATGATTAGCACTAGGAAATAAGAAACAACAAGAAGAATATAAATTGCAACAGTAAAATAATAACACTTAGGTATATCTGAAGTCCTAACAACATCCTTCAAGTGTTTCCCGATTTACCTGTAGATGGAAGTAAATGTTAGATGAAATTCAATTAAATGAAATTCAGTTCTTGGTTTTAAGGAAGGACCCATGAGATAAGGAGGCTAATATTGTGTTTATGTAATAACATAATATTAGCCTTGTGTTATCAAGGCTATTATAGGAAAAAAGCAACGAAAGAAAAGCTGCAAGATATAGGTAACATCTTCATTTTTTGTGCTCGGTAGGTATATTAAATAACATAATTAGGTACATATATATCTATACCTATCTATATCCAGGGCCGGATTTAAGGCTGGGCAAAAAGGGCCGTGGCCCCGGGCATGCACAAAATAGGGGTCTCCACCATTTGATTTTTTTTAGATAACAAATTTTCACATTCACAAGGAACCTTTTTTAATTTTCTTTTCCTGGGTTGATAGTCTTAAAAATGATAAGTACGTTTAATTAATTTGCTACTGAAAACCGAAATAAATCAATTTTTTTGTCGTCTAGACCATAAAATTTTCGGGGCCTCCATTTCTTGGCTGCCCCAGGGCCTGCACTGCACACCTTAAAATCCGGCCCTGTCTATATTACTACATAATAGATAAAACAAAATCCTCCGCCGCGTCTACTATACTGCACTGATTTTCATGCCGTTTTCACCAATGGCACCAATAGAGTGGTTCTCGAGGAAGGTTTTAGTATATAATAACCGACATCCACGAGGCGAAGCCGCGGGCATCAGCTAGTCTATTATAAATTAAAGTCACTTTTCTGTTTGTCGGTATGTCCGCGTTGTTCTTCTAAACCACGCAACAGTACAACAATATTAAAGTTATATATAGGTAACTTAGAAATCTCGAATCTCTATAGCAAGTCGTAAAATAATGTTCTCTAAAAAGGTAGTAGTTGCCTAAAGGCTCTCCCATACTTTTCTATTTCATCTTTGTAGAAGAAACATTTTGTTTAGAAATAAAATAAAAAATGGAATCAAGTTTTTCTCCACACGTATCAACTCCGCTCAGTCCAGACAGCAGATTGATAGCGTGGCTGACCCAATGGATGTAGTTTCGTCTTATCTCGTTTTGATTTTTTCATTTTTATTTCGTTTTATTTCGTGTAACAAGGCCTTACAGAATTGTCACGGATGTCGCGCTGTCATCAGTCAACGAATGCCATTGACAACTGACATGGACGTTCATTGTTTGTCAAATTGTCAGTTTGCTACCGGTTCCTCGTAAAGATAAACATTTTTCTTGCACTCCTTTTCAATTTATTTTTACTAAAATAATAATGAAACCTAAATCGGGCTTAACAAGATTTCACAACTGTTTTATTCTTCGTGATAGTAAGATTGTCAAGGAGGACTTATGGATAAGAGATGGCAAAATCGAGAATCCTGAACAGGTATTTTATGTGGAGCAACTACAAGCAGATGTAACTGTAAACTGCGAAGGACTGCTGATTGCTCCAGGGTTCATTGACATACAGGTCAATGGTAAGTTTAAATTTTATGTAAATAATAAGCTCTCTGCATTCAGAATACCAATTTTGTACTGTGTTTTAGAATACAACTTTATTTTCATTATTAGCTCACATTTTAAAATATAACTAAGGTTCTTCTAAAGATTTCCATTGCTTAAGTTAAATGAAATCACTTAATTTTTTTCTAGTTTCCAAAATTGCTAGTTTTCTCAATCATAATAATTATTAATTGTACCTTTTAAACCAATTAAACCTACAATGTAACACAAAGCCACAACAAAGAATAAAGAGTCAGTCATTTGCAAATTAACTGCAAAATGTAATGTATGGATCAATGTTCCATTAGTATTGAAGTTTATTGAAGTTGTACCTACATTCTATTCAGATTCTTATAAGAATTAATTATTTATTTCTTATCAAAACAAAACTCGTCCTACTTTCCAAAGTACAAAAGCATTTTTTTTTAAGGTGGCTGGGGTGTTGACTTTTCATTTGACTCCGAAAATGTCAAAGAAGGCATCAAAAAGGTTTCAAAGGAACTTCTTGCTCACGGTGTGACCTCATTCTGCCCTACCATGGTTACTTCTGATGTGGAAAAATACCACAAAATCCTGCCTTTAATAAAAAAGACTGATGGTGGCCAGCATGGAGCCACTGTACTTGGAGTGCATTTAGAAGGACCATTTATTAGTATGGCTAAAAAGGGGGCTCATATGGAGGAATATATTAAAACACCCGATAAGGTTAGTGCTATTTTACATCTAAAAACAGTACAAAATACTAATTACACAACCTTTTAAAACATATTCTTCTTTGTATGCATACATTGACAAATTGTATTCTAATCTTCATAGTGATAAGAAAATAGTCAATATAAATACACTCAATATGGCATTGTTAACAATAAAACATCATGCAATATTCATTATCATTAATTTTATTGTGGTTGCGTTAAACAATTCTGCAGTAGGTACTTATTGACAGTATCTAACTGATACTGTCAATAAGTACCTACTGCAGAATTGTATTTATCATTGACCTACTTTTTGTAAGTTGTAAATAACCAACATGGATGAACCTTATATATGTTACTGAACTTTTATCAATTGCTCAACTGTAAAGTATTGTCAACTTTATTTACTTTCTAATTTGTAAACAAATCAGTACTAAAAAAATACACCGTTTTTAAGTAAACAAAGCCATAAAAGACTATGCTTTCATCCACATGAATAACATCTTTTAAATATATCTAGGGAAATGAAACCACAAATATATTAACCACTTCAGATATGTAAATACCACTAGTTATCTCAAAACCTATGTTGGTTTTACTATCAACTTCATTTTAGAAATTAAAATCAAACAGACAAAAAAGATAATAGGGTTTTAATTTTTTTCTTGAATTAATGTGTTTACGCTTTAATTTTTCCAGGGTATAAAGACTATAGAGGAAGTTTATGGATCATTGGATAATGTTGTCATAGTCACTCTTGCTCCAGAACTGCCCGGTGCCACTGAGGCCATCAAAGAACTGGCAGCAGTGGGCATCAAAGTAGCATTAGGACACTCAACTGCAAGTTTAGCTCAGGGAGAAAAAGCTGTTGAATGTGGAGCTAATCTAATTACTCATTTATTTAATGCCATGCTTCCTGTAAGTATTATGAAACAGCTTTATTTATAAGTCCCTGAAAATCCTAAAAATGTTAGCCTTGATTGTTTTTTTTTGTATTAGGCGCTAATTATGCTATTTTTAGTATCATAATTATTTTCTTGGAAGCAAAATCTTTAGGTAACTAAATTAGCTTTTTTGTTATTAATGTTTAATCATCCAAAAAAACCACATTTGGGTTACATTAAAAAAACGAAAAAATAGTACAGAGCATTCAGTTTTCTTAAGGTGCCTGTCGCGCGCGAACGCTTGTCTACCTGCCGCGCACAAACATTTCCAGCAAACATTCGTCAGTAATTGTGTTTGAACGAATTGTAAGCAGAGCTACGCAAGTTACGCAACCGTTTTCATTTTAGTTCTGATGCCAACTGAAGTGCGCGGCGTGTCTCTGATATGCCTATCTGACTACTTTGAGAAGAAAAACCAAAACAAACTCAGAGGTCACGGTCTCTTTTAAAGTCCAGACATAAACTTGGTCAGACCATGTAGACGTCTGAAATGGTCTTTTGAGGAAAGACCACTCAGATTATGTGGACTTGTCCAGTCAGTGCACGCATTTGTTAGAAATCGTGCATTTCTAGATAAAGCGTTCAGTGCGCAATCAATACGCACACTTTGTGCAATGTGCACTGTACGCAATAAAACAAGCGCGCATGTTATGCCTGCGTGCGTTTAGTATGTGCACTATCGTGCAGTTACGCAAATCAAATGCGCGTGTCTGTAGTTCTATTTACCTAGAAGCTCTATAAGAATAAAATAAAAAAAAATCAACTAAAAGCTTACAAAAAAACACGGCATACTTAATTTTAAAAAAAATAGTTCCTGACTTTATGTTCTGTAAAGGGCGCCATATTCAATTTAATGTGATGTCACATAGGCAGCGGACGATCAATCAAGACGCTTCCAACGATACCTCATTTGTAAAATCATGATGAGGTGTTTAGAAGATATGAGGGAACAGATGAACACACTTACATCCATACATACCGGTCAAAATCATAACCCTCCTTTTTTATTCGCCATAGTCGTAGTAAAAATAACTTACATTTACTTACTAACATGTTTTTTTCAAGTTCCATCACCGAGATCCTGGACTGGTTGGCTTGTTGGCGTCCACGACGCAAAAACAAGTTTTCTACGGCATTATATCTGACGGTATCCATACCCACCCAGCTGCTTTACGGATCGCAAGCAGAACCAACCCTGAAGGTAAGTAAGTAGTAGGTAAATCTATAATTCTGTGTGCTCACATCACATCTTTGCGAGTATTCCTACCGCATCCTGCTGTTCCCGCATCATCAAAACATCCAGACTTTTCTAGAAAACGTAGGCCTTCCATAGATTTCCAGTTCCACTATGAGTAGTTAGGCTTCTGTTTCTTCTAGATGTTACTGAATTGCGGCAAGCGACAAATAATCTTGAAACCGAAAACCTCTTGTTACGGCCAGTAGCAAGTAATCGCTACACCATTTTGCAGAATTTCATATACAGTCAAAACTGTTTATAACGTCTTTGAAGGGACCGTCGGATTTATTGTTGCCAGGTCCAATTTGTTTTAAATCGGGGCAGAAGGTAAAACAAATCTGGATTTAGAGTTGTAGATCGGGACACAAAAAATGACACTTTGATTGTCTTTGAAAATATTGTGCCATTTTTGGAGCGGCGCCGTCAAGTCTTATGCACTGCTGACTTCACTACTTCTTTGACTTTATATACTTCCTCATAGAGGTGATCCTTGTCAAAGAACGTTTCAATTTTTAGATCACAGAGCACTATATAATATGTTTTAGATTTCCAATCACGTTGACGATTGACGCGTATGTGAATGAGTCGTCCTGGACATGTATTGATTTATCGGGACATTAAGTGTCCCGATCAGGTGCAAATCGGGACGCGTCCCCAGACTCCTGAAAATCGGGACGTCCCGCGCAAATCGGGACACCTGGCAACGCTAGTCGGATTACGGTTGTTATAGCCATAGTCGTTATAACCAAACATGTTATGTAAGCAGAAATGCTGCGAACTCAAAATTTCGTAGTAATAACCGGTAATTCGTTTTAAGCGAAGTTGTTATAAACGGTTTTGCCTGTAATAGGTACTTAGTTTAGACATTATTATGTTAATAGACTTTCGTTGCTGACCCTACGAGCTAGGGTTTCCTAAGGCGTCGTCCTATTTGGCGAAGATCACACGAAGACACGATGCGTTCTCGTCGTGCGATGAGTTCAAACATACAGATTTCATCAGAGTGTCCTATTTGAACCTCGCAAGTAACCGTGCGAGCACATGAAATGCTTAATAACGATCGTACGATGCGTCTGATCGTGCGATCATGTAATCAAAGCAACAGATCTCTTTTGAGTGTCCTAATCGGTTACCTACGCGATGCGTCGACGCGCGAGGACATCACACGATGGACATCGCGCGATCTATTAGGACACCTGTTAGGTCATCGCACGACCACTTTGATCGTGAGATGAAAAACGCATAGCGCCATCGTACGATCGCTCCCAATTAGGACGCCGCCTAAGACTGCAGTGGCCGCCACAAAGCGACAGTAATTTATAGTCAGCGTAGTCTAATGGCGTCACTCAAACGTTATTTATGAAAGTAAGTTGGTGTGTTTCCTACAGACCGTTTTTTTTACACCGTAAACTCAAACCCCGGTGCCATCATTTCAAAAACGGCTGTTACTGCGGCCCTTAAGTGGCGGCCACCACTCTTCTAAGAAACCTTAGCTTTATGGGCCGTTCACAGGGCAGTCCTGTACCTACGGTAAAAAGTTGGGATTCACGTCACCATTCCACTATTCATACGTTAAAATATCGTACAGTGCGATAAAGAGCGATAATTCATATTTTTATCGTGTTCAAAAGAGTCAAATATATCACAGCTACACATGCATGCAAAAAAAAATACCCCGTGCTCTTCTGACTTGAAACAAGAGAACTGTCCTAATATATTTAATTTTAATACCTTCGTGAAAGTATGTAGGTATGTGTGTTTTTTGCGACACTGTTCTACTATTATAGTTGCCTACTTGTATTGCCGGTTATTCCGTATAACCACCCTAAGCGCCGAGCCACACCGGAATTGCAGCGGCCGGCAGCGACGCGGCGAGCACTTTCAGTATGAAATAATTTTACACTTTATCTACATACTTAAAAGACCAGTATCGCTTGAAAAGGTCGCGCGCCACGCGCATCTTGTCGGTGGTTCTGCCCGCGGCTGCCAACGGCGCCGCGAGGCTGCTCGCGGCCCCGCGGGCGGCAGCGCGCTCCTCACCCCCCTCCGCAACACTGAAACTAATCAAGAGTAGACTAGGCGTGTGGGGTCTGGAGGTCGCGCGAGGCCGCCGGCGGCGACGCCTCCGGCCGCTGCCATTCCGGTGTGACTCGGCCCTAAAACAGCCACCCTAGGGTGGATACTCAGAAACGCGTGTTCATCTAGCCACCCCAGGCGAGCCGGATAATCGGAAAAGTATAGTCGTCATCAACAGTACCTACAACAGTAAATATAGGTACTAGTACTCATACAAACTAATTATTATTAAAATTAACTCGGTGCTATTAATTCTTCACCCAGGTTTAGTATTGGTTAGTGATGCAGTGGCTGCTCAGGGTCTTGCTGATGGAAACTACCGCATAGGGCCGCAACATGTCACGGTAGAGGGTGGTCGTGCTTACGTCACCGGCACTAAAGTACTTTGTGGCAGTACTACTGGCCTAGATGCATGTGTTGCAACATTCAAACAGTCTTTGGGTAAGTTGTAAATCGCAACTATTTATCCTTCCCAAGCCCTTCCATTGGTAAGTAGTAGATATTTGGATTTGTAACTTTCAACTAGTGCTGGCTCTCTTGTGTTTCCTTCTGTATTTGTTTAATAAATCTGGTCCTTACAGAATGCTCTTTGGAATATGCCTTAGAAGCCGCTTCCCTACACCCAGCTAAAGCATTGGGCATTGATGATAGAAAAGGGAACCTAAATTTCGGATGTGATGCAGACTTTGTTATACTTCATCCTGAAAAAATTAAAATTGAGTCTACTTGGATCGCCGGCGAATGTGTTTATAAATGTGATAAACAGTGAATAATGTGATAGTAAAAGTTTAAGGGTCTGACAAATTAATTTAAAATTATTTTTTATTGATTACGTATCTGTAAATAAATCATTGTTACCAATGAAAAACAAACAATAAAATTAATATTTGTCCTAAAAATCCAAACCAGCATTAAATGATGGAAATATATTAATATCAAAGTTGTTAATTATATTGTTGTTATTTCTCCGTTACATTACCTATCGCCTTTCGCCAAAATCACAATTTAGGAATAAGCTATAATTTTGTCCCAGTAATAGGCCAAATTATGAACTTGTGGCATAATGTTCGTCGATATTTACACACGGGCAAGTATAATAATTTAGAAGTCTTGTTTAGTGGCATGGAAAATCTTTATTGAAGTAAATATATTTATAAAGTCAGTACAATTTAAGTTCAATAGTTTCCAAAAATATTAAAGTGCAGGTTGCTGATCACCTGGCAATGTTAAATATGATTATTTCTTAATTAAAATACAAGCTAATATTGAGAAAACTGTAATATGTGAATAATAACATGTATATACCTAAATAAAATCATGACAAAAATATATTTTAGGCAGGCTCTGAATTACACTGCTCTGCTGTTGTTATCCTGGCCACAGTTCACGTTAATAAAACTTATAATTATTAATAAAACCGCTAACGTCACGTGACAATTTTCACTCGCCATTAAAAAAAGTTAAAGAAAGAGTGCAGAATGGCGATCATTCAAATTCTCAAGTAACTTCAGCGGTAAAAGAATTTGGTCAAAGTAAGATGTGCAACCAGTTAAACAAATAAATTCTACTTCTGTCCACAATAAACATCAACTATTCATCAGTTACATTGAATAATATAGGTTTAATTATCGAATACACTCAATTCCTCCACATCTTCGTAGGTGTGGACAGAGAACCAGTTGGGCATCTTAATTTTACGATAAAATAATTAAACATCAAGTTACAAACCACGCAATGTATATTCATATTGTATACAATAATCTAGGTGTATGTATATAATGTAAATACATTTTCATGAAAAACAAAAATAATATCATGGAATATTCAAAGAGCCAAAATATTTGAGATTAACTCTACCTTGATACCATTAACTTCTAAGATCTAGGCACAATGCAGCAGAGACTCCTGTATGGATTATATAACAATTTTCGTTGACTGTGGGGCTAAATAGTACAATAACAGTCAACACCATCACACAAGGTATACTGAAGACATTATATAAACTGCCAAATCTTTTATATTTATAGAACATACATATTTGATGAGAAAGATATGTCGGATAAAACTGGACCTATGCAGACAAAGCTTCTGTGTGTTGTGCTATTACAAAACGAGCAGTATAGTATAATGGTTTCAGAGCCAGTGGCAATCCCATGTGCTGATGCTGCTGGCGCCCCTTGCAGCTTGCACTCTGCGGCAAGCCGCCTTGAAGGCAAACAACTACATCTAATAAAACTTCAACATTTAATTTCTTTCAAATGTTTACGGAGGGTATTGTCTGTTAGATATAATTTCGTGTTGGAGTCCACATCCATACTAAACACACAGTGGACTACAACTAGGTTTAAAATACTTTTAACAGAATTAAATTATTGAGCAATATATTCTTAAGAGAATATTAGTAGAGGTTTGCTCGGCTGCACCAACTCTACAGAATAATTCATATTACTCCTAGTATCAAATACTAATGCATACTCCACAAATGTCATTTCCGCAAAATGAGAATTAAATAATTAAAATATAAGGAATAATGAAATCTTTGGATCAAAATTAAAATATGCATTTGGAACTTGCACCTTTCACACTAACTATTACAATAAATTTCACATTTCAACATAAAATGACAAGAACATAAGACAGTGTAACTTAGAATATACTTAAATCTACATTGAAAACAAAAGAATTAGCCATTTTAACAACATCCAAACCAATGAGGAGAAGAAAATCACGGGAGTTGCAGACAATTTCTATGTAAATTAAATTGATTCGGTATGATATGTTTTGTTGTTTACTGAATATGAATAATTTGTGAGATGAAGAAATATCTGAATGGCCGCTTAAGAGAAAAAAAATTATGCTTATAGTTATAGAATCAAAAAATAAGATCACTACAATACGTAAATACCAAGATTGTATATTAAAATATTTGTACTTTTACTGACTAAAGGAAAACATTGGCAACTGCTAATAATCCTACAATTGTAAAAAAAAAATTGTATAATGTAGACTGAAAACGGTCATCTCAAATTCGTTCACTCTAAGATGTGGAATGCAATTAGAATTCTTTAACAATATTAAAAGGTATAATAATATATTAAATTTTTATAATCAGCTCAACAATGTATATAATCTATAATAATTTAAAAGCCTAGATCCAAACTGTGATATTTATTGCACAAGCACACATGTGGCTTAAAATTCCAATGGGAATAGAGCTCACAACCTTATTATTATTTATGTTGTTTTTAGAACAGTGGAGATTATATTGGTTAAGTGGGTGAAGGTTAAAATAAAATATATTATTGTTTGAGCATGCCGTCTTTCAAGTATTAATTGGAATCATTTCGAAATAAAATAATCAGGTAGAAATAATCTTAATCCCACCCACGGTCCAAAGTTGAACAAAATTGAATTGTAACGCCACAACACCCCACCGAGACCGGCTGTGCTTGGTGCCACTAATAGGCAATACGCCCACCTCCAATAGGGAGGGTAACATTAGAGCTCACCTTGTGCGCTGCGAACCCTACTTCTATCACATTACCTGGCACCAAGTATGCAAATGTCCTTGACATGTTCTTCTCAACAACGCGTGGCGATCCACATAAGAGCTTTAATTATACAAGGAAATCTGCAATTATCAGTGCCATATAAAGTGATACTACACAACTACTGAAGTAATTTATTGCTGGATACATAAGGGAATATAGATTCAAGAGAAATATCTTTACCAAAAATTGCTTTAAAGTGTATATAGGTAACTTTTAAGATTCCCGAGAAAGGCTACTGTAATGTACTCTAATGATACAATTATTATCAAGTAATGTCAATGGACAATAGATACCATTTGACTGCCATTCATCCATGACATAGTGCTTACTCGCTACGGCAAATTATACAGCCAAGCAGACGCGACGAATAACCGCCGCGGCCCGCGCCAACCACTAATAAACATCTCTAAACAACACCACCATATAGGCAAACTTGTGATACTGTATGTGTGTATATCAATTGAAAAATACTAGTACCTACTAAACATTTCTACGCCGATCCCTACATAAAATACATGGCAAGAATAGAGGAAAGTGTCGATATCACCAAAATTAACGATATACGGGGGGGTCGTTGACAAGTTAATACTTTCGAATTAAAAACAATAGTAGTTAAATGTTCATTGATGAAAAATAAAAATGGTTTTAGAATAAAACATTTGACTTCAAATTTTAAATATCGGAATCCACACATAAAATAGTATAATTTGTAAAATTATCCAAAACTTATCACACCATTTTTAATAATTTTATGCAACCCTAAAGCAATATTATTAATAGCGTCAAACGCTCCCTTTGGGGCAATAATAAGTTCTATTTCGGTTAATTTTACTTCACTAACACACAATAATTTTGATCAATGACAACGAATTAAAATTGAACATTATAATATTAAAACCCTGAATATTAATAAAACAAAAAATTGGCAACAACTAATAACTAATTTTTACAAATATTATACAATAAAATAATTACTATGTGCATGCACAAATATCGTAAGAAAATAATTTGGCAGTAAAAATTCGTAAATCTAAAGGCCTAAACACACTGGCCAAAAATACTATTTATATAATATAGGCCCGGAACATATAATTAAACAAAACAATAAAACGACAAAATCAGAGTATTAATCACACCTGCTCTTCCGCGAGGGGTATGTAGACTCATTTTAAACTAGTTAAAATAATTAAAATAAAGAAAATAAAATTCCCTAATACTATTGGGACAAAAATCCTGAAACAAATAACTTAAAAACAATATGAAAAATAAACCCAAAAGTTACTCACTAATCAATAGAGGATTCAGACTCAAATGTCAAAATTCAACTTATCACTGGCTTCCAAAGATCTGACGTTGCTCAATCGCCCCACGTCTCAATCTTTACTCGTGTCTTTCAAAATATTGAGTCATGTAAGTCTTAAAATGTTGGTTCATTATGTCTCTCTATTATTGCTCATATCACATCTAATTTTGCGTATCGAATATTGTAAAACTGTTCCAATACACAACAAATACATAAAATAAATACCTATTTCTAATTAAGTACACATATCCATACATGTTACTCTTCAATTATGATTTTATTATTCAATATAAATTATATGGCTCAGCAATACGAAGAGAGTGCCTGACTATCAACTAATTAATATTTAAACTTTAATTACAATTTAGTAACATGAGGGTGTATTATTTTTTCAATGAGATGCACTTTATTTTTGGAAATTGAGGAATTAAAATATTTCAAAATGTAAACAAATCAAACCAAAAAATTAGAGAGCATTTAAAACTGACATTAACAATATTGGTAAAATATCACACTTAATTTTAGGTGGTCTGGTTAAGTACTATTTCCAAAGTGTAATGTAAAACAAAATAATGGTCATGTACAACACAATTCATCCGGCTATAGAATTTCTTTGATAATGGCGGCATAGTAATAAACTTCATATTTCTTATGAATACTATTGTACCAGCAAGAAAAACAAATATCGCTCAAAATGGCTATTTAAAAGTTATTCGTAGAAGAAACGGCAACTGCTTTCTTTTAGACTGAAAATTCGTTCAAATAGTCTAATTATATTTGGAAGACCATGGATCCCTGGGTTAGTTATGGTATAAGGTAAAATTGTATCTGACCATTACTTATGTATTACAATTTTGATACCACATTAATAATAGGGATTTTATATGTTGTAAAGTGTCCCACTTCCTAAATACTATTCCTAATATTAGGAAACCTAACAAGGGACAATAATATGATGTAAATTGTGAATATATCTAAATATGGTATCGCTTTAATAAACCGCATTTGTACCTAATATCTAAAACTATGAATTCTCAATTTTGAATATAAATGTGGATAGTTATAAAAATATATAATTTGGCGAACTGTATACTCATCGAACATATCATAAGTAGAAACGTTTTATAATGGCAAATTCATGTACATAACAAGTAATATTAGTTGTTTAGGTTTCTATAGGTAATGCTTTCTTTTCCTAGGAACAATTAAATACTTGAATTAGAACATAGGTACTGCAAATACATTTGTTTTGTGTGTGTGACTATTTCAACAACAATTCAAGTGCATTAATATAAAAGAATAAAAGCTTGCATTACTATTTTTAGAAGCTCGCTATATACAAGAAAATGCCAGATAAACTAATTGTCTACATTAACTATCCAAATTACAATGTTGTACAATATTATTGCAATTAGCGGTTCTCTAATAATACAGCATGCATTACAATGTTTCATCATTAAGATATTTACTTATAATAAACCAATTCTTAACAATGTATACTGTAATGCCTACTCATGAAAAATCTTTCAAATATGTAATAGGCTCTCAAAACAAGAGTACACGAAAAACATTTTGTATAGACACAAGAATTCTGTAAATGGTAAATATATTTTAACGGACAATATATAATATTGTATACGAGATTAACCTAAACTAGATGGCACGTTATTATGGTGTCGCCTCCTTTGGTCATGACAAGAGTAAATTTTTATACTTTTAATAAACTCAATTGTGCGTTAATATTTTGTTCTTATTCTGCAAATTACTGATATCCAAGAAAACCAATAATATAAAAAAAACAAAATGTACGTATATTGGGCTAACATTGGAACAAATCATCATTTTTCTGAGGCGACACTCCACGCAGTCCCCTAATTGACATGTTTAAAACTTCACTCGAACTAGGAACCATACCAGCTGCTAAAATTTAGAAACAAAATAAAAGTCCTGTCGATGGGAATTGTTAAGTTAAATTTGGTTATGGTTGTTCTTCTGCAGGAAGTTTGAAGTTCCGGATGTATCTGAGTGGAGATGGTTGACTATACTAAATTGAAGCTTAATTTTACTCATAAAAATAAAAATTGTCCGTATCTAACCGCTTCATTAGTTGTAGTTTATAGTCAGATATAAAATAAATCCGAAACTTTATGATTCTCCATGACCAAATATAACAAAATTGATAATTGGACTATAACGAAAATAATAGAAGTTGAATATTAAATACTAACCTTTGGATTTTCCATTACTAGAACTAAATGCAATTATAAAATAATAATGACAGATGAACAAAACCCAAACAATACGCAAGTATTCAGTACTTTGGAAATAATAATGACTTAAGTCTATCCATAGCAGTGAATAAAAATATAGTGTCTCTAAATCTAGAATGCCATAAAACAAAAAAAATCACGAAGCATACCGAAATTAGGATCACTATAGTTCACTGCTCATGGACAGAGTGTTAAAATATCAGACTAACATGAAATTTAACACAACATAACGAAATAAGTAGTCAAATACTGGTTTAGCAAAAAATGTTAAGCTTTGTAAAAACAGCAATTAATATAAAATATAGGGAATAAATGTGAGATCTTGTAGTATGCAGACTTACAGCCATCGAGTTACTCCTCAGACAATATAAAGGGTGTTGAGGACTAGAACATGATGATTATTCTTAGCCAGAGTGACAATATAACCTTCAGATGTAATCTTCAATCCGCAGCAGCGAGACACCTGGAAACAACAAATAACTTTAGAGCATTATACAAATAACAGTCAACAAACTTCATTACTAATTAATTAGTTTCTAAAAGGCTGGTTCATAATTTACTAAGTGTAACACCAACCTTGACGTAGGGGCACTCGAATTCAGTGACGAGAACGCCGTCACGTGAGAACACGGCGACATGGAACTTGTTGCCATGCGAGTCGCCGATCAGCACGTCACCAGCGTCAGACACGTCAATGCCGTTCGGAAAGTTTGTGACGTTCTCACAACCGATGCGGCGGAGAAAACGCCCTTCGTCGTCGAACACAACTACGCAGTGCCCCTTAAAATCGCAGACGTAGAACTCCTTGCCTAAAACATGTACCATATTATTGCTGTTTTTCGGGAAGCCTAAAATATTAGAAGGCTCTTCAACAAAACATTATTAATAGCAAAAATGTTATATTGCAAAAATGTTACAAAAAATACATGCACTCCAAAGTATAATTACGGCCCGTTTAAGGCAATGTCTGATAAATTCACAGAACAGTATTGAAAACTACGCCATGGATTGAATTAAAATAAAATCACAGCAAATTAAGTCACTCACCACTAATAGCAATATCAGATGGCTCCCTCATGCACTCACTACAATCAAACCAGCTCATGAGGTCGCCTTCTTCAGACAATATAAATACTGTAGGTGTTACACTATCCACTGCCACAATCAGACCTTCAGCAGTAACTGCTAATCCAGCAACAATATCGATGAAACGCACCTAAAAACAAACATGATGAATAGCACCAGTCATGTATTGTACCAGATAATACAATGTATACATTTTAATATTGTCAATACTTACAGCGATTTTCTTCAAGAAATGACCATTTTTGGTAAAAATTTGCATACGGGACCTCTCGTTGCCACGATCGCAGACCACGAATTTGCCAGTGGCTCGAACGACTGCTACTTTACGCGGGTACCACAGCTGGCCTTCCTCCTTTCCAGCAATGCCAAAGTTAAACTTGTAAGTTCCAGACTTGTCAAACACCTAAAAAAATTGTTTTGTTTTTAATTTCACAAAAACTTACAAAGCAAGCATTGCCAAAATGATTATTATTGAAATTTTGTCAATATAAATACCGTGATGCGATGGTTGTTAGTATCGGCGACAATAATATCTTCATCGTTTCCGAGACAGAAGCCATGAGGGGAATTGAACTGCCCCTTGCCACTACCTAGTTGGCCAAACTTGAATCGAATATGCATGGGTGTAGCTTTAGTGGCACGCACGAGAGGGGCAGGAGGAGGTACAAGCGCGGCTTCCTCAGCAGCAGTTAACAAAGGTCTTCCCGGAGACACCCCGCGAGGGCCAACGCCGCCAATTCCACCAACACCGCCAAAACCATTGACTTCTGAAAGAAAGCCATAAGGATCAACATAATGTATTTCCAAAGCCGAGAAATTTCAGAGAAATTATATTCGGGACTTACCAGTATTCAACCCCAGTTTAGCAAGAGCTTGTAAATTGTTGTAGGCCTGAGGCGAATTCAGGTCACCAGCAAGTAGTTCAGCGAGAGTAAAAGTCGGAGCTGGAGATGCGTGGGGAGGCGGTGGTACATCTTTTTCAGCAATACTAGCCAACTGCTGCAAATTGTATTCTACCATAGACGGCATTGCAGGCACACCGCTGCCGACTCCCTGTACACTATTCATGCCGCCAGTAATGACGTTGGTGTTAGTGACACCCACTCCAGTGACACCAGCTACTCCAATAGCCGGCACCCCCGAAACTCCCACCATGCCTCCAACTCCAGTGACTCGGCGGACACCTCCCATTGGGTAATCATCAAAAACAGGAGCGTTAGTGACCGACACAGCGGGTGAATGAGAATTTGATGTCACCGATACAATAGCAGAAGACTCGCTTGCACGTTTTCTTTCTTCTGCACGAGTCGATTCTGTACGGAATGTTCCAAAAGTTTCTTCAGAAATAGCATCAAACTTATCCATCTTAGTAACAAACTCCAATGAATAATCTACATCGAATTCCGGTGCTCCTTCCAACAAACGGGCAAACTGGGAGGCGACTGTCTTTTTCAACATCACAATTTCAGTACCATCACCGCGGCGGAGGAGTCTAGCGGCGAACTTACAGGCGCAATCAATGCGCTGAACAGTTTTATCGACGCGATCAAACAGATCCATTACCTTGAGTTCTCTTTCCTTATGCAAACGCTCAAGTTCTTCTAGAGCCTTGTCACGGCATCTCTCCAAGGCAGCTTTATAAGCATGATAAGCATCATTGATTACACCTTCGGCTTCATCTCGTTGACGTTGCAAATCTCCAAGTGCATCATCAAGCCTAGCAGAAGCACTACCAGCGGTTACAGCACGAGCATTTGCTTCCACGATGAAATTCCGCAATTCAGCACGCAGGTTGGGCTCCACATCAACGATTCTCTCACAGCGATGTTCACCTACTTTGTGATCCACAGTTAGGCATTCAGTGCAAGCACCAACTTCACATTCGCAACAATAAAACTTAAGACTCTCTCCAGCATGACGAGCGCAAAATATGGGCTTATGCACAGCGGATTTCTCCTTGGACGATCTTAGAGCATCAAATGGAACTACTCGGTGATTTTCAAAGCATCTCATGAATTCGTGAGCAGAATTGCAGTTGGAACATAGGAAATGAGAGCAATCAGTGCATCTAGCAACAGCAGGTTCCTTACTCTTGCAGCAGGTGCAAACAACAGACTGATCCATGGCAGAGACATCCAAAATGTTGGTAAGCACATAATCGGAAGGAAGGGATGCAGCCCCACCTCCAGGTATCTGATAACAAAGTACACATAAGTTAGATGTGTACTTAAAAACGATAGGCAAGTTAAAAGATCATTTACGTAATATTGAAAACCTACCTTGGTTTCTTGTTTGCAAATTGGGCATTCTACAGCCAAATCAAATTTAAGAGAATCACCAGCTTCATTAACCATCAATTTGTCAATGCAAGCTTCACAAAATACATGAAGGCAAGACAATACACGAGGACTGCATAGCTTATTGCTGAAAAAAGATTATACTCATTAATAAAACGGTTGGACTTGCCATTTTGTATTTGTATCTCGAAAAATAACTAAATAACTGCTACTCACTCGCAAATTTTACAATTTTGCTCCTGTTTCCCGTTTTCGGTAGACTCCAAAGAACCCTCATCTCCCAGACTAACTAAACCGCCCCCATAAAGATCCCCATTCATTTCTTCCATTTTAACTTACAATTATGTTGGTGTATAATGAATATATCCTTGACCTTATTCAACAAGAATCTGTAACAATAAATATCAGAATTTGTAATGTGTTGTTGGCACTGTTTTGGCTAACCATGAAAGACTAAGAGGTGTACACGAAATCCCAAAAATATACAGTATATTAAAAATCCTTCCTTAATTCACGTTCGTAATGTGCAGGCCACACTGAGAACGAAGCTGAACTAACTCTTTCCAGTGTGGCCTGCACTTTATGTATAAAAGGTCGCGAAAAAATAAAATAGCTGTTCCCTATAAAATGTTCGCATTGCTCGTTAAAATGCAAGCGGAACAGCCGTTTTTTTTTTCGCGATTTCGTGTTTTGTCCCATAGTGAGTTTTTCATAGAATGACTTGAGATTTCGTGTATGAAAAGATACACCAAGGCACTGTTGTGCAAAATTTCATGCTTCCAGAATCAGCTGTTAAGGATGTGCAATGTCTGTCAGTGAGTGTATTTTTGTGAAGTAGATGCTTCTTTACTTTACTAAAAAAAACCAGCAAAGTGCGTGTCAGACCACGCACAGTGAAAGGTTCTATAGTTTGGATGGACATTTTTATGCATGCACAGTATTTATTTTACTAACCGAAAACCAAAAACTTTCGAAGTATTTCATAGTACCTACTTTGGAAAAAAAAACCTATAAAAATCTAAACGTATTTCTGTGTTTGTAACAAAATATTTAGGGCTCATTTTGTGCCTCGATTTCTGTCTTTTTGGATACATGGATAGAAACAATGTCTGATGATAAATGATTTTATTTCTGTAAGTCGGTTTGTACAAAAACTTTTACAAGTCAATCATATTTTTTTTAAATCTACATGAGATCGGCGTTTCCTATGACTACTCTGAAGAAAAGCTGAAACACTCCGAGGTTAAAGTCTCAAGTGTAGACAATGTTTTTCAGATCACGTGAAGATCATGTAGAATTGTAGATTGATGTCTGAAATGGTCTTTTGAGGAAAGATGTGCAGCTCAACTCAGAACTTAAGGTTACGCTAGTCGGTTATAAAACATCAACTATCACTAAATAAATAAAAACTAAATAAATAAATACTAAATAAATAAAACTGAATAAATAAATAACTATACTAATGCATATTAGCCACGCGTACCGACGAGTTCGAGCCGTCGACTAGTGCAACCTTAAGGAGCACAACGATTCGACGAACAATACCAACGAAAGGACAGAAAGAACATTTGGGTTGGCCGCATAAATTACTCAAACTGCCAGACCATCATTAAACAAACTGAGAATAAAAACATTTTACAAAAAAAAAAACAACAAATAGAATTTTAATTTCAGAGGTCAGTGGGTCGGATCTTTGGGGTTATATAATATATTCGTTTTTTAGCCACCGCATAGCCTTCCGAAATTAAAATTGATCCGAAACACAAAAAAAAACAAAAAATCCGAATGCAACTAAAACAGGGTGACTTTTCAACCAGTCTGATACAATAGGTGGCATCAAATGTGAGATTGCATGTGAGATTGCGAGATTGCTTGGAAAGTGGCCCTGTTTTTAACCTACTTCCAAAAAAGGAGGTCCAACATCAATATTTTCGTCAATTGTGGACCGATTTTGAAAATTCTTCTCAATCTTTGAAAACACTGACTTCTACAATTATATTTTTCACTTTATAGTTTTTTTTATTTTCGTTTGGCTACTGATTGGCCCCAAAAACAAATGTAAAAAGCTTGCATAAGGAGATATTTCAGGTATCATATAATAATATGCTTTGTAAAGTTGCTCACAGAGCTGAGGCCTGTGTCCCATGCCAGCAGTGGGAACATTAAAAGGCTGATTATCCTTAAGCTATACGCCCTATAAGTTTGTCGTCTTTGGTTTTTGGTAATTTTCCGCTGAAATATCAATTTACAATCAATACTTCCAATTTCAAATTTAAAGAATGTTCTGTCACAACAACTAAAAGCAGAAAAACAGAGAAAATTGTCAAAAATTGCTCGAGGATGATGCTAAAATTAAGTTTAATTCTGTAATCAATTGCCAATTTTGATACAAAAATGGCAAAAATATACTATTTCAAATTATGGAACTTTTTGCTTTTCAAAACCTTTATGATTGAATTGCACCCCCTGGCTTAAGTGGAATAAGTATCCACAAGGTGCAATGTGCATTTTCAGATTTGAGTTTGTTTTACTTATCATGGTCATGGTCATGGTCAAAGCATTTGAGAAATTATATTGAACATAATTTTGTTTCGATTCATTTGATGAAATTGTCCAAAAGGTTTAGGTACTTAGATGAACTCTTGACCTTTTATAAAAAAACTTAGAAAAAAGACAATATTTTAGTTTTCAACATTCTGGGCTTCATCCAAAATTTCTTTATTATTTACTTATTTATTATTTTATAAAATATCCTATTCAGATAAGCAACATCATGTGGCAGGCCGGGTGGAGAGAGTAAGCCTTAGCCCTGTCATAGGAAAGTCCAGGTTATTATATAATAATAACAAAATAATAATATTCTGTTCACAATACCAATGGGCTACTATTTTACATAATCTCAAAATATTTTTTTATTCTAATAAAATAAAAAACATTTCATTCTATTTAAAAATATAACTACAGTCAAAACTGTTTATAAAAACTTAAAAGGCATGGTCAGATTACGGTTGTCATAGCCAATAGTCGTTGAGTGAACAGAAATGCTGGGACCTCAAAATTTCGGCATTGTAATAAGTATGTTGTTTTATGTTAAGACATTATAAACGGTTTTGACTGTATGTTTCAATGATTACAGGAGAATAATAATATAATACCTAGTCAGACACCGTCTGTATTCTGGATTTATAGTCAATCAATGGCTACTTTTCTATGATTACATAATTATTTAAAAAATGTCAGTAAAAAACGAAGGACAACAACGAAATGTTAAGCCCAGAACATTATGACCTGTTTATTTAAATCACTGTCAGTTGTTCTCTTTGGAGTAATTTTATTTTGACAAAATATCAAGCGTTGTTAGCTTTTAAGGTTTCTACATTGAATGCTTCTCTCAGGCACAATGTGGAGATTGGATGAAGCTGAAACACTCATTTGAGAGGTCACACTTCAAAGTTATTCCAAGTATTATATTGATATAAAAACGAACGTGTGTCCGTAAGCCCCTACTCACCACATTATTGAATAAGTAAATTTTTACATTTTTCATTTGTACGTTTTTTTATTTTAAAATATTTTTAGTTTCATGAATTCATGAGAATTGAAAGACTTCATCTTGAAGACTTGAACTTGAATGCTACTGAACATCGAGGATCGTAGAACATACCAAATAATAAGATGCTCAATTTTTATTGTTAATACTGATAAAATCGATGGTAACAGAGGGCTGAAATTTCTTGACACGAACACGATACAACACGAGAATCCATTGTCAAAAATGCAAAATATAAATTTACCGCCGACTCGGACAACAGAATTTGATCGTTTATTGTTGGTATGCAGTTATTAGGCTAGGATTTATTTTTTTACGATTCCAAACCCATTAATTCACGGAATTAGAAGAAAGGAAAAAAATACAGCGACAACAATGCAGCACTAATGATCACGTAAAAACCGCAAAAAAGCTTTAATAATTTCGTCAAAATGGCTTCATAAAATACTACCAATGTACGTACCTATCGCACAATAAACGCAATGCACCATGCAGACAATGGCGAAGGTCGATAATCCGTATCAACACGTTTTTACCCAAATATACCTTAAATCCCCATAGGTTAATTATTTCAATAATTAGTTATAATTATAAATGATTTACTAACCTTTAACAGTTTATATTTTGAAGGAAAAGCTGATAATCTACGCGCAGAAAGTTCTACCACGCCGTAACTATGAGAATACTCATCACTTTGTAAATAAATAAAAAATGAGCATCAAGTCTCAACAGATATTTTTTTTAAATAAAAGTGGTTTCTTCGATGAATTAAATAATGTTTTGTCACGTTCTCATTTTAAAAAGGCGAATACATCACGGTGTATTGATTTTCTGCGTAGTTGGTTGCGCTGTCTGTGGCCTAAGTGTTGCCATTTTATCTCTATCTTACCTGTAATCTTGATCTTACCTTCTATCATAGTATTCAGGTATTTACTTTCTATCAAGTAAACCGAACATAAATGAGGAAAAAACCTATGAAAGTGGGAACCCGTGGCCAAGAGGGGTCACGGAATTTTGGAACGAATTTTGTGGAAGATGGATGGCCTGCCTCCTAGAAGCTAAAAGGACGTACTGAGATGATGAGGGCTAATATCTAAGGCTAATATGAACGAAACAAAAAAGATTTGCTGCACCACCCTAAAGAAATGGAGCAGGATAACTTAGACCATTTATGATGATAATGATGATGATGTTATGCTGACTAATGCGAGTTACCGCGACTTTAGTTGCCTGCGTGTGTCCAAACACAGATTTTGACATCGCTAGCGACAAATCTGCCATCAAAATCTGTGTTTGACTGTGGACTGGGTGTGAACGTGAGATTTTCAAATCGCCAGCGAGTTTCCGGCGACCAAAGTCTGTCCAACCTTACGTGTACAACCTTACCGTGCGTTTGCACTGGCGAAACATTTGCAACAAAACATGTTGAAATCTCTATATTCTGTCAATGTTCCATACAATTTTTGACAGGAACTAAAGATTTAAACATGTTTTGTTGTAATGTTTCGCCAGTACAAATGCACGGTAACATAAATATCGAAATGTCCCGATGTCTTATCTTGTGATGGGAGTGGGACCTTACTGTGTGTATGCGCTGACTAAACATTCACAACAAAACATGTTGAAATCTGTCAGTATTCCACTCAATTTTTGACAGGAACTAGAGATTTCAACATGTTTTGTTGTGAATGTTTCGCCAGTGCAAACACACTGTTAGAAGATCAATCTGGCCTAAGACAGATATGTACAGACACCAACACATCAAGCTACCCGAAACTGCCAAACTTTCCCAATCAACGCGGCGACTGTGCACTGTACAGTAAATGGAGACACTCCTTTTGATATTCTAGATTTTTTTTTGTTGAAAATACTACACCCCTTTCTTAGTAATTTTATCTCCGACATTATAGATCACTGTGATGCAAAATGAGAACAACGAGTGCAGTCGACCGCAGGCTGAATAAACCCAACATGGTTCTGCAAAGCTTAAATCAATCTATTTTATCTATTGCCACCCAGTTTACTTCAAATAGGAGTGTGTGATGGTGTGATGTGACCTAATCATATATCTAAGTAGTCTGTGGACCTAATGAACCATTAAGACGGGGCCAATCCCCGAGACAATCTACTGAGCCAATCCAACAATAGCCTCGTGTAAATAGAGACTCCACTATATTGGATTGTCCTCAAGTCATTTGCCTTTTTATTTTACTTGCGTCTCGGGCTCATAACCGTGCGTTTGCATTGGCGAAACATTTGCGACAAAACATGTTGAAATCTCTATTTTTTATGTCAATGTTCCATACAATTTTTGACAGGAACCAGAGATTTCAACATGTTTTGTCGCAAATGTTTCGCCAGTGCAAATGCACGGTACGCATTAAAAATGTTTTCATTATTAAAAACATTTCTAAAGCATTTCCAAAACGCATAAACCCTGATGTTCAAATCAATGACTTTATAAAAACAAAACGTGACATTACATTATGACGTGCCATTTGTTGACAATTGACATGTGGTTCTAGAGATGTGATGAGACCAAGTTTTGAACATATCGAGAAGTTTTTTTTTAAATTCTGTACATGTTGTTTCTACTTAGATACATAATTAATTCTATAGAATCCACAGTTGTGAATATCAAGTAGCATTCATGAAAAGGTATATTGATAGTCGTAATAGCATTCAAATTTTAAAAATAAATAAAGTCGAACTCAACCTCAAGCAGGATTTGCCTTTTCGGTGTGCGCACAGTACAATTAGTCTACTTGCGATTGTACGCAGATGTCTCTTATAAATTGTTTTTGAATTTGAATATTTTAATTGTTTAAATTTCTTTCTAGCGCGCGACTGTCGCTAAACGTGTTTCTATTTTTATAGTTTAATTTCAGCAAATAGAATATTGAGAAAATTGTTGTCTCTTTATATAAAACATTTACTTTGTGTTAGTAATTTATAAAGCAAAGCATAGTTTTTATAATACTTATCAAACATTTTGAAAATGTAATCTGAGTACTTATTTTTATCGATAATCTAAAAGTTTACAAAATACCAACACACACATTAACATCCCTATTGCCTTGCCATACAGACAGACCAGACAGTGAAGTTGAAGTCTCTTCGTGGTCTCTTCCCTTGATTGAATTGAATTGACAAAGTGAGATTTGGTGACTGGTGACAGTGTAGATTTTATTCAAAATCATTCCGAAAAGAAACCATTAAACATATTGAAATTTGATAACCACACGATTCAAACACTAATCAATTATCACAAGAAATTTAATAAATAACAATGACTTTTATACCGAATTGGGAAGAGTTTGAAAAATCTGCAGAGATGTTATATCTAAGGGATCCTATGAACACTCGATACTGTATTAAATATTCCCATACGAAAGGTGTATTTGTTGTCAAAATTACAGATAACAAAAAGGTAATTCATTCATTAGCTATCTAACTGCTATATTTTTTTATTGAGGCCTTGTATCTTGCTATAAAAACAGTCAAAACGAACACAATTTTTTAAAGGTTCTCAATCATGCAATTCGGCCTATCGCAGTGTACTGCTGGACATAGGCCTCTCCCTATCTGTACCACAGCACCCTGTCCTGCGCCTTCCGTAAAGTCTGTCCCAGCCATATTTTTAAGGTCGTTCCAGATGGGGGGCATCTTACACTATGCTTCCCGATAATATGTGGTTTCTAGTCCATAAGTAATTTGTTCCATCAGCTATTGGTTCTTTGAAAAACATGGCCATCCCACTTCAGCTAACATGAGTTTAATAAATACAAAATTACTAAAAAGTTTCTAATCGTTTTTTATTTTATTTACTTACAGTGTCTTCAATACAAAACTGAAGTTCAGCAAGATGTTAGAAAAATAGATAAGTTTATAACAAATCTTATAAGACATATGGCATCAAATGACAACTGATGTGGTAATTGTATACTAAGTTTATTAAATATATTTTATATTTAATTGTGTTTTTAATCATCCCATCTCAAAAGCTCACCTGTATACAGATAGAGTTTCTCTTGTGTTTCTGTACCTCAATACCAGTGTCGGTCAGGGACCCAAAAAACTACCAGAAATACCAAACTACCGGATTTTTTGAGGTTCGAAATAAAATAAAAATTATCTCACTAATCACGGCTTTGCTCTAAATAAAATGAAGGGAAAATGGATCGGACCGGCCCACTGGGAAAAGTCCCGATATGCCCTGGGGCCAGACCGACCCTGCTCAAAAGGAAAATAAAAAACCCTTACAGAAACACTTTGTTGTCCTTTTGTTTGAAACCTTTTTCTTTGGAATGGTTAGAAGTATCAAGTAGAAATTAATATCAAATACTAAGGTCTGGGGTCTGACAAATAAAATTCAAGCTTCTAAGTCAATGCAATCACAAGATACATTGATGTCACATATTTTGCTAAATAACATCAAAACCAAAACCCCTGGTTTTAATGTAGGTATATTCATAGATTATAATATTATTATATGGATACTTCCCATTGACTATTGCACTGCATTAGCCATTTCAAATAAAAGAAAATATCATCAAAAATGGCTAATTTGTAGTTTTTTTTTACATTAGTCACTGGAGGGATTTCGAGACCGAGATTTCACCTACTTGTTAATTAAAATACAACTCGTTAAAAATAGGCTGTACCCTACCTCAGATTTTATCTCACTCGCACCATACTACTCGCGACCTACTTAGTTCAGTTATTATGCAAAGTTTCATGATCTAATTTGAAGTAATTTTTTTTATACCAGCGGTTTATAGGATCATGCTAAGCAATTTGAGGTAGGGTGCGCCCTTAATTCCTTTTTAAGGTTCCGTAAATACCGGCTATGTGCGTGTCCGACCACGTACAATGAAGGGTTCTGTAGTTGGGATGAATTTATCTCGAGAAGAAAAATAAACTTAACATTGTAGTTGAAAAACATGTTTTCCGATATCTACGGAATGTATGAGAGAACATGTTGGTCGAATAATAAGTACATACTTCTCGGTAACTTGTAGAGTCTAGGTTCATAGCTGTGATGTGTGTGTTTCATCACCAGGGATTACTTGCCGGTCCCAAGGAGGTTTCGTTACATTTATGTACACACGGACACGGCACGCATCAAGCAAGTTATACAATTCCAGTGTGCTGATCTCGCATTGTATAGGATTTCCGTACAATGCGAGGTCAGCTTATACTGGAAATGTATAGCGTGTGTAGGTACTACTGCCGTGAATTTTTTTACTTAATATACGTACGTTGGGAGGTAAGCTAAAAACATTTTCTTTCATGATATTAATGTACCACTTTGTCGGCGTGATTAGCCCTGCAGTTTTAGTACTAAGTGTGCTAAGAGGCTAAGAGTTTCTGAGCTAAGCCGCGGACATACAGACAGACGTACACACGGCTACACATCAACCTATACATTTCCAGTATAAGCTGACCTCGCATTGTACGAAAATCCTATACAATGCGAGATCAGCATTAACTGGAAATGTATAGCTCGATGTGTAGCCGTGTGTACATGGCGAAACTATAAAGTGGGTGATAAACGTGCGTACTGCGTAGGTACTTAAAGTAGGCGGTCTTTAAGTTCGCGACCTTACTCGGCTCGCCGTCGGTGACACACGTGTCGCTTTCTCAGAATTTCATTGTCAAAATTGTCAAATTGGCTCGCGGCTCGCGGCGATGACAGACGGGCGAGTAAGCTCGCCGAGCCATAAGTACGCGTACTTGCTCGCACGTCTATCACCCGTTTAAGGGTTTCTTTTTGACTACGGAATCCTAAAAACGGAACCTTTATATTTTTGTCATGTCCGGCGGTCTATTCATCCGTCCGTCCATCTGCCCATCCATTTGACTCTGAGACTATTTGCAAGAGCGAGACTGCTGAGTAACCTGTGATCGGGGAATGAGTTTCTGTGTTTTTCCAGAAAAGCTCAGTAGCCCATATAAAGCATTTAGAAAATTATGTGTGTGGTGGGTGTGTGTGTACTTTATATTACACCCTCAGTTGTCCTCAGCCTTGTTACTATTTCAGGGTATATTGTTCATCTTATGTACACACGCAGTCACAGTCGCCATCGCCGGTGACTCGCTGGCCGGGGATTCAACATCTCAAAGGGGTGATAGACGTGCGAGCAAGTCGGCGAGCTTACTCGCCCGTCTGTCATCGCCGCGAGCCGCGAGCCAATTTGACAGTGAAATATTGAAATTTTGAGCAAGCTTCACGTGTCACTGACGGCGAGCTGAGTAAGGTCGCGAACTTTTACGACCGCGTACTTTAAGTACGTTTGCACTGGCGAAGCATTCGCAACAAAACATGTTGTAATCGTATGTACCTGTCAAAAATGTATGGAACATTGACAGAAAAAAAATAAAAGATAAAAAACTAAAACCCAACGACGACACAAAAGTCAACCTAAAACATATAAACCAGGCGTTTTAGGGCATAAATCAAATAGATTACGTGTGACTCCGGATTTTTAATTTTTCTGTCTGTTGAATATGCAGAATACATTTTATGTCTTGCTTTTCTTTTTTAAGTTCGAGACAAGACCCTTTGAGTACCTTCTAATCCCGAAAAGCTTTCTATCGATAATTAGCCATTTACAAATAACATAAACATTACCTGCTTTCTAAAAGGTCTACTTTACATACATTATATATTTTATTTACTGTTATTTTATTATTTAAATTTAATTTAAAATACCATTGATTAAAAAAGCTCCGTGGACATCTCTACATTATCTACAACATGCACTGTCAAAAATTGTTGATGGACATTGGACATGTTATTTTACTGTCATGCAGTGTGAAACATAAATAAAGCATATTAGTTTTTGTAAAAATCATGACTTAATACTCAGGCCTAAACTGTTAATATGAAATAATAAATTTAATAAAATAACTGCTACTTACATATTTGTTTTAATTAATGACATTATGGATGGTTTAATTCACGCGGCATTGGAAGCTGAGGTATTTCATTGCTTTCTTCTATTTATTATCCGAGCTTTACTTAGCTAACCGTTCTTGTTTATAGGTTTTTTTATAATCAATAATTAATATTTCAGGTAATACTTAACCGGGCGAAACATGTGAACTCAAACTTATCACAATTCAACAGTGGTGTCCCAGACCACAAAATGACTTGGACCCATGATAAGATGCACCTTGCTGAATCTGTTGATGAGTCTAGAATGAAATTTCAACGTAATTCGTCCGGCTCTGCTTCCAAAGCAACAGAGAAGTTTGATTTATTTAAAAAACTTCATGAACTTTACAACGAGTTAAGTAGAGATGAGACGTTACAGGTGAACTACGTAAGTACTAATCCAGTGCGTTTAGATTAATATTAATGTGTAGTAATAATATTTTATTGTTATTTATCTTAAACTCCTGTTACATAAACAGCAACCACACAAAACTCTTCTTTAGTAACATAGCCCAAAACATTGTGAGAATTTACAAATATTAATTAAAGTGAAATTAGAAAGTTTATAGTTCTGATAACAAAAATTATTCTTTTGCTATGAATGAATATGGTAAGAATATAAAAGCTGTACTTGTACATCTACATTGATGTGTCATATTTGTTATCATAATTAAAGTTTAAAGTAAAAATTAGTATAAAGATAATTAATTGATGTACACCTTAAACACCCGTTTAAGGTGTACATCAGTAATTAATTATCTTTATACTCATATTTATACTTGTTATAGCCAAATAATATTGCATATTAATAATACTGTCAGAAAAGTAAAAGTTAAAGTATAATTTGATAAAATGTTTATGATAAATAATTGTAAGTAATTTTTCTATCCTTAATATTACAGCAAGGCCTGAAGACCACATCATATCTATTGGAAAAGTTATTAGCAATATATAATCTTAATACCCTAATAATAAATCTGTATCCAGGCAATAAAGGATATTCTTTATCTTTAAAAGTGAATGGCAACTCGCAATATCTACATCCACCAGATGGACATGTAAGTAAACCTCTTAAACTACCTACAAAAATGTAATAGTAAAACCTTTTCCCATTGACCAATTAGTATCTAAGATTGTTTAGATCTGGCCTACTAGGCAAATAAACTATATTAAGTTAGTTTAATATGACATTAATTTACATAATAATTTCTAACTTATTTTATCACTTATCCATATTTGTTGTAGTTCCCATGTTATTGGGTATAATCTATTTTGCAAATACTTTAAAGTATTTAATCCAACAATGTATTATTACAGTACTGCTTAATAAGAATCTATCATATAATAATATTGCAGAAATAACTTATTTATTTAATACTTGATAAGATATGCGTTCAGTATTTAGTACAGAGTACACCTTTCAAATACCTTTTTTTCTCCTATTGTAACATCAGAAGCTGATGCTAAAAATTCAAAATTTAAAATCTTCTGTAAAAATTAGTTGATTGAAACAGCTGTTTTTCAACATCAGAAGTTGCAAAAGATAGCTCCTGGAAAAGGCCAATCTTTTATTAATTTCTAATATGTTGTGTGTTTTCTAGTAAGCTTGGAATAAGAAAATTAAATAATGAATTACATTATTATGTTTCTAGTCGTCATCAAATCAAGAGGAGACATTAATAGAGACTCCCCGATGGCCATATGAAGAGGAGGAGCTATTGAGTTACATAGACAATGAAGAGCTACCTGTAGTGTTGCTAGACCTGTTGGAGACTGAACACTCATGTCTGTTCTACTCGGGATGCATAATAGCACAAATTAGAGATTACAGACAGGCGTATCCTAGCTTCCTCTGTGATACTCATCATGTACTCTTAAGGCCCACCAATCAGGTTAGTATCTTGCAGTTTCATTAGTACATTCATTGAAACAATGATATTTACTTAGTAAGTTAGTTCTATAAAATACTCTAAATGTCAAATATTTCTTTATCAAAGCTAGATCTTTTGTACCAAATTGAGAATAATTAAAAACAAACTCAGTTTTTGAGGTCTCTTTTAAAGTCTTTTTTAACTGACTAGAAATTAAATGCATGGTTCTCATATAATCTAGTCAACATTGTTGTGCAAATTCAATATTTGTTTAAAAATTAGACATTACAAATGTATGTAGATTTATCTCATTATAGCCTCTATGATAATGAATTAATTAGTAATTTCCTGCTTTTGCATCTCTATTACTTCGTTTTGGGAACCAATCTCTATCACATCTTCCAAATATGAGACCCTACATGTATTTTATTAAATAAATAAAATGAGTCGAACCACTAAATACCTTACTCACATATCTTTTTGGGACTATAATGGAATATTATATTATATTATGGCATTATAATTAATCAGCTTTCACCAGTATTAAATGCCTGAAGCACTGATTTCTCTTGTAATAATATTTTTTATGTTAATTTGGCTCAAGAAAGCCATGACCTAGATCTACTTTTCTCCATTGTTTGATGAGAACAGAAGAGTAACTAAAGTTATTTATAATTGTCAGACATATTTTATGATAAAAATGATACATTATTTTTAAATAGTATCTGTCTCAAATAAAAAATGCCTAATATCACCAGGCTACATCAGTTGTCAGGTTACTATAGTCTGTTCGTATGGTCTCTGTCATTTAAGGAAACATTAATTCCTAAATCGGTATTTGAACACTATTGATTTATCCATTACTTTAATCTATTACTATAGATGTAAACAGATAAATAAATAAATAAGATTTATTTATTGATTTATTGAATTGAATAGTAATAGTCCACATCTGGAATAATCTGTATGTGGACAACAAACAATATCCCAAACTACAGTACAACAGCTTTGGACATCACACCCTAATTGATTGTGTTGACTGATTTTAAGGAGTTAATATAGATAGACTGTACCTCAGTAGTAGGTGATTACCAGTGATTGAATTGTGTAGTGCAATTTATTTAGGATCAACAACTTCAAACAAGTGATTATAGCATATTTCCAAATAAAGTTTAAAAAATAAAAATATTATCCCAAGATTTTGTAATTTTGAAGTGAGAATTTTAAAGTGTTTTTACGAGCTTTTATTAATAATAGTTAATTAGGATGTCTTGTATGTTTCTGTTTCTGTCACTCAACAAAAGAACAGTAGTCTGACATTTCCTATCTCTTTCTCATAGTTACTTATCTAACACTCTTTTCAGCTTCTGAGAAAATAATGCATTTTACAATTTCCCTAGTTAAGTACAAGCTTTGACAGCCCCATAGACAGCCTCATTACAAGTTTTTGAGAAAATGAAAAATAGATTTCGAATAATTATGTCACTTACTTAAATTGACCTATTTTTGATATTATCATTTAATTTAGTATAACCGGTACATGGCCAATTTACTATTCCTGGGGCACCGGAATTCTATAGCTTTATAGCTTATCCATATTCTTATAACGTAATCAAATCCCAGCAATTGCACTCCAAAATCCGATCACTGGTGATTACACCAAATGATACAATGTAAACTTGTCCAACAGAGCATAATAACAGATGCGATGTGCATCGGCGGTCGGTGCGGCTGGGCGGGCGAGGAACGAGGAGCATTAGAGGCAGTGGAGGCTGCCTTAGTTCATGCAGCCGCGCCCCCTCTGTGCCTCGACCCGCGCCCCGCCGTTGGCCTGCTAGCCGCAAGACTGCACGCCGCGCCCCGGCTGTTCAACACCCCTCGCATCAGGAGGCAGGCCAAGAGATTCTCACAGGTATGAAGGAGATATTCCAAATCACCTCTATTCTGAACTTCTGATTAAAGCTCTGGTAGAGTTTTATTTGGAGGTATTATTTTCATTCAGGCTACAAAATCTGTTTCGTTATTCTAGGTGGCAGTAAATCGGAAGAGGAAATTGGATCAGTTCACACATTATCATGGTTTAGAGATATTAGACTTAATACATCGTCAAAGAGCGAAAAATAGTAGACAATCAGTGCCACTTACACGACTTACATCCAAGTATCCGAAAAAACCACCAGAGGTAAGCCTATTGTTAAATACCCCTCATAATTAACTGCTTTGTTATGTTCTTTTTATTTTCTTTTCATTTATTTATTTTTTGCTTGGACCTATACACCCACCTGTTAATTTGTATGAGGCCACCAAGTGGACCCGGTGACCTGCAACACAGGTTTTTACACCTACACCCAGCTGCCAACAGCTGCCACAATGTGAATCTATATAGTTTAAAACTGATAATACAAAATCATAGGTAGTGAGAGAAAAATTGGCCAGCCCTGTATAATTTTTTGGGAAATTCCATATTCATATTCAGTCTTCCATATTCCTTAGGTGTTCAAACCCATCGAGCCACCAAAAATGGATCCGTTATCACTAGCCGTGCCGTCGGAGCCGGGCGGCCCGCTGCGCCTGGCTCGCGCCTACGAGCGGCCGCGGCCCACGCCCGACTGCCAGCCGCAGCTAGTAGAGGAGTACATCCTCGAGACTGAGAAGACCTCGCCGCACGCCAGCGCCGGCTTCTTCCACATCAAGCTATCCATACTACAGAGGCCGTCCGACCAGGAGTTCCTCGGAGAACTCTATGTGGATAGAGATCATGTTGAGGGAGAGAGGAATGGTGCAGCGTGTCGGTTTACGTTAGGTTAGATCATTTTTCTTTTGAATCTACGAATTTTAGTAGTAGATGAAAATAAGAATTAGTAAGTTAGACGAGTGTTAAAGTTTTTCAAAAACACGACGTGTCGTTTTAAGTGAAAACAAAATATAAAGGCTGCGTTCTCCATAGTTTGTTTATAGAATCGAATAATTAATGACGCAACTGAGCTATCCTTCTGTATTTAATAGCCTCATTACATAAATACGAATTAATTAATTAATTATACGATTTGCGATAAAATGATGAGCTAGGTAAACAATTAATTTGTATTACAGGGTCAAGACTTCAAGCAAATAAATACATACAGCAGTTCACAGAGATATTCACGGAGGAAGGTCGCAAGTCAGTTAGGATAAGACACATAGTGCCTGGACAACTACCGAGAGTGTCCTTCACTGGAGGAATGAGGGAATTGGTAAGTAAATGTTTCACACATATATGATCTGTTCCAAAAGTATCTGATGAACAAATGGATCAGACAACGTACCTGTGGATGCCAATTTGTAGTTCCACTTACAAATTAAGGCCCTACCCTACCTCAAATTGCTTAGCATGATCCTCCATTATGCCCAAAATACTGCAGCATTAATTTTGAAATAAATATAAGTATGTTCAAGTTGAGGATATGCTAGGTCCTATGTTTGGCGAAAACACGATAACGTAAAAAAATCTGTATAGAAAAAAAAAACCAAATTTACCTCTAAACCGAACTATAAACCGTACCGTATTTTTTGAATACCAGTATTCAAAAAGTACGGTTTATTTTTGACGTTTGAACGTCGCCTAACTCTAAGCAAAGTTTATAAATAAACCCCTAAATGTATTACGTAAACTGGACACCGAGTAATACAGATTCATATGTTATTTTAATTCACAGGGTCAACAGCTTTTAATGCAGCAGCGATCAGCCGCTGCCAGCGTCGCGACTATTCAGACTCACGCTACCACAGTGCCTGTTGTGTAAGCTAGCCATTTAATTATTTCCAGCACCCTAAACGTAACTCGTCATTTAATCTCGGAATGTTTTCTGAAAGTGACCCATAATTTCATTGTAAATAGGGAATATGCATGTATTTTTTTATTATTTTTATTCGATAGTTTACATCGTCAAATAATAGTTTAAAAAAATTTGACGGCACAAAAGCAATTTAAAGTAGTTAAAAAAATGTTTAAAAATGTCCAACCGATCCGGGCTATTTAAACGCCCTCCATTTGGCGCGCTTGGTGTGGTGACGTCACAGTCCGTAAAAACAGACAAGCAACTGTTAAGTCAACGTCAAACACTCCTTTTTCTATGAGCGTTTGACATTGACTTGACACTTGTTGATTGACTTGACATTGACATTTTGATTGTTATATCGGATTGTTACGTCACATCCGCTCTTAGCCTTTTCAAGTATTTGAATTACCAACAGTATTTTGGGACTTTTAAAAAATTAATTTCTCGCTTAAAAAGAAATTTTATTCAAAAATATTGATGGAGGCATAATTCTGAAGTAATATAGTTTATAAAAAAAAATATTTGACCCATATTTGAATCACATGCATATTCCCTATTGTTTTACCGGTTATAACTATGATTTTGACTGATATGGATGTAGGTACCTCTACCTACATCCATATCTAATTAAATCTATATAATTTGCAGAACTACAGCAATACAAGCAACTACAAATACTCATACGAATGCTCGTCAGCTACCCATACTTGTAAGTATAAATAAATTGATAATTTGTCATTGAAAAGCCACAGTTTATCGATGCAGTACTCATCTTGTAATCTGTCACACACTTTAAAATTCTCGCCGAACAAGTATTTCTGAAGCTTGTTTTTAGGGTTGTTTACGAAATTAAGAAACAGGCTTCGATATTTAGCCATGTATCGGCGGCCACAAGGTTTTCGTTTGTGTAACTACGTGCATACGATAATAAAAAGTATATCTCACAGCAGGCGCAGTTACAACAAGTGGGTAGCGTGGCCACCGTAGGGAACGTGGTCGGCAGCGTGGGCAACGTAGTGGCCAATGTGGGCACAGTCGTGGGCAACGTTGTGGGCAATGTTACCGCCACCAGCGACACCGCCCTCAAGCAACAACCCTCCCCTACGACACCACGGCTCTCGCCACAGGTGCGTATTTGTGGTGGGAATGTGGTCGGAAGCGTGGGCAACATAGTGGGCAACGTGGGAACAGTGGTGGGAAACGTAGTGGGGAACGTCATCACTACCAGTGACACCACGATTAAGGAGCAGCCATCTCTTGCAGCACCTCTGCTATCGCCTCAGGTTCGTGTTTATTTATTATAGAGTTTGATCTATGCTTAAGAACAGCCAATATGGACTAATCAAGGCGAAACATAACCCGTTAATAGAGCTTAGTACCACTAATATGGCATATTTACCTCCAAAATTCTCCAAATAGCTGTTTGTAAGGCTCATTTTCAGCATGTGATGAAGCCTGGAATGCATCGTGTGTCTTGGTGAGATTATTTCGATGAAAGCTATAATAATACCAGTAGATTTTTTATGCATCTTTGTGAAGGATAACCTTAACCTCATTTGGATCAAGAGAACTAATTTCACTTATTAAAAAAAACATATTTTCATTAAAGGCCGCTGTTTTCTCTCTTTCTCCGCTTACCTTTTTAATAACGCTGTCGCAGGCTGTTAACCCGCTTCCGAGTGACATTAATAAATTGATCTGTACATGTGACATTTGACTGCAGGCGTCAACAAATCAGCTGTTAGCACAACAGCTAACGAACCCTCCGCAACCGCTCAATCCTCAGAAGATGCAGTCAGCCATCATACACATACAGCATCCACTCATGTCCACTGCTGGGACGTCGCAGGTAAGAAAAATAAAGAGAGGAGGACATAGATAAATTACCATATTATTATTGATTAAAGTCGCTTTTCGTATCTGTCTTCAGTCGGTTTTCACCATCATTTTGAGAATGTATGCCGGAAGGACTGTGTATAATAGTTTAATATTAAACTTACATAGTATACGTAATAGAAATCTCGTAAAAACCGATTAAAACATGAAAAACGTGATGCGCTCTGACATCGAAAACTCGGCCAAAGTTACCGAGGTTCGAACTCCAGTGAGAGGAACAACGATCATTCCTATACCTT